>JABFEB020000092.1:6460492-6475581 GCA_019775895.2 Stomatorhinus ivindoensis | reverse complement strand
ATACAAGTCGATATTTCTTTTTACAAAACACATTTCCTTTTAGTTTTGCTGTTTTAGGGGTATCTGTCAGAATACCAAAGGAGGTGATTGGATGTCACTCCCAGATCACTATTTTTAACTACTTGACCGACACTATAAAGTCTTCTCCAGAGTTTGCAGTTTTACTTCATTGGAAGAGTTGATGTGGCCAGATATTTCACTGAAAGCCGTTCAGGGTCCGTCAGCCAGCACAGTCTCTCGGACTTCATCACGCCCCATTGTTGTGACACGTCCAGTACCTACAACCAAGCTCGGCTAACATGTAATGCAAGTAAACATGCTCTGGAGGGTCTTCAGTTAACCAGAGTCCAATGGCTTCTCTGGTTTCCATTTTTTCTGGGTCTGAATCTGGATTAGCGGTCGCTAACAGAATGCAGATCTGGAACTGGAGAACTTCTTCATGTTATGAGCTTTTTAACATCACTGCTGCTCTCGGAATAGTTTTTTTCGAGTGTGCTTTTCAGTCTGTTTTTGAGTAGTATTCTGGGATGCTGTTGTAATCCTCACCCAACCTTAGGCTCTGATGTCAGACTAGACTAATAGAAGACAGGTGAAGATGAAGCATTTGCACTTTTTTTTTGGACGTGCAATATTTTTCCTTGCGATTATTACGTGTCACTTGTTCCTGATGGATGGGCACCAACATCTGTGAGCCAGTTTTATCTCATCGGTTTGGCTGCTCTAGAATTCAAAGCAGCACAGAGTTGAAAAATGTACCGATCGTTTATTTCTGTCTGCGGGTATGATTGGTACTTGGTCTTTGCATTGTAGATTCTGTACCTGCCTGTTCCGGGAGACCCGTTCTGTGTTTTCCTCTCAGTAGGCTGACGCCTGCATTTTATTTTACCTGACTTTGTTTTTTTTTAGTTTTGTAATAAAAAACACAAACCATGAAGGACATCCACTTGTGTGGCCTCAGTGATTTGCATTATTTTAGATATTGCTAGCATTTGACTTTTTCAAGGCCTTCATGTGAATGGTTTCCAATTTTACTCCCTTCTCAGGGTCATTGGATATCTTCCTGGAGTTCATGTCGATTGTGGTGCTCCACAGCGGATCTCCTGGGATTTAACTGGACAACGGATCCATGTCCTTAGCTTCTATGATACCTGCTTTCCTTCATGCGGTGGAAATCCACTACCTGTGTAAGAACCCAGGGCGTGTTGCTGGAAATCTAGGAGCACAGGAAGGAGCGGTATCTCTAAGCCATTACCAGCACAAGGCCGATCTATCAATTCGCAAAACCAACTCCCTGAAAACTGGATCTGCTGCTTCCTGGCACCTCTGCCGTCTCCTTTCAGTCGGTTACCCTTGACATCAGCGTTTGGCCTCGTTTCAGGACATCAGAATGGCGGTGATGTGGCGACTCACTCTTTCCAATCTTAACGGCCCAGAGCATGTGCCATTTCTTACAAAGCTGCCTTTAGGGCCCATTCGTTCATTCACGGGAGCAACAGGCACGCTCTGCCAGGAAGTCCCTGCGAATGGTCTCGAACTGCAATGTGCGATTCTGTAAATGAGAGCCCATTGTCTGCTAAGCTCGGCTGTAAATGTAATATTGGCCCAGGCTAATTCCGTTATCCCCAGCCCCATTGATTAGTGTGGCGAAACGCGGCAGTGCCCCCTGCTGCAAATAAGGCCACAAAAATATCTTGGCCTTTGGAAAGTTAGTTTGGTAACATTTTACATAAGGCCATGTTTTTAGTAATTTTTAAACACATCCATAATGCAATGTAATGCTTTTGTACTACAAAAGCATTAAAGATACCTTTACAATTCAGCACGAAGCATCCTTAATGCTTATACTGACCATTATAATGGCATCTATAGTGCATTATAGATTAGAGCTTCATAAAGCATTCATAATGCATAATTTATTATGGCTATAATGTGTTATGCCTTTTGATATAGCCATGCTTGTAATGCTTTATGAATGTATTATGAATGTGTTTATAACTAAAATCATGGCCTTTATTATTACCATTAGTTTTTTCCTCCCCCTCAGATAAAGCTATTGCCCCCCTCCCCTCCGTATTCCTACACTCCCTTCCACCTCACTCCTCAGCCTCATTTTTCTCCCTCCCACTTCCCCCGCCCCCGATTACGCAATTCCAGTCCAATGTGCATGGGTTACATAACACATGGTTCTCACGCACAACCTAGGAACAATTACACCGGCGATCGTGGTCTGCCGGGCGGCCCAGAGGGCTCTCTTTGTTCTCCTTGGGTACTTATCTGTGTGGCTCTCGCTCTCGCTGGGCCCTGTACCCAGCAGTGTCGCTTGATATTTCTCGCATGCGAATGCAGTGATTTTTTTTACCGGAAGGGAAGAAACCTGTCGCATAACCCGGCTGAGTTTCAGGAATTCTTTATCATGGCGTAGGAGACGTAGCATTCCATCCCCAGACAGGGAGCGCAAAAGTGGCTTATAAAACAATCCTTCCTAAAAACTCAACGAGCGGGCAGCAGATTGTGAATGGAGCTACAGGCGTAACGCTCTTCACAGCTGCTGTCGCACGTCGGAAAAGAGCAGCGCTACTGCGCGTCGCTCCCGCCGGCCTCTTCTGCCAGTTAATAGGGCGCCGTTTACGTAATCCCCCCCCCCCCCCGCGTGGTGCCCGCCTAGCCGACTCCCATGACGCCGCCTTGACACGCGCACCGAGCCCCCATACTCCGGTGTTCCAACAGAACAGGGAGCAAAATCTGCAATCTGTCAAATAGAAAAATGGGACATTTTATCTGCAGCATCAACAACAAATGGAATAAATGGCACAGATTCAAAATAATACCCATGGAGACTGCCAACGAAGGCTTCTGCTTACAGATTGGAACATTCAGTGTTTGGTGGGGGGGGGGGGGGTGCTTATACCCATGATGTTGCTATTTTAATTTGGCAGAGATATGTTACCAATATTAAACTCTTATGTTAATTACAAGAGACATTCATCACCATTGCTAATAGATAAATACAATCAGTTTTATTTTCAGGCTGCTTATCCGACATTTATGTAACTTACATAATTTACAATATAGTTCACAATGGGTCTTCCGAGCCTGGAACCGGCAACACGCTGGTCACAATTCATGTCCATCATGCTACCTTGTTAGTTTCCATGGTGAAGATGAATTTGCAATCTGAATAGTCCAGGTTATGATTCTGTACAAAAAAATAAAGCTTAATTTAAACAAGAACCTATTTTACTGCAAAAACCTGCAATCTGAAAATGTAGGTTTTCTATTCATACATCACAAAAAAAAAAACTTCAAATGTACCTCAAGCCTTGGTAATCCAGACAGGAAGCAATACATTAACACGATGTAAAGAAAAAAAATACACAATATTGTTTCAGCACTAAGCCTGAAACTAAGTATCTAACAAAATTATACATCAATTAACAAAAGATAAGTGATGGCCCTGATATAGAGTCGAGTTTGGTTTCTGATATGTAATAATCCTGCCCTGCTTTCGGGTGAACAAGGCTTTGTGCTGTATGGGCTCAAGACACTTAAGGATTTAGGTCCCTGTGAGGTCGACACATCCAGTGCATCCAGTGAAAGGAGGACTTCCAGTACTCAGGGTCACTGTGGCGTGCCAGTTCAGCACCACCGACCCCAGCCTCTGCCCTCTCCATCCAGCTGAAATGACCTTTTTTAATGCATCGTGTTGCAAGTCCAAATACAAAGTGGAATTTTGGCATTTACCCCCCATAAAGATGCTGTTTCCTCCATTTCAAAACACATCTACAGATCCACATCACTAGAAAAGAAGAGAGGGGGTAAACCTGCCTGCAAGCCCAGTGAGATAGACAGGGGATGAGATGGGGGGGGGGGGGCACCACCACACCCTTCAAAGCAGACTTTCATCACTGGATGTCATTTTTTTTTTTGCAGATTCTAAGAAATTTATCTCTTTAACTTACATATATATACATACATGCTAACACATGGTAAAAGCATACTGGATGCCATTTTATACTTGGAAAAACACTGAAACCCAATTAGATTTTAATTTTTAGAAGGGTTCGCCATCCACCCCTCACATTTGACTAAACTGGACAGCCCTGACGTATATTTGGGGGGAAATATACACATGTACATTGTTGTAGAGCAAGTAAGTATGTATAAGCAAATGAATGTTTCAATATCTGGTTTTTCCCAATAACTTAAATACAGAAACCAGTTCTTCAATACAACAATGGAACAAATAGCCTATAATTTAACATTTTCTATCTAGAATATAAAAGAGTACATCCAGAGAAATGTACACCCACCTTTAAAAAAAACATACAAAAAATTAAAAATGTCCATTTTAAAAGTCAGAAATTTTGAGAAATTATTGCAAAGCTCGACCTAATTGTCTCTGTGGGCCTTGGAGTTTTGTCTTTTTAAATCTGCCCACGCGTCTAGCTGTGAAGAGCAGGCCTACTCGGGCAAACGCATCGCCCCCTTTCCAGGCCCCCGTTAAAATGTATTATTCATAAACACAGAAAGAAGAATTTCATAGACAGGCACACACACACAAACTGACGACAAAGGCAAAAAAGGACAGATATCATTTGTCTGCATTTTGTCAGCCACACACACACCAACTTCCTGTCCTCCTCTTCTTTCGCCTGCTTCCAACGTCCACTCAGTGTTTTTAGTCCTCTGCTTAATTTATGCATTTATTAATTCATTTATTTCACTCCCCATCCCACACCGCTACAAATGAATCAATAAATCGATAAATTCTCACTGGTCTTCTACCTCTGTTTCGACTGGGGCACTTGAGACAGGGGGGAAAAAAAAACACAAATGTCAGTCACCAAGAACACATGAAGGGGGGAATGGGGGGTGGGGTGGAGAAGTGAAATTGTATTTTTTGACCACCAGCTATTTTGTGGATTCTAACTGGCATTATGTGGAATTAACAGAATTCGGTGCTATGTAACACAATCAGCTCCAGCCTTCTGATAATAACTGGTATCCATTTCCTTTGGCCAGGATGTGGCACAGACTAATACTCCTGGCCTGTAACAGCATATCAGATATGCACTGAATATGTATCAATATCATGCGTGAACACGTACATACGTGTGCTGCTCACCTAGCCACCATAATGTGTCTGTAGTGTCATCGTCCCGTGTGCGTGTCAGAGTGGCCAGCGAGTGTCGCCGCCCTAGTGGCCAGTGGTGGATGTGTAAGCCATCCAAGCCTTGCTCGCTCGCACTCTCTCTTACATTGGTCCATATTTGGCCTCGTAGCTAGCCACGACGTTCTTGCAGCGCCCGTAGTCCTTCCGCAGCTCGGCCACCTCCTGGCGCAGTGCCATGTTCTCCTGCTCCAGGAAGGCAGCCCGCACGGTGATCTGGTTCTCCTTCAGCCGGCGGGCGTCGCGTGAGCGTTTCGCTGCCACGTTGTTCTTCTTTCGCCTCTGCCAGTACTTCTCGTCCTGCGGCGGCGAGTGGTGATTGGTGTAGAAATCAGCGTGAGGGGGGGAAAACGGGAGGTCGGGACCTTAACCCCGCAGCAAGCCCACCCCTTCCCACGTTACCTTCTGCTCTTCGGGCACAAACACCTTCTTCGCCTTCTTGATCATGGGCTGCGGCTTTAGCTCCTCCTCGGAGAAGCGATGCTTGCGCGGGTTGAAGAGCTTCCCCCCCGGCACGCTGGACAGCACCAGGTCGGTGGGATCCGGCTGGAAGTTCACCTCCACTTCGATTTCTTCCGGGTCGATCGAGGTGGGCGTCACGCGGTCCGCATCTTCGTCTGCCTCTTGCAAAATAAACAAACAAAAATCCAAGTCACATGTGGATTACCGACTTCGCCATTACTGGGTATCTGGGTTTCAGTGTAAAGCACTACATTAACGGTGCCGTTTTTCAAATCAAGCCTGAGTCACTTCCTATCTGTGAACTTGTTTGTGCTTGCGATACCTTCATTATTTATTAATGAACCCCATGACAGCTGCCATGTCACTGATCCTCACCTGCGCTGTTCTCAGCCTTGGCCGCGTTTTCCGTTGCTGACACAGTGACTGTAACAAGCTGCTCTTCACCCCGGTCCAGCTCAACCACGGGTAGCAGGGGGGTGTCGGCGGTGCTGTCCGGGCTGGACCTGGCAGGGGACGTCTCCCCAGAAGGCTCCTGGGATCCTTCTTTGACCTGGTCCTTCTGGTGGTCCTGCTCCAGTGGCGCTGGGATGCCATTCTCCAGCAGAAACTCGTCCAGGTCCATGTACTCCAGGTGGAAGGTCTCTCCATCGTAAGGGATGGTCTTGTCCCATATAGCAGGGGTTAAGGAGGCCGAGGGGCCCATACCACCGCTGCCCCCGCCTAATCCACCACAGTCTCCATTTCCTGCTGCGCATATCAGATCCTTGTCCTTTTCTACAGGAGGTCGGGTTCGGGGGGGCAGTGATGAAGCACAATAAAAGAGAATGGGGTCGGGGGAGTAAAATCAGCCGTATTTCAAGACAATTAAACCATATAGGTTTCAAGTAAACAAACGCGTAGCCGCAAATATTTTGAAGCACCTAACAGAACCGATACACTTCTCTGTGCAAGACATTTAACTTTTTTGAACTACGTCAAAACACGGCAAAACTATCTTCATTAACATAGTCCAACGGGATTAAATCGATGCGTGAAACTGGTACTCCTCCCTTGGTGCGCTTATGATACTCCGCTGCCCCTGTTTGTGTACATAGTGTACTATAATCCACTACGCCGCACGGGCTGCAAGATGTCTGCCCGAAGACCACACTCGTTCACACTCGGCTCACTTCGGCTCTCCGTACAACCAAGTAAACACGCACTGCCATCCCAGTAAATCCCAAAAACCAACCGTGCCTTACCGTCGTCACCGTCCTCGAGTATGTTTGGTGGGGGAATTTCCATTATCTTCTTCAAAACAACGGGAAATGAACTCGGGGGACCGGAGACAGACTCCAGGGAAACAGTTACGGTCGACTCCCCGGGCATTGTCGACCAGCTAGGGAGATGACTTAACGATCACCAGCAAACTAAGAATCTGCTGCTTGATCACATGCAACCGGGTAGTAGCGAATTTCCTCCTAATGCATGTAGCCTATCTCTCCGTTCAGCCCCGACCCGTGTTTGTCCTTGGGTCCGCTCTTAGACCCAAATTAGACTATCAAAACACCGACACCACAAACCACTCCTGCGCTTGACCTGATTCCCCGGATTGTGGACGTAATTTCGTTATTCATGGGAACTACGCCCCTTCCAAAAAGCACCGCCTCCTTACACCAATAGGTTATACATCCATCCTCATGAATATTCGTTTTAATTTACGCCCGAATCGATACAATTCCCATACTTTCAAATTTACCGCAGAGCTCATCACTGGCCAGAGTTGAAGGCATTTTGCAGCCAGTTACCACGAGTATAATTTTAATCTAAACACTCATCAACTAGTGTCTCGGAAAACTTGCAATTAAAATTAGCATACATTAAAATGATTTGTTTACTAGTGTCGTCTCCTGTTTCCATCTGAGTGACGTGTTGCTGACGATCTTCCAGTTTGGCGTAAAACAAACAAAACTTCATTCAGGTATTCACTTGCGATACTGGCAACTTCACATATTAATACATCATAAAATGCACATTGCCCGTGCACATGTTGAGTTTTTTGTTAAGTGTAACAATACAGACGGTAATAACAGTACATCTTGCAGAAATCCATAATGACTTTTAGTAAACAGTATTTCCCCCCTCCACTACCCTTATTAGGATAGGGCTAAGTAGTTAGAAGGATGCATGGCATTTTAAGCAAAAATTACTCGAGAGTTGTGAATATTTTGCTATTTAATTCTGTTCACAGACGCCACATCGTTTTTAATCTGTTGGTAATATTAGTCTTTCACGTGGTCAAGCACATGCAGCTTAACACGTCAGTGACAATGCAGCAGCAACATTAAACGTGTCACACGTGTGGGCGGGGATGCAGTGTACGGGAAGAGTTAAAACACGCGTCCCGTGAGGCCGTGCATGTTTGTAATACTGACATCTGAACATGAAGAATTCCCAACAACACAATTAATTACGTTAATGTCCTCTTAAATAACGGAGCATAAAAAAAAATTCCAGAGCTATGCATTTGGAATAGCTGCACAATGATCGAGAATCGTTTACATGCAGTCAAATCAACCACATATCCTCCTTCACACATACGCACAGTAGGTAGGTTAATACCCTAGGAAAATTTCACAGGAAAACTATTAAAACTAAATATAGAACAGCGCGATCACCTTTATACACTCACAAAATTACAATAACTTAGACTGGAACTGTGCGCACACCCACCACGCGCTTGTGTTATTCACAGTACTGCAGTGTGGTTTTCAGCAGGAAGTGCAAGAGAACATTCTGTACCCAACGGCATTCCACCACTTCTGTTTTTTTCCCTCCAATATATTTTTTTGAAATCCTATTTTTACAAACGAAATCACAACAGTAAATTCATTAAAATACATTAGCACGATTTTATACCGAGAACCTTCATCGATTTTAACAGAAAATTTCGCCTATCTATAGAAATGGTTCCTCAATGTCAAATTACTGTACTTCAGAAAGCACAACAAAATGGGTCAGTCCTTCACTCTGTAACTAGGGTACTGATCCTGGGAGTCAGTGAATTACTATTGCATTTAATTTAAACGAACCAGCGTTCTGTTAGATGCGTACTTACTATATACAACATTTTGTAATAAGGATAATCGATCAGTGCCAAAATTCACATAATTAACGTGTCATCTTTTGGTAACGATAGAGCTTCGCTCATAATCATGCTGTTTAATGTTGGTTATACCCAAAATATTTATATTTGCGTGTATTACCCACTTAATTCACATAACATTATAATGAAGTATAGAAAGTTATTCAATATGCATGTTTACATCATTTGTAATGCAGACCACCAATTAAAATGTGCAAATGGTCAGTTGTTTTCATATACATGACTTAAACGGTGGGATTGTAGGAAGTTCTCAATTTCTATATAGGATACATAAGGGAACTTCAGCGCACCGCCTCAGACAATGGAACAGCACCACCTACTGGTGAAAGTTACGAGGTGCCACGAACGATTGGAGGAAGACATTAACTTTCGAAAGGGTAGCACCAACTTTTTTTTCCTTAAGTGAAAATATCGATGAGTTTTTGATCTGGTAGCGGTATCGTCATAATAATAGACCGCTTTATGAGTATCTTGTTTCACTGTTACTCACCGCATTCCACGCAATGCTATTCCAAAATAGCAACTGCATCATTATTATATTACACGTGTGTCCACAACTACAAAGCTGTTCATGACGGACTGTCTCTTATAATATTTATGACTGATAACTACGCTATTCTTAATCTATATGGCAAAAACTAATCTCTAAGTATATTTTGCTCTGTATCTGTAACAAACGTCAATAAAAAATAATTTTCTTTTATTACTATGAGAGCAACAATCAAAACATTCTATTTCGATATTGTATGTATTTGGGTGGCTGTAAACTTTAATTCTTTTAGCGTCTCTGTTTAGCCATGCTGTTTGATTTAGACCTCGGGATAACAGACGCAACAGCAGCCAAAGGTAAACCATATCAAACTGGCTGCTACGGCGTCGCTGTGACCTGTTGCTCATAGTAGTCAAAACTATTAAGGCATTAATTGTGGGAAACATGCTTACCGTCGGGGTCTAGGTTTGGGCAGTCAAGCAGAGCTTTAAAAAGTTCTGGGATGTCACTTGTGAATTCGTGGGTGACATCTCTGGTGGAAGAACACATTTCCGACGACGCCCTTATTTTATCTTGATATCAGCAACGAAACCAAGAAATGGCACTTCAGCATCAGAAAATGAAAAATAGTTTGATTTCCCACTGGTTTCTGTTAATCAAAAAACCTCATTAACTTCTTTCTGAGAGTTTTTAACGCAGATCTGAGTTCAATCCACTATGATCACAAGGTTTCTTGCGAATCTCGGTTATCTAACCACGTCCCCGAGACGCTGAACGGCAGAGAATTGACCAATGACAGTGTCCGTTATCATCGCTATCGCCGCAGGTGAGATATCCGATTGGTAACGACGCGTGTCCAGCTAGCGGACGCAAAGCAACGGAAAGTGCCACTACGGCCACATGTGCTTGGTTACCTAACTGCACAACAAACTACGCGTGTGGTTATGAAACCACCTACTGTGGTGTACTACGAAGCGGGGTTACTGGCTTTTAGGGGCAACTTGTCGGATTTAAGGTAGTCTGGGCAAAATGTAAGTGAGCGAATACGAAGTCCATTTAAACTGTGGTACCTTAAATCCGACAAGTTACCCCGATAAACCAATAACCCCACTTTGTAGTACAGGCCGCTGGTCGAATAAAACTAAAAATTCCGAGCTGTTCTGATTATTATGTATGTACACCGCATGCCATTTTAACTTTAAGAAAAGTATGCTGACCATAATCTCTTTAATGTGAATTGTGTTTGTGTAAAGGTCTCGAGGGATTTATTCACACTAAGATAAACTTTATTATATTGTGATAACATTGCTTTCGATTTTCATATGACAAGTGAACTAGGGGCGGTATCATGATTATAGGGGTTTGAGAACAGGTGTGTTCGATTTAAGAAGTATGAATGAGTTGAGAAGGTGGTCTTGGTTTCCAGTGGTGTGATAGGTAAACCAGGTGAGATGGTTTCGGTGGATATTAAATGTTGAATATCCAAGTTGGATTCCCGTTCTGGGGTCTGTAATGCAGACAGCAGGGAAGGACTGGTATAGGTATGCTTTTTCAGCGGCATCTTCGCCGGAAGAAGCCATGAGTTCCGGGATCATTTCGGATATTTAAGGGCAATCCCGCTGAATCGCTGCCATTTACGTTCCAAGAACGTTATATGTATAAAAATGCATGAAAAGTAGTTTTTATATATTAAATATCTGTTATTATAAAGCTAAACGCCCCTCACAATTCCTTCATTTCAAATTTAAGATACATAATATAAAATATTAATAACACTGCAAAAAATAGTTTAGACTAAAAAATAGTTCCTGGTTACATGCTGCACTTCACAATGAAAAATGATTAAAAACCTTCAAAAATCTTGCTTTTTGTATGATGTGACAATATTTCACGCCTTAAACGCGTGCTTTTTTTCTTTTAGTAAATCAATAATATGCTAGTTAAAATGCACATTTAAGTTGTGTCCCCAGTTTTTCACTTAGTACTGTTACCCTAATGCATTTCTGTCCCTAAAGAATCTGGTACATTCCATATGCGTAATGTTTAACTAGGATTTGCATCACCCCAGTCACCTGAAGACCACAGGAACACCAAAAGTAAATTATCTCACTTTCTTTCCTGTATTTTTGATTTTTGAGGCGGTCGAACTTGCCGCTCAGTCGTTACCCCAATTATTCCTTAGATTGTACTTATTTATAAATGTATAATGTATAAATGTATAAATGCATTAAGGAAATACAATTTTAATAAGGTTACTTGAATGTGCTCGTTGTCGTCATTCTGTTAGCTTTGATGACACTTGACTATGGTTCACAAATTCGCTAAATGAATGCTAAAACTCAAAGACAGAAGTACTTGCACACATTTTTTTCTACATATATTTTACTACAAATTTATTTTGTGAGCATGTAACCAATTACTTCTTTTAAATAACACTTTTATGGGAACACATAAGAACTACTTGATATGATGCAATTTGACCAATGTTGAATAGCTAAATGTATGTTATTAGATTTATTGTTGAAAAAGATGAAAAAAAAAAATCTAGTTTTGAAGTGGTAAATGGACTGCATTTATATAGTGCTTTTTTCTACTCTCATGTGTACCAAAGCACTTTACAATTTATGCCTCACATTCACCCTCACACACTGGTAGCAGAGGCTGCCATGCAAGGTGCCAACCTGCACACTGGGAGCAATTCAGGGTTCAGGGTCTTGCTCAAGGACACTTTGATGGGGACAGGAGGAAGCAGGGCTCAAACCTGCAACCTGACAGTTGCCGAACGATAGCACTACCTCCTGCACCGCCACCTTCTCTTGAAGATTTTTAGCATGCAAATGGCACTGATTTGGTAGATTTAGCACTCCGGCCATTTTAACACCAAGTCTAACACAATGTGGATGTATGTGGCTTGTATTCAGCGCCAGTACAGAGGAGCAGGCTATTCGCATTCCTTTGCGGAGTTCATCAATAGACTATGACAGTAGGCAAACTATGTATTTTACAAAGATTGGAAATCAATAAGATCCATAAACTGTGTTTGATGCCAGTGAGAGGCCATGTATATACTGATGAATTCGGGTCAGCTAGTGTTTTTTTTCCTTTTGACAAACCCATTTTATGGCTTTGACAGGCAGTTAAGAAACAATTGCCCCACTTCTGCCCTCCCCCATTTCAGATTTCTACCGAACTTACTGCCGTTTATTGTTTTTGCTTGCTGACCAAATTGAACCTGGAAATTCACTTTGCATTTCCTGTGTGTTATCTTTGTCATCTTACTGTCAAATGCAGGGATTTATCGACCAGGATAATGCAAGAAAGTTAATTATACTGGACTAAATGGGATTTGACTAATAATGCTAATTCTGCTTCCTAAAACACTCTTCTTTGACAAGTTCGCTGCCCATAGTTCAGTGATGTCAACAAAACACCAGAAGCGAATTAAAGCCGATTTTATTTTAGTGTCAGAAACAGAGGAAGTCAGTCGTAAATGCAGACAACGCCAATACACTGCGTTCCCAAACTTTCGACATCGGAGTGTGGTAAAATTGAGAAAAAGAGATGGAGAAAAATCACATTTTCAAAAACAGTGTCTGTTTATTGTTAAAACGTTTTCATAAGATTTGGTCCATGGTCATTTACTTATTTTCATCCAGGGAGAGGCAGAGAGGGGGTTTAAAAATACAGTACAATAAAAAGATGGGCTTCTTCATTTCAGCTGGTGAACTCCTTGTTCATACTCATTCTCCAGACTTTAACAACACAAAGGAATATTTAAATTGAGTTGATCAGCATGTGCATTGGTTGGTTAACCTACAGACCTTCATCTGAAGAGCGAAAAGCTCTGGGAAGTCAAAGTACGAATGTAAAAGGCATCGTTTAAGTGCCATCAGCCTTAGAGGAAGGACTGTGATCCCAAAATGTGTCTCTCTCAACGCACACAAACACATACACAAAGATCTACTCTTTCTTTAAAATCCTGCACTTGAGCCAGCAAACATTTACTACCAAACCTGATGGGAAATCTTCGGTCAAACACCCTTCTTACCAAGCATCCATGCACCCATCCAAGGCTGAGGTTAAAGACACTGCATGGCAAATTACACTTTTTTTTTTTTTTTTTGCAGAAGTGACCCTCGGGATTGTACAATCCCACATGCCTATTAGATAATTGTGGACCGTCTTTGTGCAGGCTACAGTCCACTATCAGATTGAGCCACGACTGCACAGAACACCCATTAGCCACAGCCAAAGAACATAACCCGTATTCATTATTAACAAGTCTGGGCAATATAATTCCATAGGTCATACATTGTCAGACTTCCACCCATTAGCATCATTCAGGGGAAATCAAACATCACATCTTATTTATGTACCCAAGTAAGTCTAACTATATAATTTATATATAGAGGAAAAGAGGATTATGTGTTTAGGGTATATATATTTGCATCTATATAGATTGTATAAGGCGCTATACAGTTTGAAATAAATATCTATGTATGCCTTGGCCCTTTACACAGCAACTCGACAGTACAAAGTCCCACAGAAGCAAATCTTATATAATCACCACATTGCTATGCTGAGGCCTCTAGCAAAGCGGACCAGTGCAGTTTTCTGTAAAGTACTATTTGCATGCTTCCATTACCATGTCATTCATGTGACAACCGACTCCCTCTTAAACTGCAGTAAGCCTGCTGGTTTGTACAGCTCACGTCCCAGCCTTTGAGGGATAGCTGCTTCATGGGATACTCTTTGGAAGGAGGGGGGTGGGGCTCATTACCCTCACCTGATGCTGAAACCTCAGCATCACTTCACTCCCCCCCCCCCTCGTACCTGCACTGGCTCCTACCACCTCACAGTTCTGCTAAATTTTCAAAAATAAAGTAAAACTCAACAGAAACTTTGCACCTAAAACTGCCCTTCAGCGTCTTAATCTTCAACACAGCATCTCACTTTGCCTGCCTTCTTTGACAGAAAATTTTAACATGCGCATACATAAACATCTATTTACTCTATAAATTTATACTCATACATTGATACATATAGAGTTATGACAATTAATGTATACATATCAATTCCAGAGAACATATAATAGAACAGAAATTGTAACAGCAATCGCATAATTGTAATTATAATAGTAATAAGGTCCCTCAATGAAGCATATATCTGGGCCATTCCAGAAAAGGGTCTGCCTCTTCTTTATATACACAACTCTAATTGGTTCGCTGGTGATAGACAGATTCCTTAACGTATCATTCCCCACAAGACCTGATTTTCCATATTGCGGCCTGTTCCATTAACCCCAGCAATGGGGGAGAGTTGAACAGCTAAGAATGTATCAAAAATGACTATAGATCTGTTATAGTAGCTCAGGGTTAGCTCCCAGCCACATAATGAAGCTGCATCTGCATGATACTCTTTCATTTTCTTTGGCTGCAATTAACCAAATTTTTGCGCCTCCTTCATGGCCAAAACAGACAGCACTTACAGAAATCGACAGTCCCTTTCCTCCTTCAGCTTAATCCTACCAGCCATGATACTAAAGTCAGTGACACATCAGATCATCAAAACCAGTTTCTGGAATGACCCCCACAGAAGCACAATTACTAATAAACCTAATTTAGCGATACAGTTAATATAGCACAGCTCAATAGCAAGAGGTACTATGTAATCAATACAGGATTAATCGTTATACCTTCATTAAGCTTTATGGCCAAGATATCAAATATCATTAGTATACTGATTCTGTAAATATTTATATGCTTGTATTATGCTTAAGTATATAGACATACATCTATATAAAAATATATATATATATATAT
>JABFEB020000092.1:6446592-6460392 GCA_019775895.2 Stomatorhinus ivindoensis | reverse complement strand
CTGTAAATATTTATATGCTTGTATTATGCTTAAGTATATAGACATACATCTATATAAAAATATATATATATATATATATATATATATGTTCTTGGCGAGCATGTGGAAGGATGTGACTTGATATTAGCGATGTGCATTACAGCATTGCATTTTATGGATGTGTACTTATACATACGGGCACATCACGGGTACCATAACCCACCTCTCCGGCATCATACTCCACAGCAGGCTGCTTGCGGGGCAGCCCATTGGCTCCAGTGTGCTGAACACCTTGAGGTTGATATTTGCATATCCCCGCCCCCATCCACATTGAAACCAAAGCACCTTCCGCCCCTTAAGGCTGGGTTTGAGGGGCTTATAGCCTATTGAGCGCCGCCTCTGTTCCTATTCCCCCAATAGGAGTCCCCCCGAATCAGACTCATTCTTCACACACTCTCTGCAGGGCAGGCCACTGTCACTAGCCAAATAGGTCACACCGCACCCGTCGTCATGGCCTGCAATGCTGTTCTGCAGTCCGTCGCAATTTGCAATGTTTTTCCCCTTCTAATCTCCAGCTCACTGTATGTTACCGTCTATATAGATCACAGTTAACCGCTACATAAAACTTTCAGCATGACTTGTTCGTTATCAGGTAAAGAATCATAAAACGTTACAAAAGATGTGGTCCGTTCCATGCAGTAGGTCCTCCTCCCAATGTGCTTTAGTAGTTAGAAAATGAGCTCCTTCATCAATAAGCAAAACTGCCGGACGAACATCCCACCCATTCAAAAGCTTAAGAGAGGCAGAATTCAGCAGAGGACCAAGCAACCCAAAGGTCAGCTTAAAAGCAAACAAAAAAACAAATCACGCTCCTCTGTGCGTTGAGGTTCCTTGCAGTCGACCACCGTGCCTGTAGCACAAGAGGGGAGGAAGAGGGTAGCCGGTCTTTATGCCGATGCTCAGAGAAAGCTGGGCATTTTATGAAATGGGGGGGTTGCTGGGTATCAGTGTGGCTTCTGGGTTCTGCCCGTCACTGGGTTTGTGGGGTAGAATCAAGAGAACCACAGCCAAACGCCCAGAATGACGACACCGTCTGCAGACATACAAACTTGATTCGGTGTGTGTACATGTAAGTATCTACTGCCTGCCGAGTCTCCATGTCTGCAGTGTGTGTGTGTGTGTGTGTGTGTGTGTGTGTGTGTGTGTGTGTGTGTGTCTTTTTTTCAGGCATTGCCTCAGTCTTGCAGCAGGAAGTTGTACTTCCCAAAGTCACAGTCGCCGGGCGCGATCAGCATGTCGTCACGGGCCTTGGACAGTTTGCGCCGCAGGAAGTCCCGCCTCTCTCTCCACTCGGCCAGCTCCTCCTCGCTGTGGGCGTAGTCGCAGCTCACGCCGTCGGGACAGGCACCGTCCAGCCTGCCCGTCGGAAACACAGACACCACCACATGAATATCTAACGTATGGCTCTGGTTACCAACGCGTTACCAAAACACACAACAGGATCGGGTGAGCGCGCACTCTTAAAATTAAAAACGCATGCGACAGTAGCGGCAGCGTTCGGCGGCGGGATGCAGCGAGGCCGGCTGCAGCCTGCTCTTTGGATGTGACGCGTGTACTCTGATATCTGAAAGGTTAGACCTACACAGTAAATGTCAAACAGCATGAATCATGACTGACCAGGTTATTCCTCCACCAACCAGATGCACTGCACAGAGCCTGAGGTCAGTCTGGGGTCACCACGATACGAAACCATCCCTGAACAATCACTGAAAATAATTCCCAGCTAAAGATCAATGCGCTGCTTAACAAAACTGACGACCGATTCATTCACAGTCCTGGATGATTTACCGTAACAGATACGGGCAGGACCTCACTTGAGGGCAAAACGGCAGAGCCCACGCTGGGACCTCAACTAAGAACGCGTTTGTGTTCCCAGTTCTGACTGTTTACCAAGATGAAAGGAAACAGGTTGGTGTAGAAAGCAGAACTGAAGGGATTCCTTAAACTGCTATTAAAGAAGCCAGTTTATTGCATTAGTACTGCAACCAGAGCATGCGAGCGGAGCGAAAAAAACGGGAATTCCCACTCCGCTGCCCTGCTCAGTCGCTTTGGTCAACCCCGCTCTAATGAAATCCAAAAGAGAAAACAAACAATCTGCGTTGCATTTTAATTTGAACTTATCTAATTTAATTTAACTTTGTCTAACTGAGCAGCCAAATCCACAATAAAGGAGAAATCGTTTAAAGGGCAAGAGATGCTGGGAGAGTTTCCCCCCCCCCCTCCTTGATTGATGCCGCTCCACTCCAGCCGAAATCCTTAGGCTCCCACTCTGCTCCGCTCACACGCTCCGACCGTCACACGCCATTCCCTTATTAACTCAGGTGGACAAGTATGACTCTACCGAAATCAAGTGTCTTATTACTTGTCAAATGGCAAATTCTGCAATTAAATACAAATAAATAGCAACAAACCAAAAGTAACGGGAAACATTTTCACAAGCAGAACCGCATGCATAGGGGCGGGGGGGGGGGGGTTGTCTCGTCAGGTTCTCTAGAGGACCCGTCGTACAGGTTTTAAGCATTTAAGCTTTTTAGCGTCTGAGGGAAGGTTTACAGCTAGAGTAGGGTGGCTGGGTACCTGGGGCAGAGCAGGAAGTGCGGCCCAGGGAAGCGGTGCCTCCAGGCCAGGCCCTCGTCCTCGTCCTCAGCCCCGCCTTCGGCCTCCGCCTCGCAGCTGAACACGCGGTCCTTGTGCTTCTCCGAGGAGATGTGCTGCTGCCACTGGCGCTCGCTGTTGCTGTGCTTCCCGCACAGGCGGCAGTGGAAGCCGCTCTGGGACACACAGGGACACGCTGGGTGACACGCAAAACGCGCAGCCTCCCTGACACGCAGGCACGCGCTGCGGAGCACGCAGCGGTCGCGTGCTCCCTGACGCGGCCGGGCGCTCTTGTGTGCCGTTTGGGGAGCGAAAAGGCACAAAGTAGCCCAGACAAGGGCAGCGTTCAGACACAGATACGGACCATGTTAAATATGGGAAAGGCAGCCATGGGGAGACCTGTAGGTCACATGTAACAGCTAGAAATAGACAATAATACTCAGTAAACACAAAGACTACATACTGCTCTATCTTGCATTGATGTTGAGAACATTCCATACAGATATATTACAGCAGTGTTTCTCGACCAGACCTTGGAGGTCCCCAGAGGTCCTTGTATTGGCTCCCACCAAACTCTCAGGGAACTGGCAGGGAGCAAAAACGTGGACTGTCTGGAAGGGAGCAAAAACGTGGACTGCCTGGCAGGGAGCAAAAACGTGGAGTGTCTGGGGTCCCCGAGAGCTAACTTGAGAAACACTATTTACTGTAAATACAGACACATACACACCCAGTATTCATTTTGCACACAAGAGAGCGACTCCAGCATTAACAAAGTGCCAGGCTTGCATTTCCTCCCAATTCACGACTGTGTTGTGAACTTGTTCCTCAGGAACGAGTCTTACAAAGCTGGCAAACAGCACTGACAAGAGACCTTTCACTGGTATATCCTCAGGGTCAGGTGACCTTCAGCAGCTGCAGGGAATGGCCGCATTTCAGCCCATTTGCTATTCAGGACATATAAAGCCGCAGGAATCCTTTGGGTTTCCCGGGTAACACTGTGGCTGCCGTCACATGCTGTCACATGCCGTCACATACGCTGGCGAAGCCACCCTCTTAGTGACTCACTGCTGTCAGGGGCCCTGATGCTGGCCATCGGCGGCGGGCGGTCTCGCCTGGCCGCTCACCATTGGCTCAGCGTAGTCGGTCGGCATGGAGATCTGCTTCTCCTCTGGGGGCGGGGTCAGCACGGTGCCGTCGGACCGTCTGTTCTGATTGGTCAGCGCCAGCCACATGTCGTACATCTGCTGCATGTCCCTCACTGTACGGGGGGGGGGAGGTGGAGGGGTGGGGGTGTCGATACCGCTTGCTGAAACGTGTGACCGTGCGCGCAGCGTGCCGCGGAGGCCTTGATGACAGTAACTATGGAAGCAGAAGAATCAGACTGGAAAAGCAGACGGAGGGTAAGGAGGCGTGAAGCTCACGGTTGTTGTTCTTCATGTAGCTCCAGACGTCCCTCTCCTCCAGGCTGTGGGCGAAGGAGCAGTTCCCTATGTAGTGACACTTCTTCTGCTTCATGACGTGGACGCACATCTGATGGGGGGGACGACGACAGAATGACCCACGCTAGCTTACACTCGGCGCGGCAGCCAACCGCACGCAGTCGCAGCTAAGCCGCTCCCTCACTGGCTATTTTGTCAGAGGGCCATGGCAGTGCGGTCACGCCCTAGGGGCTCAGGGCAAGGAAGGGTTAAACAAGAGAGCCAGCGGAGGCAGGAGGCAGACAGAGGCCGTCACACGCGGCAGGTCAGATTACTCTGGATCCGGGGACGCGGCTCTGTGGGAAGCGGAGCAAGAAGCAACAACGACATGTAATAACACACCCAAGGCGGCCATCGCTCTGCGGCTGCATGGGGCTGGACAGCAGAGAGGCTTCTGGGGGAACCAAGCCCTTACTACAGTCTGTTATGCGGTTTACGGCTTCTTGGTCTTACTCCTGCACCCCCCAATAGAAACCGTGGAGGTAAAGTGATTAATTTCCATTCCCCTCGCAGTGTATAAGGAGAATGGGGAAAAAACCAAGCGTCTCATTAAATCAGCATCTAAATGTAACCCTCAATAAATGAATCCTGGGCTGAAAAAAAGCCCATGTTCCCCCCCCCGACACGAGGCACACTCACATCATACTGCTGAGGGTAAGTGCGTGAAAACGGCAGCGGTCGAACCACCACCCACTTCTTCTTGTCGAATGACTTGACCAGCAGAACCCGGCGCTCCTTCGTCCAACTGGGCACACACAAAGAAGATATGGGACGGAGGAAAGCGGGCTTTTGGAAACAATGTCACGATCCGATCACAGCACCCCCTCCTGGACACTCCTCCTCACCTGTGCCGGGCCTTGGCGGTACAGTACTTCAGCGCCTTGTCCGGTTCGTTGACCTGGCCGTCTCTCCAGCACTGCCCGCACACAAACTTCATCTTCAGGTTCAGCCCTCGACCTTTCCCCCCGCCAACTCCACCACCTCCTCCTCCAACTCCACCACTGATACCATCGCCTCTACCTCCTCCGTTGCTGGGGTGTGGGTTGTGCACAGGCTGGTACCCCCCAACAGAGACAGAAAAGGTCACAGCTCGGTTAGAGGACTGCCCGGCCATCCGAGCGATTGGACTTCCAACTTCTTGAACATCAACCAGATGGTTTTGGAACAGTGCCCAGCTGTGGACGGCATGCTAACATCTGCCAAGCAGATTCACATCTAAAAGTCACAAACGTACATTGATACAGTCACGCTGCAAAGCAGTGGAAACGGGGGGCGAAACGGGGAACTAGTGCAGAGTAAAACGGCAATTTGCTCTTTCAGGACCTCTGAAAGCAAATTAGTGCCATTTCACCACTTCAAAGACAGTGTAGCAGACCCTACGCCTGCTATGCATCACCAAAGATGCTCAGTGCTGAAGGCCACCCCGCGCTGACCTTCTGACGCTGTGCGTTCCGCTCCAGTCTGTGCCAGTGCCTCTTGGATTCCTGTACCATCTCTTCATGGGTGATTCCTGCACAGACAGGGAGGCGGAGCGTGTCATCAGTGCGTAGCGAGCCTCTGCTGGCACACGACAGCCAACATAGGCAAGCGATACGGCCAGAAGTCTGCATACGTGCACGTGCGCGTAAATGTGTGCACGAGCACAATAGACACTGAAAGATCACTTTCAAGTAAGGTGGGTAGTTTAATGTAAGGTGGTTAGATGCCATGTCAGTGTCTGTGTTGCTCTCATGACAACAAGGTTGTCAATACTCGTGCAGAGATAGGAAGCAGATAAAATTAAGCTTAATACTACAAGCCATGCATCAAAAACCCTTCATGATGACGTTACTCAAAACACCACACAATGCAGCATCAGAAGAACGGCACAGTATGCGAAAGTCTAATGAAATACACAATGTCGCGGGGTCCTATATGGTTGACAGGATAGTTACATCCAACCAAGGAATCCAGGCTATAAAACAGCAATAAATCACTACTAGATTAGTGCTTTAAATAATAGTGGGTTAAAAAGATGAATGAAACATGAATGAGCCAGATCGTAGCTAGAAGACAGCAGGAGAGGCGATTTAGAGAGGTGAGCGTTGCGTGTGACCTCTGCGCACGCCCATGACCCCGCACTCTCACCAGTGTCCTGCTGCAGCACCCAGCACTTGAGCTCGATGACGGAGTGGGCGAAGGAGCAGCTGTCCTCGCGCTGGCAGCCGTAGCGCACCTCGTGGCGGCACACGTCGAACTGGCAGAGCGGGTGCAGCGGCCGCACCTTGCAGTAGCGCACATGGGCCGAACGTACCACGTGCACCAGGCACCTGCGGAGGACGGGGCACCGTCACGGACCAGACGGCGGGGCTCAGTTAACGACAAGCTAACGCAGACTGCTCCGGGTCACTAGCCGTCCTGTGTATCTCATTCAACACCCTGGTATGCAACTAAATCATAGGCTATTCTGCATAATAGCGTCAGCTAAATGAAGGAAGTCACTGTTAAGTGTACCAGGCTGATTCACGACTGTTTGAGTTTTCACGCCAGACAAGCAGCTAAAGCGAACCCTAGTATACAATTACTGGAAAAACAAATAATCAGGGAACGTAAAAACACAGACGACAAAACGTAGACTACTTACAAGCTTTGAGATCTAGAACTTTGGCTTAACCTTAGAGAAATCAAAATACTGACAGGAAGATACATTTGTCTAATGGAATTAAATGCTTAAAAATGAGCATAAGTGAGAAAGAGCTTTGACACAAGGGACACACAGGGGATTCTTCACCCGTATAACCATAAGTATAACCATGTGTGAGAGTCTGCCATCTCTTAAGTGACACCTGGTGTAAATGATCTGGTCCCAACAGTTTTTTGTTTTTTTTTTTAAAAAAGACTATGGCTCTATTTGCAATAACAGGGTTACTTTCGCAGAGTTTGCGGACTGATGGCTGTTGAGGGACGTGGTCGGCCGAAGGGCAGGAGCCTCACTTATTGTCATCGAAGGGATGCCGGGCGGTGAGGTTGGAGCAGACAGCCAGGTTCTCCTTGCTGCGCTTGCTAATGATCCGCGGCTTACTGTCAAAACACTCCTGCGGGGGGCGCAAGCGGGACACATTCAGCTTAAACGGCACTTATGGTTGTGGGAGCTTTTGGTCAAGATGGATTCTTCAGTTAGATGAGTTTTACAATTATCAGACCAGGACACTTTGAAAACAAAAGTACATTTGATCCATCTAATTTTGCCGTAGGTTGTACTGCAAGGCAAGACAAACATTTTCTTTTTATGTTTTCAGGCACCCACTGACCTGTGTGCATCTTCTATCTTGCATTTATTCTCTGTCTGTACTAATTGCTGACTGTCTAGTGTCATGTCTCCAGCTGTAGCAGGCTGTGTCTACATCAGTTTTCACTGGCGTGTGGCAACAAAGATTTTGATTCTAGTGATGCACCGATGTCGAAGTTTCGCTAGCAGTAAAACTCAAAGAGCTTGGCAGCACTGATTAGCAGAATAACATTTATATAGTTTTTTGTTTATTCTCGGTGGAAAACAAAAGAGTGATCTGTGGGACGATTTGAATAATGTCACAGGCCGTATAAAACCCTTTTGCAGGCTGAATCTTGCCCATGGGCTGATAATTATGAGGGTAAATAAGCAGGTGTAATCCTTTGTCCTCCATTAGGGATATCTTGAGTCCCTAGAACATTCTCCACATGCACACTGCAAAACTCGGATGATAAATCGTGCGAGTGCGCCTGTACCTCACAGAGGAACATAAACATGCCCATGTGCTGCTGCAGCAGCTGCGTGACGCTCAGTGCCCGCCTCTCGGTGCTGCCCAGCGGGTCGAACAGCAGCTCCCGGCTCAGAGCGCCCTTCCGCTCCTGCGTCCACACGTCGATCTCCTCCTGGCAGTAGGCGAAGGTGCAGTTCTCCCCATACTTGCACTCCTGGCGCTCCTGCACCTCTGATGAGCGGAGAGGAGTCCCACGGGGAGCAGAGATGGAGCATAACGGCGGCAGAGACGCATGGCAAAGGCCACTGCTCTTCCGCCATTCAGTAAACTACTCCCTTAAAATAACTAACAATTTGTGAAACTTTATTCAAAAGGCTATTTATCAAGTATTAGCTAAACAGAATCTGTATGAGAGTGAGATGGGGGGGGGGGGGCGTCACCAGCTGTTACCTCGATACCTTCTGTTCTACCCGAAACGACCGGTTCCAGAGGGATTAAATTCGTCAAAGAGCAGTGTCACTTACGGAAATGTTAAAACAACAGGGGTCACTTAGCCTGAAAATTTGTGGGCTCAGCCTTAGAGAATTCCCAGTAGTGGCCTTGAGCTTAGATCTTAACATGAACTGTCCCAGTAAAAATGCCCAACATATACTGGTAAAGACGGCTGCTTTGGATAAAAGCGTCGGCCAAGGCGATGAAGCGTAAACGGTGCGTCTCTGCTCCAGCCTGTGAGCTGGGGCTCTGAGCGGCACAGGGCCGGTGATCCGGCGTTTACCGGAAGGGAAGGCAGTACCTTTGCAGAGCACGAAAGCTCCCAGAAAGTTGTTTCTGGTGGGACGTGGCCGGATCCTCTTCCACGTCGGGTCATCCGGCCCCTTAATGCGGCATAACAGAACGTCCCGCTTGCAGCGGTGAGCCACTTCTGGCTGGTACTGGTAGTCCATGACCCGTGGACCTGCAGCGGGACCAGCACAGGAGGCAGTAAATCCAACCAGTGACAAGAAAAGAGAATGAACAGGCAAATCCTTACCTCAGTATAATAAAGCTTAATCTCTCAACCAGCATTCTTATGGAAACTATCACGGAGACCCCCCCTCATGACGTATATGAGGACTGGGACACGCAGAACGGAGAGTAAGAGGAAGCAGCTGGTATGCATGAGGGTTAATGGGGAAAAAAAAAAAAAAACAGAAAAAGATCCTCAGATTAACAGTGACATTGAGTGACACTTCACACTGTGTGGTTTCGGTTGGAGGGGGGGGGGTGGGGTCATCATTGTTAGCATTTACCATTAAGACATGGTAGCTTCCTGTAGTCTTTAGAACACGGTTCCATGCCAACAGGTTAGAGGGCGCTGTGGAGCTCTGTGACGTACCATTGCGGCTGTAGCAGGCGTGACAGGCTTGCCTGAACTCATGGGTGGCAGTCAAGGGGTTACGGGACAGCAGAGAGAGGTTCGTGGTTACTGGGCCATTCTAGGAGGGGGGGGGGGGGGAGAGCGAGAGAGAGAGAGAGAGGTGAGGAAGATAAATACCTGTCATCTGACACACTGATCTGAAGATAGCAGAGCCCCAATCACCAAATTTCCAGCGCAGGAAGGTTTGCGTGACAACGACCTTTGGTATTTAAGACACGCCGAAGTCTTATTGCTAAATTATGTGAGAAGGCAGCCAATTGCAGAAAAACAACCAGCAGTGGGAATGTCAGGGCACACCTCAGCCAAGACGCTCATTCCCCCCCTGAGCAAAAAAACGAAAGTCTCATAAGGGTGTGGGGTCCTATCAGGATAGTGTCCATGTTGGGGGGGGGGGGGGGCGGCATCCTGGCAGCAGGGTGTGTGCACATGCTTACGGAGTGAGCGGAGCTGCTGTTGCCAAGTCCTGGGATGAAACTGTGAGAGATTCTACCTCCTGGAAACACAGAAGACACCAGGATGACCCTTAACAAGGACAAAAATGGAGTCATGCTTTTCTCCTAAAATAAATGAGCGTGTGGCCTCACCCACCAGACAGAGTGAACTCTGACAGGGAGTCCAGCCCCCCCGCCTCGACGGCCCCCGTCCCCAAGGCGCTCAGGCCTGGGGTGAAGGAGTCCAGGGTGTCGAGCACCTGAACGGGGGTGTCGCCCGAGCCCAGGCTGGAGAAGGAGTCCAGCGCGTTGAGCGTGTTCACAGCCGAGGTGAAGAAGGCGGGCGGCAGCTGCGGAGAGGGGGGTGGGAGGCTGGCAGGGTAGGTGGGGCGGAGACCAACCACTGTGTTGGGGAGGTTGGTGGGAATGGCACCCTGGACGGAGCTCTGGAAGGGAGGGGGGGACTGTTATTAGAGGGAGGGGGTGTAGATGTGTAACAGGGCTGGATTTTGCTAGAAATTACTTAGTTCCTTAGTGTTTTACTTCATGATAGATAAAACAGCAGAGGAATGAATCATGTGACACAGTGTGAAGAAGTGCATGCTGGGATCTGGGAGAACTACAAGGGTCTGTCTCAGTGTTTCAACCCCGTCTGGGGCCCTCGGCAAAGATAAGGTCTGCACGGCCGCTACAGCCAAGGACGCATGCCGGCGCGATTCCAGAAAACTCTGTAGACGCAACAAACCAGATGCCACCGTACAGATAAATACCAGTCAGCCAGTGTCAAAGGTCACAAAGTGTAGAGAACAGCGAGCACGTGTGAGGGAGAAACGCGAGGTGCAGGACACGTATAAGAGGGGCAACAACATATTGATAAAAACACAATTAAAAATACATGACTTCCTACAACATATTGCACACGGTTTGATAAAGTCAGCTCTGTTACCAGAACACTTTCACACTCCACCAGCTCCGGCTAAATCCATCTGTAAAGGTCTCAACTTCAAAAGACGCTTTAATCTGATGCCATTCAGCTGTGCGAGCTGGCCTGATATTTACCACAATGACTGATCTAACGGGGGAATAAATGCAGGCTTTGCCTCATGGGATTTGAAGTCCTGTGTCCTCCTTAGACTGTAAGGACACTTACAGCGAGCTTACACTGACCTCCGCCCCCTTAGGGATGCAGTCCAGCAGGCCATCCAGCTCGTCACCAATCACCTCGCATTCTCCCAGGTGCTCCGACACAGGCACTGAGAAGGACACCTGCCCCGGGCTCTCGGGCGGGTCCTCGGGGGACACGGGGGCCACTGGAAGCGATGAAGGCTCGTCGCTCACTGGGATGGGAGTGGCCAGGGGGGCGGGGATGCACTGGGCACTGTCCTCTAAAGAGGCAGAGGGAGGGAGATGGAAAAAAAAAAAAGACTACTTTGTCACTTTCATTAGGCTATACAGATACCAGTTTTCAGACAGACCACATACCTGATGCAATCCCATTTAAAGACTCCAGACCATTAGCTGAAATCTACAATAAAAAAGACCAACAGAATGAGTCATTCCTCACTCTGAACTCCACCAAGGTACAAGGAATTTCTTCAATATAAAACTAACCTCCCTTCATTGAAATAGTTGTCCTTGGTATATATAGATACACAGGTGAAAACATACACTGCAATGCATGATATACGCCAATGAGCAGAACGTGACCACCATCATAAAGGGAATAAGTTGACATATTGAATGCAGAAGGAATTAGCAGGGATTAAGGATCTGACGGACTTTGCAAAAGGCCGCATCATTATGCGGGTCAGAGCAGCTCTACAACGGCAAAAGCAGGTGGAATGTTCACCGTAAACCGAGGCCAGTACTTACTGTGCGAGGACCAAATGTTATCTTACGCTCCAATATATCCCAGATCTTGAGACGCACCATTTTAAAAAGATAGTCGTCAATAGTCGCTTCACGTGGGAGTGGTTATTATGTTGTAGCTCATCGGTGTATATTACACGCATTAAAATGGCACATTTAGCCGCTAGGCCTCGAGCACTCGCCTCCCCAGCGGTAGCATCCAGGTTCCCGTTGGTGTCCACACCCGCTACAGAAGACTCTGCCTGTGGAGACGAGCAAGGACCAGCACAGGGTCACACCGCGCCCTCACAGGATCACACAGCGCCCATCATCCATCCATCTTCTACTTACTGCACTAGGCAAATTTTAAAAACCAAAACACACTGGCAGGTGACGAGGGCCCCACCTGTGGGCTGATGTAGGCCTTCCGCCCCTTCAGACCCAACTTGCTGGCCAACCCCTGGGCCAACTCGTTGACCTGCCGGTCCTGGGAAAAGGCAGGGCAATGGCAGATCTGGTGAGCCCAACAGCAAGTGCTTAACTCTATTCCTATCATCCACGCCACCCTGCCTCTGTCCGACAGGGTGCCTGGATGGCCAGCGTGTCCAGAGCCATCCTCTGCTAGGCAGGTAAACGGTCACGCTCCATCCCCGCAGGTACCGCCGGCGCTCGGCATTCCTGTGCTGTAAGCACCAGCTGCCCTGCCTGTTGGGGTTACAGCACTGCCTCACTGTAACGGTGCTCCTACGTGATAAGCTGCAAGTCTCAGATCCCAGTGTCTCTTAGCCTTGCGTAGCACTGCGCCTCACTGGTTCCACTGGGAGGAAGACTCCCTAACTGGACAGCTACTACAAATTCCACCCCCTAGAATTCTTTGGGTTCCTGGTGCCATTTCATGATAAAATGAACGGTCTGATTTTTACCAGTGACAGCCGTTACCCTTGTTCTACTGACATCGAGGGACTACCGACTGGCATTTGGTTTGGAACCGTTTCTATCCAAGAACCAGAATTAGACATTTAGAACCAAACAGAATTGTGGTACTTCATCCCTGTGAGGAAAGGTTGCAGCTTCCACAGGTTCCATCTTGCTCTCAAGGACAGACAATTCCACTAAATAACGAATGGACATGAATACACAAACTAGCGTGCCGTTCCAGGTTCTCCCCCATCAAAATCCCATCATCCACCAGGCTTCCACCCCTCCCCCTCCCAAAATCCCATCATGCCCCTGGATTCCACCCCTCCTCCTTCCAAAATCTCATCATGCCAATGGTTTCCAAAAAATCCCATCATGCCCCTGGCCTCCACTTACATGAGGGGCGGTCAACAGGCACCCCATGCTGGATTCGTAGGCTTCCCGTAGGCGGCCCAGCTCCCGTAGACACAGAGCCTTCCGGTAGAGTGCCTTGCGGCTCCCCTCCGACACGGCCAGTGCGCTGTTGCAGTCCTGCATGGCGTGCTCGTATTCCCCCTAGAGGCCACGGACGAGGTACCAGAGGACACAGTGGAAGCAGCAGAAGGGTTGAAAAAAAAAATAACAATAATACAATGATTATAATGAGCTTCAGGAGTTACAACAGGACTGTGCTGAAGCTGAGAGCATCAGGGATTTCAGAAAAAAAATTCCGCACCGTGACTATCTAATACAGTGTTTCACAGCCCGGTCCTTGGGGACCCGCAGACGGTACACGTTTTTGCTCCCTCCCAGCTCCCTGGCAAAGAGTCCACTACAGGGAGTTGAGAGGGAGCATAAACGTGGACCATCTGCTGGTCCCCAAGAGCTGGACTGGGAAACACTGATTTATCACATAGAAGATCAATAAACAACATAAGAATTAAGCAGAACAAACAGCACATGAAAAAGCACTTTAGTTTTGCAGTAACTAAATCACAATTACATTCACAGCTACAAAAACAAATCATCTTACACCGAATGCTAAGTAGCACTGTGTGTCAGCCAAGACGCTTGATGCAGCAGAAACACATGCTGCGTTTCAGCGACCGATCATCAAACTGGTCCCAAACTGGGAACCCACCAGACTGTAATACGCCGCGGCCCTGTTGACGTAGAGGCTCTCCAGCAAGGCCGCAGGGATCAGCAGCGCCTCCGCCTGGGCGTAGCGTGCCACGTTCACACCTTCGCTGTATTGCACCGTCGCCTGCCTCCAGTCCCCCTCACGGAAAACGGTGTTGCCCTCATCCAGGAGGTTACACACCAGCTGGGTCAGAAACGCCTGTAGGAGGAGAGGGAGGGTGAGATGGGGGGGGGAG
>JABFEB020000092.1:6429240-6446492 GCA_019775895.2 Stomatorhinus ivindoensis | reverse complement strand
GGGAGAGAGAGAGAGAGAGAGAGAAAGGGATGCAAGTGAGACATTGGAGAAAAAAATGAAGGAGAGAAGAGAAAGAGATAAACGAGTAGAAAGGGGAGGAAAGGGAGCAGAAAGTGAAAAAGATAAAAAAAAAACATATTTAAGGTGGAAGGCAAATTTAAAGAGGCGATAAAAAAAACCATCAGTTAGACTGGGGAAATACAAAGTTTTTACAACTTCCCTGAACTGTAAGTGGTGTAAAGTCACTAGATTTTATCTTGCTTAAATACCTGAATTATTTAACAATGAGTACTAAAGCACTGTTAGCCAAGGGCGCTTATCACAGGAGATACAGAGAGACGCAGCCGAAAACAGCACTTAGGAAACGTACCTCATAACCTTCCGGTTCAGGGTACGGCAAGGATGACCTGGGAAAATACAGACAGGTGAAAGGTGACTAGAAGGAGAATTCATGGTGAGAAGAGCAGCTTGACATCAAAAGCTACTGCGGAAGTGGCACGATGTCACTTAGGGTAAGAGAAGGTAAAACCATTTGATTAAACCTTGAATCTGCATCTAGCAATAAACAGACTCCAAAAGGGCAGAGAGAGTGATTTCCTGTTGTAAAAATCACTAACGGTGTTTGGTTAAAGGTACAGAAAGTGGACTGAAACAGCCCGGAACAACAGAATCTCAAAGCGGAGGAAGACTGCAAACATAGGCTCACTGAATGAATCCCAGCGCTTTCTGGATTTCCTCCCTTCGCTTCTGTCGCTCCAAATCCATGGCTGAAAGAAGAGTGAGAGAAATGCTGTTGGGCTAAAGGCAGCTGTACCATCTCAACTGCTAGACATCAAGACTAAAGAGAAACAAATACTTATGCATCAAGAGCAGCTTCCACAGATTACAGTTTTATTCTCTACCCACTTAGATTTCCGCAAGAGCATTCATGGGTACAAGAGCAAGTCCCCTCCATGCTAAGAACCTGCAAACTTCGACTGCCAAGTCTAAGTCCTCGCCTCCTGCTCAGCTTATGAGCAACACTCAGAGGAAGAGCTTCAAGAGGGAAGTTAGGATCAACATTTGCATCTGGATGCAAACTACCCTGTACTTTTCTTAAAATATAACCGCAGAACAGATGCGCTGAACAACAGCAATGTACATTTGACATGTTAATGTGTTTCTTAAGAAGATTTCGCATAAAACAAAATATTATAGCCACTGGCATAGGTGTGATGCCACTTCATACGTATCAGCATGGGCCAGTGCTCAATACAGGCCACTTAAGATGCCCAAAGTCACGAATCAATTCGAAGTAGAACATTTTAGTAAATATTTGAGCTGTAATCTCTAAAGAATATTGTATCAAAATTAATAACAGCAGTGCCCGTCGCAAAATAAGTGGTCTATGTCCGCAAGAGATAAAACGTGAACGCTGTTGTGTTTTGCATTTTTGAAAATAGTTTCTCTAAATATACCGCTTTTTACATGGATAAAAACGACCAACTGACAAAACAGGTAGGTAAGAAAACATATGACAGTCACTACTTACGTCCTAGCTAATGTTCTTATTCTGCATACTCCAGACCCTACGTGTGTATCATAACCACAGTACCGGGACTGAACGGTCGGGTTACATGGTACAGTGCATTTCTTAAATACGAATATCTGCATTAATTTAGTTATAAGGAGTAAAACTAACACAAACACACGATATCTACTAATATGGAAAATTGCACGGTTTCCTAGTTTTTATATTGCTTTCGAACTACTGCTAGCCAGTGAACAAGCCTTATCAGGATTCAAATCCTGATTTTAATCGTCATAATGTCTATGCAATTAATTTAAAAATGGGAAAATATGCACCTTAACTGCTACATTAAACATTTCAAAGTGAAAAACTTGGAGACGGTCCTGAGGGGGCCTATAACCATGAGCACTCCGCCCATCCCCGAGGTCGCATGAAAAGCACACCGACGAGGGCGGCTCCGGTAACAGTCGCGAAACCGGCGATTCGCCCGCCGTGCGGGTCTCATCCTCCGACGTGCACCGCAAGAAACGGCCAGGCGGCGGCGGCTCACACTTCACACCTGATCGACATGTACACGCAGAATCCTAACAAGCGCCGGGTGAGACTTCATTGCGTAGCTAGCCGCAGTTAGCTACCTAGCTGCCATGCAAAATGCCAACTTTGTGAGTGTAAACACGCCAGTGTCTGACAGACATCCAGGACTATTAAACCACTCAGAGGAGTGAATCGGGCTGTGTTTGGACTGATGCCGGCGCGATAAATATGCCACTGGCCGCATTCCCCGAGATCTGTGGGGCATTTTTTCCTAACTCTACGTTACTTAGCCAGTTAGCATTTTCCATCGACATCTAGCGGATGTTAAGCCAGAATAGTGACACGGACACAGCCCGATACATGCGCCATTCAGTCGCAGCCTCCGGCGATACCTCCGCCTTGCACCTCGTCGGTCCCCAAACCGGTGACTTAAAGGGCGACTGGCCGCCGCTGGCTTTCCGCCCTTAGCGCTGCACGAAGGGTTAGCTAGCCAGGTACCTGGGCGCTCACCTCCAGTCGGCGCATACGATAGCGATCTCTCGGCTTTCGCAGTTCCTAGTGATGAAACATCACGGCGCAGTGTATCGGTTTTGCGGCTTGCTTTGATGCCTGAGCCACGGCAACCTCATCCCACAAGGCCCCCGGGGCCACTCTCCACACGGAACATGTGAGAGTTTTTACTTTCCATTCCTTTTAGCTCAGTTGCGCTCAAGTTTATTCCGACTCCCTCCGGCACCCGGGTCCAAAAGCCGGACGAGTTGAGGATGTTGCAGATAGAGCGCTGCAACAGTTGTGGCGCTGTGTTTGGTAGTATTTAACATGTAACGTGAACCACGGACGCAGTAATCAAAGGAGTCTAGGATCAGAATAAAATAAAATAATGTGTCACGTGAGGAACTTATAGGTAAAAGCTGTATAAAAAGAAATCCGGAGGCGATTCAGTACAGATATTATTATTATTATTTTATTTTATTTTTTTATTATTAATATTGTTGTTGTTGTTAAAACGACATGTAATCAGAGTCCGGGTTGCGGAGACTGTATAGATGGAATTTCTCCCGGATGCCTTGAATCGATCGACCATGGTACCGACTGTCAGCTTCCTCTTCTGCCTTTCTGAGCATTGCAGCCTTTTCCAATTAACTGGTTTTTCTCAATATGCCCAGAATAAAACGGCTTTGATCTGGTAATTTGCACTTCAAGTGAGAGTTCAGGCTTGATTTGATCAAGAATACAAGGCTTTGCCAGCGAAAAAGTTGGACAGCATCGATATTTTTCTAGTCCAGTTTCTTCATAGTTCAGTTTTCACGTCGACAAAGGGCCACGGAAAATAGCATATCCTAACCAATTCTGATCTTTGTACTTATTAATATAAAATTACTTTTGAAGATTTTTTTGTAGGCCCTTCATTGTAGCTCTGCCAGTTCCCGCCTGGGATGTATTTCCTGATGTTTTGTTGCTGCTGATTGTTCCATGGAGGTAAAAGCTCTATAACCTCTATGTCATTGTAATCAGCGCCAAAGTTTGCTGCAGCTCTTGTGGTCATAACCTTTGTTTTACTCTGCTTGTTAACTTACCTCATGAGTGTCTTGTGATCTTAATTTTGTGATGTCATTAGAATATCAAAGCTGTTGATGTTTCTTCCAATGTTTAGTTCACAGACACCTTCATCCAATCCAGTTTCACTCATTATACATTGTACAAGCTGCCTGGGCATGATTATAGTGCGCACCCTTGTCTAACTCGTTTAGACAACTTCCCAGGGGGCGCTGACTTCCTAGCCAATTTTATTTTTATTTTGCGTCGGATCGGAGGCGCAAGCGATGATGCATGCTTATAGTGCCACAGGGAGGCCAGTATTGATATGGATTCCCACATTTCATCCATAGCTAGTAGGTTCTTTTTGGCATAAAGATTCTTCAAAAAGGCAAGGGTATGCTTTGGCACAACCATTTGCCCAAGAACATTCTATAGTGTGGAAAATAATGCTTAAGATATCCATAAGTAAGGAATCAATTTCCAGCTTTAACAGTCCTTGCTTTCCTTGATTCATACACCATATAGCTTACTACGCATCCCAACAGCTATCCTTCCTTTGCAGCTTCATATTTTAATTTCCAGCAACATCAATACCTGGACAGTCAAATGGTTTGACTCAACCACGTAATAAACGCTAATTGTACCATGAAGAACCAATAGCTTACTCGGTAGTGCGTTGCGTCCTTCAAGCGTGAGGGATGCATCTTCCTGTACTAGATCGACATTAATTGTTCTCAACATAAGTACAGTATGCAGTGTGTTTATTTTATATATCATTTTATATATAATTTTAATAAATATATTGAAACATAATTTATTTGTAATTTAAATATGCATTAAATTCACAGGTGAACCGAGACGGGAAAGAAATGTGACAACCCAGACAGTGGGTGCGCGTTATCAAAGAGGTGACTACACTTCCCGTGAGCATTTCTGCTTTGTTGCTACGGACTTCAAACAGCTCAGACGTCACATAGTGACAGCAGAGCGGGAGGCGGTGTGACGGACAAGGAAAAGTCTTTACACAGCATCTTAAGGTAGTTTACATTTATTTGTCCGGTTTTCGGTATGCTAGTCAGATGTTGGTCCGCTGGCAGCCAGGTGTTTGTGTAGATGAGTAGGTCGGAGTTACAGTAGGATACCGGTCCACGGCACCGGCACCGGCACCAACCGCGCAGCTCGTGGGACGATGAGCGCGCGCTAAGGCCGCGTCGCTGATGTTAGTTAACTTTTTTAAAGACACTTTTTGTTTATTCAGGTGGTGATATTTATGTTTATTACTTGTCGGAATTTAAACGCTGATTGGTAATATGTAATTTTATAGTCGAACTCGGTCGTTTCTTTAGGCATTCAACTGGCGGTAAAAATGCACCCGCGGCTGGATAAATTAGCAGTGTGTATCGGGACCTCGCCTTCCTAGTTAGTTATCAGATGCTATTACTTAATCTCTACCAAGTAGTTCGTTCAGTATTCGTTATTTTGTCGCGTATAAAACTTAGTCGTTTTTTATGAAAATAGTTGACAAACTTTTGCCTAATTTGATGTCGCAATGACCTGGCGCCCGGTTTCACTATCGCGTAGCAGGTACACCGGCATTCTTGTTGTTTATAGGTATAGGGTTTTGTGATGTACAGCTTTTTATTTTATTACGTTTTTTTTTGACTGGTAGTAGGGTTCACAACCCTTCATGTGTAACGTGAAATGTAAGCATCGTCCAACCTCTCCATCCCAGACAACATACGGCACATGAAAGTTCTGAATGGGAGGGAAGTTGCTTGCTGTGAAATAATTACTAAGTCTGCTGTTGTTACATGCGTTTTATAAGATTCAATTAAGTTTATGTGCTGTGATTTTACATGTGTGCACGGATGTTGCCGTCTCCCATCACACCTACCATCTGGTGTGGTGTCTTGCGCAGGTGACTAGATGGCTTCAATCGACATCGCTCAGCTGGCCGACTCTCTGGCCAAGACCCAGGTGGGGGATGGAGAGCTGAGTTTCAAGGGCCGAGGACTGAAGTTGGACAGCGCCCAGTCTGGTGAGAATAAGGCATTTGTAGTAACGGATTCAGTGTGAACGCGAGCGGCGGAAGAGCTGCCTACTGGTCCAGAATTGTCATCTTTAACGTCCTGCAGAGCCGTGATGTGGATCACTAATGGTTCAGCTCCTCTGATCCTTGGCTCTGGTGTGCAGCATGCTGGGGCACAGGCAGGTGTTAGAGCTGGTTTTCTGGTTCTCGCATAGTGGAGGAGCTGGTGCGGGAAATCGAGGCTTTCCCGGAGCTGCAGGCCTTGCGGCTGGAGGGGAACACGGTGGGTGTGGAAGCGGCAAAGGCCATCGCCAGGGCACTGGAGAGCAGAAGTCAGCTGCAGGTAAGAAGCCATCATGCCCGAGGTCCCGTGTTGCAGTTCTGCTGGCTTTGTGGTTTGTTCTTTTCCTGGAATCAGAGCAGAGCGGAAATTCTCACTTAGGACTGTGCTATTTAGCTTGCTTCAGGGGCAAAAACGCATTTGTTTCTCATTTGTCCCTGGGTAAAAATAAATAAGCCTTGAGCCTTGCTAATAGCACATGGCGACATAAGAACTGTAAAACTGACTCCTTGTTCACACATTCTTTAAAAGTAGCATAAGATTTGTTTGTGCTGCGTAGGGAGCAAATTGGGAGAGAAATATGACAAATGCTGAGTAGTATTCACTTCTTCCGGAGGAAATGCCAGTAGCACTTGGTGACTTCTTGCTTAGTTTAGTTTGAGCGGAGGGTTGCAGCCTCCATGATAGTGGAGAAGCTGATCTTTGTGGTGGTCCTTAGGTTTTTATATTGTCATGGTTTTCTGCTATGTAGTACTCTCTATTACTTTAATACTACCCTGTTCATTATTTTAACATCTGTGTTTGTAATATTAAAGTTCTTCATCAAATGAAACATTGACTGTCTGGAATATTAACTGGAATGGGCAGGTCGCAATTTTAAATATTTAAAATCTTTGAGATGCGTATTGTGACACCCAAAAGCTAGTAATCTGTATAAATTTGGCATATCCTTATGCTTATTAAATTAGGCTAGCAGAGCGTTGCGACAGCTTATAGTCAGGAGGGGTCAGATATGTGTTCACCAGTTACTACTGATAATGGGGCCTATTATCAGGTCAAGTTAGGGTCGACCTTTTCATAATCACCCTTGTGGTTGTTATCCTGTTCAAAACAATTTGATTGCTTCAGCTATTCATTTTACTTCCCCATATACTCCTTTTGCTCCTTACTCATATCCTTAACCCCCCCTCGACATTCATGCCTTTCTTATATTGCAACAGCCTTATTTCTCGGATCAGGTCTGTTCCTTGATCCAGTCCTCTTGCAGAATGAGCTATCATATCAAAATACTTTTTAGTTCCACTTATATGCATGAAAGCCTAGTTTTTCTAAGTGCAAGCTAATATTCATTGTTCAGCAGATTAAATGCAACATACCTTACTTTTCTATAACAGATCATAATGTATTATACAGTCATATATAATTACAATTAACAGTTATAACATAAATAGTAACATAGGTAACATTAGTAATTACTCATTGAATTAATATATGATTTGCGTAATATTGATTGCTTGATTGTTCTTCCACAATGGAAAAACAAGGTAAAAAGACATCAGTGGTGTGGCAGTACTTTTTGCAGTCTGACATTTATTAAGCAGAAGAATAAGCTCAATTTATACAGATTACCAACTTTTGGATGCCACAATATGCTCCTCATTGATATTTTATGAATACTACTAAGCTGCCTGTGGAATTATGATTGTTACTAAACGTCGGTATAGTACTGAAAAGCCAGCGTCCGGATGATTTTCTGCACACATCGCCTAAATGGTGCAGAACTAACTGGTGATTACTGTGTGATATAATCGCAGTGTGATATCATGCAGTGCTAGTACGTGTGCTTAGACACCTGTACACCTGGCTGTCGTTTTGTTCTGCGCAGTTCTGCTACTGGAGTGATATGTTCACCGGCCGTCTGCGATCTGAGATCCCTATCGCTTTGGTAAGTGTCCTCTGCTTCACCCTACTGGTTTTTCCTGCGTTTTTTTTTCCCCCAGTCTAGGGTTGGGGAACGTCCAGAAATGAGACAGATTGGGGAATGACGGGACAGGAATGGGAAAAGGGAACATACATGGGTTCTTTTTTTATAGTTTTTTTATTTTATTCACGCAGACTTTACAACATACAAGGTGAAACAGACTTCCGAAGTGACACAGGCCAAAATAATAAACAAAAACCACTTCCAAAGAAGAACCCAACAAGCTAAACCTAGGTGAAACAACTAGACAACAGAATGACAAAACTAACGTAACTCCCTTTCAAAAACAATCAGAAAAACGCGTCACGCAAAAGCAAAACAGCAGTCACTTCGTACGCACCAAACACAGGACAAGAACACAGAGAACACGGTACCAAAGGGGTGAGCAAACGAGTAGTCGGAAGCTGGGCGGGAGTTCATAAACCAGGAGAGCGAGAAAACGAGCAAAGGTACCAAAAAAGGGGCGAAGCGAAAAGTCAGAGTCGAGAAATACAGCAGTCATACACAGAGGTCAATCAATAAGTACAAACAATCCAACAACAGAAAAAGGCGAGCAAGAGCGAGAGCTCTCGAATACAGCGAACTGTGGCTAGTGACAAGCAGGGCATCGGAGGGGATGTGGGCGGAGTCGAGTTGGAGAGGCGGAGTCTGGTCGGGAGGCGATGCCGAGATGTAGCCAGGGAATAGCGATGAGGGAGGGAGGACCGGAGAAACTGAAAACGTGTCCGAACTTACGGCACGTAACACTGGGGTTATCACTCAGTTCTGTGGTTAGAGGAGGTAAAGGTGAAAATTAGCAATATTTTGCTAATTATCGGCGATATTTGACATTATAAGTGGACTATTAGAATAAGATTTAGCCTGATACGCATTAAACTACGTAGCTTGTCTCCATGTCTGACTTGGGTATCAGGCTTTACATTGTTCATTTAGAGTATGTTAGAGTATGTTGTTAAGGTTAGAGTAAGGTTGAAATTTGTTAACCTTCTTGTTTGATGCGATAGCTGTGCTGTGCTGTGCTGTCTTCCCCTCACTCATTTCCAGACCTCTTTGGGCAATGGACTGATGAAAGCAGGGGCACGGCTGGCTCAGCTAGACCTGAGCGACAACGCCTTCGGGCCCGATGGCGTGAGGGGGATCGAGGCACTGCTCAAGAGCGCCTCCTGCCACAGCCTCCGAGAACTGCGGCTGAACAACTGCGGCATGGGTGTCGGGGGCGGCAAGGTTAAGCGTCTATAAAAGACATTTATTTGTTGCTGGTTTTCATTAGCAGAATTCGCATAAAACCCAAGCTGTAGAAAAGTGAACCTGGATGTGTGTGCAGATCCTCGCTGCAGCATTGATGGAGTGCCACACGCGGTCTGCGATACTGGGCACGCCCCTCCGGCTCAAGGTGTTTGTCGCTGGGCGGAACCGGCTGGAAAATGAAGGGGCTACAGCGCTCGCACAAGCATTCCAGGTACTCCGGCTTGGACGTACTCATCCTCCCGTTGCTGTGACAACCGGTGCTTGCTGCTAGGTTACTGATCTGCGAGTATCAGTAGAGAATGTCCAGCTCCTTGTAGAAGAACTATAATCTAGAGTAAATTATTCAATTTCTGTATAAGATGTTCATCTGTTATGGTATATATAGCTTACAGATGTCATGCACAGAACTAGAAGCTGGGTCGCATGGAACGTTACCATGACAACATTGGGCAAGCTGGTCCACCGGTGTGAGAACTGGCTTTTCCTAAACTGTTTATCATCAACTTGAAGCTCCTTTTTTCTGTCTGGCAGGTGCTGGGTAGCCTGGAGGAGGTGCACATGCCCCAGAACGGCATCAACCATCCGGGGGTGAGGGCTCTGGCGGGGGCCATGCGGCTCAACCCCCAGCTGCGTGTGCTAAACTTCAACGACAACACGTTCACCAAGAAAGGCGCCATCGCCATGGCGGAGGTAGCGAGACTGCGGACTGTAGAATGGACCCGCGGCTGTACAGCCTGTTTACACTAGTGTTCTTCCCACAATAGAGCATCTCTGGGTCTGGGTGACGTAACTGGTAGGGGCTTAAGCTTACATTTGCCCCGTATCCTGTCCTCCTCAGGCCCTGAAACACCTTCGCAATGTCCAGGTGATCAATTTCGGCGACTGCTTAGTGCGCTCCCAAGGTGCCTTGGCCATGGCCGAGACCCTGAGAGAAGGGTTGCCCATCCTTAAGGTACCGTCAGCTATACATATTTGGGTGACTCATCCATTCCTGGGCACTCTGGCCGTGTCAGAGAGAACCTGCTGCTTTATCTCACTGCATTGACTTCGTCTCCAACTGCAGGAGCTCAATCTCTCATTCGGTGAGATAACAGAGGAAGCAGCTCTGCTGGTGGCTCATGCTGTTAAGGACAAAAGCCAGCTGGAGAAGTTGGACCTCAATGGTATTCATACAGAGACACGCACCAACTGACCACCCAAAGTCATCTAATGAGGTGATGTCATCTCAGTTATGTGTGTGTGCACTTATGTCTGTCTCGCGCTCAGGTAATTGTCTGGGTGAGGTGGGCTGCGAAGCTCTGAAGGACACCATGGACGCCATGAACATGGGCAACACCTTGTGCTCACTCAGGTATGGGGGCATTCCTGACCTTCAGTGGGACCTTTTGGTTGTGCGTGAACAAATAACCTGATAGCAGTACCTCTGGGGGATTTATCTCAGGGAGGATCCTAGTCGTTGTGATGTGATGTATTCCATGTGTCCTCCATCCACAGTGATGATGAGGGAGAGCTGGAGGATGATGATGAAGAGGATGATGATTGTGAAGAAGAGGAGGACAATGAAGATTCTGAGCTTCAGGATGAGGAGGTCGAAGAACCAGATGCAGTAACAGAAAATGGGGTAAGGAGACGTGGAGGGAGAGTCAAACCAGATCACAAATCCAGAATCAGGCTGAATTAGTTTTTTTTTTTTTTTTTAAATCAAAGATTCAGCAGCTGAAACACATGACAGTTTAATGTGGTTCTCTGAGGAAAATGTTCTTCTAAAGTAAATTGCGTTTCTATGAGTTGCCTGTGTCCTTTGCTGGGTCATAGTAGAGCTTTCTGGTACCCTGGTCATCTTTTTCTTCATTTTCTTAGGTGTCCACATCTGATGAGTCCTCAACACCTGTGGACATTGACTCCTTCCTCAGCGCCCCCTCCCCCGGCAAGCTACTCCGCCTCGGAACCAAGAGGAGCCTGCTTATCGAGCAACAGGTAAACAGACGGGCGACGCGGAACTCCTACATGCACCGTTTAAGTGGAGCAGGGAGGCGGCCGGACGTCTGGGCCTTCCCAGGCCGGACAAACCGAAGATTTGACAGCCCTCCCTTCCTGCCCAGGTCGACGTGTCAGACGCTGACAAGACAGCGGCGATGTTCCTGAGGATCTCATCTGTGTATGGAGAAGATCTCGAGGTCAGGAGAGCTGTGCTGGAGAGCACTGGTGAGGGATTCGTTTGATGAACGCAGAGCAATAAGCTGTGTGCTTCTGACTTGTAATATAACAACAGACAAGACAAGTAGAGTGTCGGTCTTACTACTTTAATACTAGATGGTGTCATTTTAAAGTAGCTTACTCCATCAGTCTATGTCCCTCCATCTCCCATGCAGATGCATTGCTGAAGAAGGCCTTCTCCTGTCCGTCCTTCCAGACCTACGACTTCATCTCCAGTCTGATGACGATGTTGGCACTGCTCAAGGTAAACGCAAATGAAACAAGTCACCCTTACTGACCAGTAAGCCCACATCTGTCTCTGTGATTCTTCTGTAATATATCTGTCCCCCATATAACGCAAATACAGGCTTTACTAATGCTTCCGTGTCCCTTTTCTCACTGTCACGCTCCTTTTTCCAGAGCGAGGACAATACGAAGACCCTTTCGGTGGTGCCAGGTCACCTGCTGGTCTTGGAGCATGTGGTGCGGCAGGTCTACTTCCCAAGGGACCACCTCAGCACGCTGGACGCTCTTGTGTCCCGGTAAGTGTGGGTCTTCCCTTGGTCTGTGTGCCCTAGCTAAAGAAATACGAAGGAGAGGTTTTATAACAATGATAAAAAAAATTCTAATTCTAAGATACATTGTTCGAATAATAGTTGTTTTTTGAAGAAATCTTAATAGGGTATGTGCCATTTTGGATAATAGCATCTGCAAATTACTTAAATATTAATATAATGATATAATGAATGAAAACATTTTTTGTTATTGCTTAAAACAGGTTGTTTTTGTGCATACCCTGATAGTCCCTTTTTAGCTGCTGAATGGTAATGTGTGTGACTCTGTTCCTGCTTGTGTTCTAGGCAAAGCCAAGCCTTTGAATCCTGTGCCAGCGCTTGGAACAACCTCAAGGCCACCTTGGAAAGAAGGATCAGACTGGATTGCTGAGAGCGACCCCACGGCCCAGGACCTCCGAAGTGCGACATCCTGGGCAGTACTGGACCAAGGCTCTGAAGCGGCCTGTACTATCCTCCACTCAGGACACAGACTCTCTCTCACACCCACAGACACACACACTGCCTTGCTGCGCTGCTGTATAACTGGGCCACACAGGGAAGCTCCGCGTTCATCTCCAGCAGAACAACTGAAGGCTGCATATCGACATTGGAAGGGTTTTATTACTGTGCTGCTTATGTTTTGGACTCTCGTAAATAAATAATTCATACATAAATAGCCTAAAGTAATAAGTATGGAGAAGGGACCAAGTATGTCAACATAGGTAGATTCAGCTCTCCAGCACTGGACTATGATCTATAGGGGTGTAAATGGTGACCCGGCCCAGCTGGGAAGCTTCTACGCATCAGTGCCTTTTTCTAATGGATGTCATTTCTGTCGTTTGCACTGTATAAAAGCATACATGTCACAGTTAGTGTCTTTTAATACTGATATCTTTGACCTTTTGAGTAAGGATGTTCTGTGCAGGAATAGGTCATTCGTTTACCCTGCTCTCTAAGGTTATGGCACCGCCCTGGGTGCATGTAGGAAGGGGAATGTAATCAGGCTCAGTTTTCCCATATCTGTCTGCTGTATAATTTCAGTGATGTATGTTCTATTATACTTTTCTAAAAACAGGCGTTTACCTCTTGTCCTGCTAAGTTGTACTGGTTTGAAGGAGGCATGTTCTGTCAAATATAGATTTTGCTTTAATACAAAAATTAGAAAGGGCGTTTAGCCACATTACAGATTGGTATAAGGTTGCCCATTGACCAACTTTGGCTAGGATCATACTTTTTGCTTTATTACACTCATTTAGTTCCTCTCTCCACTCATTTTCTGTTTTGACTTGCTGTCACTTACACTGTGTGTTGGCCCATCATTTGGAGGATGAGATGATTTCCCCCCCCCTAATTTCATGACAATACACCTCCCAAAGGGGCGTCCCTTTGCCATACGGAGGCCTGAATATGAACTTCATAGAGAAGCAACGACGAAGTTTGTCCTTATCTCCTCGGCACTTCTGAGATTAGAAACAATACAGTATTCTCACCTTGGGGTTCATACACAAACTCGGGATTACAAGGGGAATGCTCAGTTTTAAATCACAATGCATACAACCATACACAAACTATTGCAAATCGATTTAAAATCGTGCCGAAATACGCGCAGATGTATTTGCGGATCGCATCGCAGACTGCATCCAAACCAAACAGTACAGGACGCCAAACAAACGTTAGGGACGAGTTTCATCGCTTGCAGCTCTATATGACTTGCGATTTTACCATCTTGAGGTAATACTGTATAATCAATTAATTTCGCTTAATCTTGGACAGCCATAGCGTTCTTCTTCGTTACATCTCCCTATCAGATAACATTCAGCTCACCCAGTATCAGAAGCCACATAAACTAGAAAATTGTTTTGCATTCACGACTCATATTTGCGTAGTTTCACTTAACGTCGACTTTGTGTGTTGCTGGTGGAGTAGTACCTACAAGGCCCTGAGCGCCGAACAATAGTATTTTATTTATTAAATTAGCATATAAACATGGGAGTCTGATAGGGTATAAATGACCGATATTTTTTACTAAACACGCGTCTGTCACAGAGAGACTGAAAAAAATCTGTCAATCTAATCTGTTTTAATTAAGATTATTTAGCGCTGTTATTCCATCCAGTAATGTTCTAACAGTTTATATTGGTCGAGGGTGGTTAAATTCAGTCCCATTTAGCAGAATAGGGGCCATAGAAGAGTAGGTTACACCCGCAAAACCAAATAATCGCAGCAATAATTTATTTGTTCCCAATATTTGTTTCAGAAATGCAAAATGAGTAGTGTGAACTGAAACTCTATTTTTGAGTTACCACAAACTCGTCTTGAAACTGTTGGACAAAGTAAGAGGTTCAGAAATGTGTCGAAGACGTGTCACTTTCCGAAAGACGGCGTTACTTAAGACTGGACTGCAGCTAGATTGATCTAAATGTGCCCGCTTTCCTCGCGTTTGACTATTTTTAAGTAAATCTACAAAGGAAATGGTCAGAGCAGATGTACACGTATAGCTTATTGTGGAATAGTTTTGATATTTTATAACTCTTACACTCTTACTGAAGAAGTATACAGGCGAATGTACATGTACATTGTAATACGAAGAAAACGGCTTTTCTCCTTTCAAACTCACGAAGGTAAGTCGACAAAATGATTAATAGTTTCAAAAGATTGGAATTTTGTAATCGTTATCCCTTTACGTTTTTACGAGGTGCGTGTTTTAAATACAAATGTGCGACGACTCTAAAGATAAGCGTAGCATTTTACTTGTCTGGAAATTTAGCGAGTGAATGCGTGGGAACCAGCCGAGAAGAAAAAAATAAAATATCGTTAAATATATAAATATCATGCCTAAATGACCCCGTAGTGTCACCACCTTCTGCGTCGTTTAATGTAATAAATTAATTTCTTCCTAGATGGCGCAAGCGCGTTCCGTGCAGCGCGCCGTTTTGTCTTGGGCTGCAGTGGCGCTCTTGCGGCTCCTTTGCGTTACCGCTGTGCGTCCCAGCAGATGCCCCAGAGTGTGTGTGTGTGACAGCATCCAGCTCACCGTGACCTGTGCCAACAAAAACCTGACACAGGTTCCGCCCGCTATCAACGAGGTGAGCTAAACTAGGGACCACAATCAGCAAGTCCGCCTATAAGTATAGCGTAAAACTTCCCCTTTTCCCTACACATTCAGTCACTTTTTTTCTAGCCTTCCCCTGTTCTCACCATTTCCCACTTCCGTGTGCCATTCCCTCGCCTCAGATCACTCTGAAGCTGGACCTGAAGGGGAACGCCATCCAGGAGCTGCCCACAGGGGCGTTCCAGCACGCGCCCTACCTGACCCACCTGTCCCTGCAGCGGTGTGGCATTCAGACGGTGCGTGTGGGGGCGTTCCGGGGCCTGGGACGCCTGGTCCACCTCAATCTGGCCAGTAACAAAATAGCCATTCTTTACCAGGTACGTTGGCTGCGCTCTGCTTTTCTGAGGAGACACCTGTTCAACACAGATTAAAATATGTTATCAATCAGAAGCGTTGGCCCCTCACATGCATGCAGAATTCAAAGATTAAGGCGAGTTTCTCCTAACGGTCTTAAAACATTTCAATATGATAAATTATCCATCCATCCATCCGTTATCTATACCACTGTATCCACTTGGGTCGCGGGGAAGCTGGAGCCAATCCCAGCATCATCGGGCGAGAGGCGGGGTATACCCTGGGCAGGCCGCCAGTCCACCACAGGGCCGTGATAAATTATTATAATGAATAATTCATATAATTATCGAATGGAATGGATGAGTATATCAAAGTAGGGAGCCCATCCATTAATGACATGGACTCAACTTGCAGACACGCATTTCAGCTGAATTGCTCAAGTAATTTTCCAGCCGTAAAAATGGGCAACTAAATTGGGATTGTTGTTTTGTTTTATTTACTACATCCATCCATCCATAAACTGTGAATAACTAGATTCCCTCTGCAGACAACACTGAGACTGACACAAATGTTTCGTTGTCCTGGCGGGCAGGAGTCGTTTGATGGGCTCTCGTCGCTGAAGCAGCTCCTCCTCGACCATAACCTGGTGGAGGAGATCCAGCCAGGGGCTTTTTCCCAGCTGAGCTCCGTCAGTCTGCTGTCCCTCGCCCACAACCGATTGGTCTACCTGCCCAACATGGCCTTCCAGGGCCTGCAGACCATCAAGTGGCTGCGCCTCAGCTACAACTCGCTGAATAACCTGGCTGTGGAGGCCTTCGCCAGCCTCTTCACTCTCCTCCGCCTCAGCCTCGACCACAACGAGCTGCAGTTCTTCCCGACGTCGCCCATGACCAGGTATAGCGCCCCCTACAGGGGGCTGCCCTCTGCCTGCTTGGGTATGCAGTTATTGTGAATGCTGTTCTGCAGTACACTGTGTTTCTGTGGAATCCGAAGACCTCGCCAAGAGGTATCAAAAATGTGTTCTGGTGTTCAGATTGGACACGTCTGTCCAACTTGCAACCACTTATCGAGTAGATGGTCGCAGGGTCGGCTGGGACTGCAGAACACCCTAGATGGGATATCAGACCACTGGCACACATTCACACGCAGGGGCAACGTAGGGACGCCAGATTCCTATTAGCTGATTTTTGGTCAGTAGGTGCCTGGGGTAACCCTACATGGCACATGGGAGAACACGCAAGCCAACAGGACAAGATTAATTCGAACCCCGAGCTACTGTGCTGCACACACAGCAATGCTAATAAAATTCAGGACCAGCTAAAGGTTGAGTTATAGTGCTGGAGTGCTTAACTGGAAGAATTTTCCATGAAGGTGGTTGAACTCAAGTCAAGTCCAGAAGACTGATCTTGCTGTGTTCTTGTGGATTTTTACTGTGCCCTCCAGCCTCATGTCTGCTCCTCACCACCAGAATTTTCTCCTTGCAGACTGCCTGAGGTGACCCGTCTGGAGCTCAGTCACAACCCCATGACCTACCTGGGTGAGGAAACTGTGGTCATGCCCAAGCTCGCACACCTCTTGCTGGACCACATGTCCCTGCAGGACATCTCACAGATGGCACTGGCCTCAGCGCCCCGGCTGGCCCATCTGGACCTGAGCCACAACCAGCTGCGCATCCTGCACCCGCTCGTCGGCCCTGAGTCCTTGTCGCGACTCAACCTAACCGGCAACCCGGTTTACTGCAGCTGCTACCTGCGGCCGCTGACGGAGTGGGGCATTCGGGGCCGCGTCCGGCTGCTGGGGGCCTGCGTCGGGCCCCCTTACCTCTCTGGAGAGAATCTGGGAGCCATACACCCCCCCGACCTACGATGCCAGAGCCAGGAGGCCATGCTGAAAGCGGAGATGGAGGAGATGAGCAGCTCCGCCCCCCTCACCACACCCCAGCCCCGTTACAAGGTCCAGTGTCCAGCCAACTGCGTCTGCGAGGTAAGGGGGGGGGGGGGGCGCGCTGACATCTCGGAGCGCACTGCGCAGGTTGGAAGGTGGCCAACTAGAACATACGATTCAAAGACATGTGCTGAACATACAGTCAGGTCCATAAATATTGGGACCTCGACACCATGCTAACATTTTTGGCTCTATACACCACCACAATGGATATCAAATGAAACGAACAAGATGTGCTTTAACTGCAGAC
>JABFEB020000092.1:6398278-6428958 GCA_019775895.2 Stomatorhinus ivindoensis | reverse complement strand
ATGTGCCCCCCACTTGTTAAGGGACCAAAAGTAATGGGACAATTGGCTTCTCAGCTGTTCCATGGCCAGGTGTGTGTACGGCTCAGTGTCTGGGTTTTATTGCATTAGAAACCCTGAAGAATTCAGACGCCAAAGCTAACAGAGACCTGTAAGAGGTTGTGGGAGGGAGCAGTTTGGCAAAAGGCGGCTCCTGGGTTCTGCACAGCAGCCACAAACTCTTTTGCTTTCCCTTTCCTGTCGGACCAGGGTGAGACCAAGCACTCCACCTGTGAGAACCGTGGCCACACTACGGTTCCCCGCGGTTTCCCTCCAGACACCAGTCTGCTGGACCTCCGGGGAAACCACTTCCATTACATCCCCAGCCAGAGCTTCGGCGGCCTAGCCCAGGTGGTCTCTCTGCACCTGCAGCGCTGCAAGATCCACGAACTAGAGAAAGGTGCCTTCGGTGGAATGAGGAGCCTGGTGTATCTCTACCTTTCAGAGAACGATCTCTCCGTCTTGAGCGCCGAAGCCTTCAAGGGCATCCCTGAGCTGACCTACCTGCATCTTGAGCAGAATAAGTTTGCCGGATTCCCCTGTGGAGCTTTTAAACTTCTTCCCAACCTCCTGATGCTCCACTTGGAGAACAACACCATAGCTAACCTGGAGCAGGGGATCCTCGCAGACACCAAGAGGCTCACTGGGCTGTACCTGACGGGAAATAATATCAACACTGTTGCACCTGGTGCGTTTCACCACGCCCCCGCCCTCAGCACCCTCCATCTGAGCTCCAACCAGCTCAAAGAGGTGCCAAGCGACGCGCTTGCTAAGGTGGCTAACCTGGCCGAGCTCCGCCTCTCCAAGAATCCCATTCGCTGGGTGGGACCCAGAGCCTTCCTCTCATTGGCGGACAGCCTGAAGCATCTTTATCTCGATGGCATGGGCCTGGAGAAGGTGAGGCGCACATCTTTTTTTTTTTCCATCCCAATTTCAGAAAACTTGACTTTACATTGATTGATTTTGCCATACAGATGTCAAAGGATTCTCTGGCCGGCCTGGGTTCGGGGCTGAGCAGTCTACTGCTGGAAGGGAACCAGCTAGAGGCGCTGCCCAATCTGAGTCCCCTCACAGGCCTGGAGGTCATCAACCTGAGCGGGAACCCCCTGATGTGTGACTGCACACTGCTGCCCCAGCGCAAGTGAGGGGACTCTTGTCCGCTCTCTCTCTCTCTCGCTCAGCCAACACAGGAAGGCCAGATATAGAGACGCGCAACTTCAACCCTGCAATGCTTTTAATCATTAGAAGGACTTTTGCAATCACCTCCCTCCACATTTACATTTATAAATAACTTAACCCGTTTCTCTCTGTCCCAGATGGATCGAGAGTGTGAACCTGAAAGTAAGGGCCACCTGCGGTCACCCACCGGAACTTCTGGGCGAGAATGTCAAGGATGTCCAGATCTTCAAGAGCTGTCCTGGGGAGAAACCACTCGCTCCCACAACTCCCACAACCTCGCAAACTGTCAAATCCACAAAACACAGGCGCATTAAAACTCCAAAATCCAAGAAACCTAAATCTGCACACATGAAGTCCCCCAAAGCAAAGACCCCCAAATCTGCACACATCCACAGATCCACCCGCCTACAGACCACTTAACCAGTAAAGCGTCACATGGTCCCATGATACAGGAAATCCAACTCTGTGCATGAGCCCCCAGCTCAAACCAATAAAACCATGATAACAGTGTGTGTGTGTGTGTGTGTGGGGGCACCATAAATTAGCATTAAATTGGAGCTTATAATACAATTATACAATATTTAACAGCATCCTACCTCTGAAACTACTGGTTAAAATAAAATTAGCATTTTATTACTTCGCTAACCTATTTAATTCCACAAACTCCGATTTTTTTTGTACACTCTTTGAAATGTGTTTATATTACCAGTGTGCATATCTATATAATACAGAGGCTGATTAATCTTTGTGAATAAATCTTTTAACCAGCACTCACAGTTGTGATGGGCAGTGATGTCACCACTGGGAAAATACACTCCTGTTGCAGCAGGACACTGGCGGCTGTACGCCACTGCGCTTCAGGGCACTCACACAATCACATTCTGTGGGCAATTTAGGCTTAACTGCATGTCTTTGGAAACCCATGCGATGTAGGGAGAAGAGGGCACAGTGGCAGGAGGAGTGCCCAATCCTGGGAGCTAATGTGCGACGCAAATTCAATTCCGCAGTTATCCTCTAGGTGGCAGAAAGGTACAAACATTTCAAAATGGTTAAACATGAAGGCCCTGGTTCATCAAACTCATTTTCCATTCAGGATTCTGCTTTAATTTCAGATTTGAATCAAAGGACAAATGAACTGATAATATTAAGACATTTGTTACAGCTGACACCAGTCAAAAAAATAATTGCAGCATTTACATTTTATACAGACACAGTAACAAGTATAAAATAAATCATATACACAGTCATATTAAGACAAAGCAGTGATTCTGAATGTCAGTAGTACGGTTTACGTGAAGCATCTGTTTTTGGAGATAAAGGATGGCGTTAAATAATGTGCGGGGTCTGAGGAGGCCCAGTTTCAGCACACTTTCTGCATCCTGTTTTCTGCTGATCACTGAGGCTCAGGGACTGTGCATTCTGCGTGTTCAGCCCTGTGCCGCTGCACCAAAACACTAGGGAAACACAACGACCCCAGTGCAGATCCTGCACCAGGGGAAGGAGAAGGTAGGATCCTGATCGCCCTGCTGTTAGCACACTCTACTGGCTTCCAGCGTTGGATTGTGTGTCCCGGTCGACACGGAGATCCAGAACGTCTCAGAGAGCCACCACTCTTTATGGGCGAGTCGGCTCAGGGTGAGCCTTTTAATCCACATGATCTCCAAGCCGGTCGCAGAGCCTCACTCTGCGGGCTCCTGGAGTGGGATTTCAGCCTCTAGCTCCTCCTCCTTCACCTTCACCGCAATGACTGTTGGGAAGCAGCCAAACAGACACGTCAACAACAGGAGAGAGCATCCAACACCCTGAAAGACCACATTTTACACTCACTGTGTCACGGAACTCTATTCCTTGAGGGCAACAGTAATTAGGAGATGCACAGAAATCACACAACCTGCTGCTTTTACGGACTCATCTCTAAATCTCGAAATAAAATGTTTTATTGAAGCTTCTATTTTCACCAGGACACAGCAGACATGCCTGAAGAGACGCTAGATTTCTGCTGCTTCGAGGATGAATCATATCTTGAGGAACGAGCAGGGAAAGTGTTACTCACTTTCCTCTTCAATTGGCTCAGTCTTGAGGGGCAGTTCCCCGGGTAGATCAGTGGGCACGTCGGTGGGTAGATCACTGGGCTGGTCACTGGGTGGGGCAGCTGGGCGGGTACGAGGAGGGGGCAGGTTTTTGGAGATTAGACTGGCCAGCTTCTTCTTCACTAGCCTCTTCTCTGAAATGGAAGAGGATGGTGACATCATCAGTCGGGGAGGGAGGGGGGGGTTAGGTTGCAGATAGGGAGGTAAATAGGGGGGCAGGATGATGGGAGGAGCCTCCATTTTAACCGGTTTCCGGAAATGTCCAAGAGGAGGTACTTTGGAGCAATGTGTGACCGGTGACAGGTGTGTCACCCGACACTGATACTCATTTCCTGAAGAGAAGAAAAGCCTCAATCCCTGCCAAGGCCGCTACATTTGGCACCTTCAGAAGGCTAACAATGACACCTCATGCTCCTCTGTGGTCCTGGGGAGCTGCACTCAGGACTAAGACCTTCTGCTGCTGGAGACCTTGACTTTACATGCTTCCTGTCGGTTTGCATGCCGTCGGCCGGCGGCAGACATACTCTTTTTCCCCAGCGGCTTGTGCTTCTTGGGTGCTTCCTCAGCTGGGATGGATTCTGCTGTTACGGACAAGGGAGGGAACATGGTCACCGACTGCAGCGGCTCACGGTGCAGCTGCTTCTGCGGACTAAACCATATTTAGCAGCAAAAGGGGGGGGGGGGGGTGTTTTTCCTTAGGTGACACTTTTATCCACAGTGATTTAAAAGAAATCTACAGAAAACCTTGTTTTTTATTATTAACTATTCCAGGTGAGTAACGCAACGTGAGGAGTATACGCCTGGATTCTAATCCATACATCCACAACTCATATTTCTACCTGGTATTTCACCACGTGTAACAAAATACAGTAGTTTAGTTTCACACAACAGTTTTACACGACTGTACAGACAGACACACACAGACAGACACACACATACAGACAGACACACACACACACACAGAGACAGACACACACACACACACACACAGAGACAGACACACACACACACAGAGACAGACACACACACACACACACACAGAGACAGACACACACACACACACACACACAGAGACAGACACACACACACACACACACACAGAGACAGACACACACACACACAGAGACAGACACACACACACACAGAGACAGACACACACACACAGAGACAGACACGCTGCCCTTTACCAGAGCCAATAGGGGGCTGCAGCTGGTAGCCCGTGATCTCGCACCAGCCCACGGGGTAGATGTCAGGAGACTGGCAGTCGACCCACTGGTCAAACTCGGGCTCCCAGCCATCGAAGTGCAGCAGCAAAAGGCGGCCAGCACAGCGCCTCACGGTGGCCACGCAGATCAGTCGCGGCTCCATCAGATCCACCGCCTCCAGCTTCATTCCCGTGGCGAAGCCGTGACCCAGGCAGTCCTGCGGAAGGGGTACCGTCGGGTGAGACAGGGTGGAGGGGGGGGGGGGTTGTCTGTGAACTACAGTCTCGATGCAGGCGGGGTTGACGGCGGGGATAAACGGCGCCCTCTCACGGTGTTAAAGAGGCGTGCAGGTGCAGCATTCGCACACGACTCCTCCAGGTACTTAGCCCACGTGAAAGTCACCCTGTCGTACCCTGCCAGGGACACAGAAGGACGATTATCCCTATCATACCCTTTCGCCCATAATGACTGCAATTAACGATTAAAGACTTCGCCCATAAAGGTTTTTTTTTTTTTTAATCCATTATTGAATTCTTGAGATGAATTACTCGGAGGGCGCACCAGGGGGCAGCGTTAGGGGAATGTTTTGCTTGTCACAGAAGCCCACGGGCAGGATGGCGTGTGAGGAGGCGTGGTAGCAGAACCAGTCGGATCCGTCCCCGATTTCCACCCCGTCGATGCCCACCATTAGGTATCCGTCCAGGAGCACCTGCAGGCCAAAGCACGCCCCTTCATGAGCGAAAACGACGGACGGACCGGAGCGCGCCCCTCCACGCAGGGCGGAGCAGCGTAAACGTGAGGTGCGCAGGCAGAGACTGCAGTGTAACTGCAGCGTGTGCGTATGAATAGCACAGCTCACCTTCCGCACAGTGGCCACACAGATATTCCCCAGGTTCAGAGGGTCGATGGCCTCCAGTTTCATGCCCTCCTCAAAGAACACCCCCTCCATGTATACCGTCCGCACCTGAAACACACACACACACACACACACACACACACACACACACACACAAACACCTAATGTGATTTCAGAGTCGAGAGCAAAGGCAGCAGCTTTTTTTTTTTTTTTTTACAGCATAGGCGGGGTTCCTGACCTTCTTAAAAAGATGCGGCACGCTGTCGCAGTAAATCTTGCGGAAGGTGGGGTGGCTGCTCATGTCGACGCGCTTCTCTGCGTCGGGAAGAGAGACGCGTCGTGGGCATTCGCGCGGCACGTTAACCCGCCTCCGCTCCGCCCCCCCCCCCCGCGACTGGGCCGTACCGACGCTCTTGATGATGTGGCCCACCTTGCGGGACCAGCCCACGGGATGCAGCAGGGGGCTCCACATGTGGCACCAGAAGTCGGCGAGCGCCTCCCCGCCGGCCTCCGGGCTCGCGTCCTCGTACAGCAGCCGCAGCCGGCCGCCGATCACCGCATCCACCACGGCGGTGCGCGTGCGGCTTACCAGGCTACGGTCCACCACCTCCACCCGCATGCCCTGCCGGAACGGGTACTTCATGCTCTCCGCCATCTGTGCGGGAGAACGGGGAAGTCAGCGGAGAAACAAGCGACGCGGCGCTGAGAGGGAGCCCACCCTCCCACACGCCGATCACCATAACCCTACTTCTCATTTTAACATCTGTACTCTTTTACTTATCGAGTCGTACTATTTTACTCTTTATTGCCATCACTTTCAATTTGATTTGATCACAGGACATTCTCCCCTTACTGATAACAGAGTGAGAAGTGCCCTGAACCCGCCCTTGTGGACACGCACAGCCCCCACTAGGGAAGTACAGACTGAAAATGACATATCAGTTCTTTCAGTCTGAACGGAAATCATACTCCCAGCCCCCCCCCTGGCAGAAATTGTTATTGCTGCGTACCTGTTAGGGCTGTGGTGGCACTAAATAACTGTATTGGCGATGACAACCTAGGATTGAGTCAAAAATCGTTCGTAAATTTCTTATGATCTTATATCGGGGTGCGGCCCATCGCCAGCCCCCACCCTCTACATCCGGACCACGCAGGCACCTTGATGTAGAAGTCCACAGGCAGAGTCTGCGCCCCCACCAGCTTCTTCATCAGGTACATCTTCCAGTTTTTGATGCGCTGATGTATGGCTGGAAGGGAGAGAGAGGCGGCCAGGCACAAACCCAACGTCAAACCACACGCGCTCTCAGCGCACACGAGAAACATCCTCAGGACCTGGCGGACACACTCGCACTAAGGACCCATCACATGTTTGAGACACAACCATTAGCTCAGAAATTCTGTTCTTTAAATGCTACCCGGAATGCACCTGTACGGTTTGCTCAATTTTTGCTCCATGATCTCTTTCCCTGCACTTCCACATAACTTCCAAGTTAGCACTGGCTCCTATGGTCAACCAATCAAGCCATGGCCGTAAGTACCTCCTCAGGAGTAGGAACTAAAAAAAGCGTTCCAGAACCATCTCCAAGGAGTAAAAACCAGGCCTGTGGTGGAAACACAACAAAAGTCCCTGGTTCCGGAAAAAAAATTGCAGGTGGTGTGAAAGCACCTATAGTGTCTAACAGACCGGGTACAAAGTCAGTACATACAGTTCACACAAAGTCAATGTAGTGCAACTAGATAAAAAAAAATATACAGAGCACAAAGATAAGGATAATAAATCCCGTGCAAATAAATAATGTGCAATTAGAAGAGAAAAGGCTCAGGTTTTAGGGATGCAATCTGCAACTAGAGGGGAACCAGAGAGGCTCAAATCCACCAAGGAATCCATGATTTAAAATCGGTTACAGCGTATGCTGCTCTATAGCTCTGTCAGGCAGGTGCCAACATCTGCTTACATCACATGACGTGATCACATGACATGCTCCCAGGCAATACACTGTGGTTCACAGCACTGGGAGTCTTGCCTAACAGCTTTCCATCTCCAACTTATTTTTCCCAGGCTCTCTTCCTCAGATCTCATTTCATTTCACGTTACCATGGATTAAATGCCGTCGCCGGCCGCACTCACTCAATGGCGGCACCAGCAGCTTGCCATTGACAGCACACCAGCCAATGGGGTGGATGTCCACGGTGCCCAGGTTGCACCAGAAGTCGTGACTGTCTTCCTTCTCAAAGCCCTCGTACCGCAGCAGGGCCTTGTAGCCTGGGAGGAAGGGGAGAGACTGACGCTGATCTGGGGCCAGGAGGACAGGCTCACAAAGACATGCACAGGGCGAAGTGTCGCTAGTTGAATTCAATGTTATTCCCAAATTAAGCAATAACAAAGATCAGCAATAACAACAGCAATTAAATACTTTTTGAACTTCGTATTTCACATTAAACCACTTTGATTAATAGTTATTACATTGAGTTTCTTTCTAAATCAATTTATACTTGAAATATGACGCCCCTCCCCTCAAAGACACTTGTGCAGCGGAGGTTCTGACCCCAAATGTGGATCATTGGGATGATGGCAGCACCGTTCAGCAATAAGAGCGGCGTCTCACCCGCAAGCCGCATAATGGAAGCGATCCAGTAGACTTTGCTGGGAAGCACGGCGTCGCTGTTGAGGACCTCCACCTTCAGGCCCACGGAGATGTCCTCCCACTGAGTGTATAGGGGCACCTGACGGGGGGGGTCAAAGTTCACCCATATCATGAGATTTTAGGATTAAAAAAGAAAAAACCATGGCATTGGGAAACTGTCACAACAGCTGCAGCCTAATAACTAGTTAAGTTATATCTTTCCTACTCTTTAAATCAAACCCAACACCACTTTAAAATAAGTCATTTAGAGTTTACCATTACATTGCACTTATATAGAAAGCTATGTTAGGAAAAACGGAAGCACTGACGACCCACAGATGTTGCCCTATAGCACCGTGAGCCAATGAGAAGCTGGTCATGTGACCAAACACTCACATGTCTGAAGCAGGTGACGGGGGCGGCTTGGAAGCCGCTCTCCTTCAGGTATGCGCCCCAGTCGAAGCCCATGGCCACAGCTGGGCGTAAAAAAAAAACCGAGGTGGGGGTATAGCGGATATCGGATACAGCGGACTCGCATAAAGCGGAATTTCGTTTATAACGGGCAAATAATTTGGGCCCCAGGGCCGCTTTTAGCTGTAGTTTTGTTCGGCTATAACTACAAGGCGTGTGGCGTGCCGGTGACATCCAGCACAGATACCTAACCGGGATTATTAATAGTCACGCATCTGGTCAGGTAAAGTTGGATTACTACATGTACTATATAATAATCTATACCACAAGTGTGTCTGCTGAGGTGTGGCATAAGTAAATGGTGTCCTGTAGTTGTGATCTAGGCATACAGCAACAGGTATACCGGACTGTTCTGCCAGGTCCCTTGAAGTCCGTTATAATGCGTGGTCCAGAGAATGACGTCCAAAGGTTTGTGTGTTCGTCTAGTAATGATTCTCACCGTCTTGCCCGGTCACGGTACCGTCCAGCAGCTGTCCGATGCCCTGGGAGTAGAGCAGAGTCCCGATCTTGGAGGACCAGGCAGCTTTGTGCAGAACCTTGGCTTTCTTGGTGGGTGGTTTCCCCTGCGCACACGCCACGTTTACATTTTAGTCCAGAAACGAACCGGTCCTGCTGGAGACCCACAGCTGAAACATGACAGTGTATCCCACCCGTGAGACTGGTCACCTGTCAGGCCCAGAATCTATTCTGCGGATGTTAGAAAGGAAAGGTTTTGCCTCACCAAAGTCCAACTGCTAAATGGGTCCTGTTCTGGCCTGGATTTTTTTGTCCTCTGATAAAGACTTTCAGCAAAGTTCTTGCTCCCTGACTATCTGAGCTCCCAGACCAAAAAAATAAACCAAAAAAAAAACAAGCAGCACTGAGAAAAGTCCAGAACCTCCTCTCCTGTCTGTATTAATTTGCAAGCCCTGCACTTCTGGCTTAACTATCACATGAAGTTCAACTGCACTGGTAATATTTACAGATTGCAATGCTGAATGTTAGCTTTGCTCACTGGCGGCTATGTGACGCACCAAAGATGCTCTGAGATGTCACACGCTGATTGACAGGAGACACGGGGAGACCCACCTGTAGCCGTGCCAGTATGGAGGCCTTCTTGGAGTTGGAGGAGTACGAGCGGGAACAGGAGACGCTGCAGAAGCGCTTGGTCTTCGAGAAGAAGGCGTCTTTGGTGCCCACCATGCCGCACATCTCGCACACGGCTGGGAGAGGGACAGAGAGGAAGAGGAGGAGGAGGAGCATGGGGACAGAGGGACCCTGAGGGAGGGACGGTCCGTGACCAAGACAGCAGCAGGGTGATGATGCCACGCCCACACTTACCGGGACCGTCCTCCTTGGGGGCATGCTCAGAAGTATTCGAGGGGAGATCCACCATTATCTGCCCAAAGCGCTTCACCTGCTCCTCTTCATCCGCCGCTTCCTCTGCCTCCTCGTCATCCTCTGTCCCTCCCTTGCCGTCCGTGTCCATGGGCACCGGATTTGTCGTCTGTGCGGAGCTCGAGTCCTGCGCAGGGAGTGCACAGTTCCCTCAGGAACAGACCCTGCAGGCTGACGCGGCTGATCAACACCGACAGCAAACTAGGGATGCACTGATCGGACTTTTTCAGTTCCGATACTGATACATACTTGGGTTCTGAGTAGCTGATCCCAAGAACCAATCCAATACCAGTATTTAATTAACGTGCCAGATGTTTGGATGTACTTGGTGGAAGAAAAAACTGTATCTGCGTAAAGATGCAAGACGTAACCAGTTCTTATGCAACAAACACATCACTATAAACTTGGTGGAATCAAGAGTAGAGGCGGAACCTTTATCCTGAGATCAACTGAGGGACCTTAAGAAGCCAGTAGAATTGGACGCCTGAACCTTGAAATTCTCCAAGGCTGGCTCTCTACTTTATTGAGCACAGGATGAACTTAGAAAGGAGACAGGAATGACCATGCAAGTGGGTAGCCCACAGAGTGGTAACTCCCTACATAAGAGAACATGGATTTAGGAGAGCTAGGGTAGAAGTTTAGAGGAACATCACATATGCATGTATTTGTATTACAAAGTGAATAGTCTATGCATTACGAAGTTTGTTACGCCTTGAGAAAAGGTATACACTTTAAGACATGTTGTCGCATCCTGTCTCGATCTCTAATTGGGAGACCCACAATCAATCGAAAAGGAAAGGGCCAGTAATACATCTGCTTATTTTTTTTCGACAACAGCTGGCAGCCATCTGAACTAACAGCAAAGTACAAGCGACTAAAGTTAAGGAAATATCCTTCTGTGCAAGTAAACCGTGCGCCTGTAGATAACTTCAAGAATGCAATAGTTCAAAGCACAAAAGCAATTTACAGTTAAAACAACGAAACAGATATAAAAGGGCAACCATACAGAAAAATATCTACAGAAATGCAGATTTCATGTCACACACCAAGGCATTGATGTTGAGACACAATCACACAAGCGGTCTAAAAAGTTAATCTGCCACTAAGGCGGCGTCAGACGCAGTATAACAGACATTCACTGGAGCTTCCACAAGTGCGGCTTCAGAAACAGCACCACAGCACCACGGTCCAGACCCATATCCACAGGGTGTCAAGGACAATCTCAATGACCGTCTTCCTTCCCAATCACTGGATTTGTACTGGAGGGTGTAGGTATTCCATTCAGAGTGTACAGGTACGGCTCCCTTTGTCAAACTCGTCCTCCCATTTTCTGTCGCTGATTTAATAAGCTGGTCTGCTCTGAAGTGTCTCAAAATCAGTAATTCATCATATTCTTCCTAAACATGAAATATTCTCAGGTAAATGTGTAGGAAGAGAAATGGAGAAAAAAGGGGAAATTGAACGATTAGTAATTATTTGTTCAAGACCAATATAGCAGAGAGAGGAGAGGTTTAATCCTCAGTTTTGCGTAGGGGTGCGTATCACCAGTGCTTGGGCAAGATGAACCACTATCACAATACAATATAGAAATACACAAACCGGTGTAATTAACTCTTTACCTTGAAATTTTCACAATCATACACCATTCAAAAACAGAATACTGAACAACTTTTTATCCTCAATGTTTTAATTCGGAAGTGTGTCTTTACTTATCAGCCGTTTACAATTGTATTACCACACTACTGATATCCTTGATTAAAGTCCTATCATTTTAGTCTAAAGTTTGTGATTCCACCATTATTTTTAAGTGTTGTCAGGTAAGTTTTACAATCATGGGAGTCACTTTCTGATGAAACCCCAATTCATCTCCACACTTTTGAGGAGTAGCAGGGACGTCTTGTTAAGGTTTTTCCTAAACTCCATAGTTTACACGACAACGGTGCATCACCAGTGCATTATCTGCATACAGTAGACCAAGCAGGCCTAATCCCGCAACATGAGAAGTTCTGAATAATGTTATTAGTCTTCAAATAAACAGACTCATCCCCTGACTTACTCAGGCAGTTGCAAGCCAGGTAGAATAGAATAATCATATTGGGGGGGGGGGGGGGACCTCAATTTCCCACCCTACTGTCTTATGGCACCTGACACCACTGAGGACATATACAGGGGTAGGGCTTGGTGATATAAATTATATACTTTAAATTATTGTATAATAAATGTGTATAATGTAATGAGAAACTTTGATAGACTACAGATGTATTTGCATCAGTGAAATGAAGGGAATATGAACTAATCATACCGTAGCACTTTAAATCGAGACAATCTAATCCCAACAATCTTAGAGCAAGGCTGGCTGAGTTTGTGCAACATTCCACATGCCACTGTTTTAATGCAGATGTAACACAGAATACAAGTTAGGGATTTTCGATACCATTGATTTTCATTTTCATTGGACACCAAGTAATACCAAATTTGGTATTCTGATACCGCTGGGGGGGGGGGGGTTGACAATGAAAACTTTCTGGTGGGTGAGAAAATAATTCTAACCTGGATTTCCCTGTTCGCTGGTGCAGTTCTCCCAGATTCCTTTACAATTAAACCATTACAAAGTGCTCTCCATGTCACTGAAGTAACAGACCCACCACAGCAGGAGGCGCTACTGAGACAAGTTTGAAAACTCATCACAGGCTGATTTTCATGACCACCACTGGCTTCTTACAATTATCCAAAAAAAACATCATAAATCAGTATACAGTGGACCTGAATGCTTCAGCAGATGCAGGCTAGAAAATGTCCTCCATGGATTTCCACCAGAAGTCATAGCTAAGGACTTCATTCATGAAAAATACCAGTGGCCTGTACTATAAAGTGGGGTTACTGGCTTATCGGGGTAACTTGTCAGATTTAAGGTACCACAGTTTAAATGGACTTCGTATTCGCTCACTTACATTTTGCCCAGACTACCTTAAATCCGACAACCCCGACAAGCCAGTAATCCGGCTTTGTGGTGCAGGCCCCAGGTTTCTGATTACAGAATTGAGGAAACACCCCCAAGTGTCCAGGGATTTCTCCGCAGCTACAGATGAATAGCCTTTAAAGGTCGTTGTGCTACACAACTGATCAAGGTGTATACTCTGGCTCCTCTCCTAAACGCACCCCATCCCAGAGTCTGACGCTGCAAGGGCTGATGGGACACCGGTACTTACCGCCTCCATAGCGCGCGACTCAGAGGCCGTGGCCCGCCATCGCCCTCTGGTGGAGCAGGCTCTACAGTCCACAGCGTCACCAGAGCAGCTCTGGCAAGGGGGCCGTATGAAAATGGTCGGCACGGCGCCATCCTTCAGCTTCAGGGACGTTTTAGGGCAAGGAGTCTTTACCCCTGCTAGCGGTTTGGCCTCGAAACACTCCTTGCCAAAGTGATCACTGCACAGGTGCGAGGATGTCTTAGCCAGCCAGTCCGTCCGAGTCCTCTGCACCTGCTTCTCCCACTTGTGATTCTCCGCCGGGTCTTTGGGGAAGCGGAACAGGGTGACGTTGTCTTCGTGGGTCTTTCCGCACCCATACGCCACACAGCGGTTCGGCATTTTTCTTTAACCCCTAACCCCTCCCGGCTGCTTATTCGCAGCGAATCAGAACGCAGGGCCTACAACCCAGCCACCACGTGGCTCGGATGATGTCATATTCCAAATCCCTGGAAATATACACTGCGAACCCAAGAGGAGAATTGAAATGCGGTTTCAGTTCAAAAGGTCATATGGTGCATGCATCACTTGATGAGGCAGTCATTTCGAGTTTAAGGACACTGGGCTACGCAAGTCAAAAAAATATTCAGTCTTAGTTTTAACATTAACATGAGTATACTGATATTTAATAGGGTCAGAAATCAGAGGGGGAAAAAACCCCAAAACATCAATACAAAATGGCGAGTTAAAACTGTCAAACAGAGCACCCATCCTATAAACAAACTATATTAAATTCGTTTAAATCACAGCTTAATTATGCTCTAACCGGTCACAGATTAAATGGAAAGAGAACAGAAGTGGCCGAGTGAATCTCCATTAGCCACCATCTATCTAGAGACAATGTTTTTATATCTGATACTACACTGAGAATCAGGCCAGCACCGCAGAGCGATTCACTCAGAGGCGGTACGGAGATTTAAACCAGCGTTTTTCAAACCAGTCCTCGGGGACCCCCAGGCCATGAACATCTTTACTACCAACTCTCAGGGAACAGGCTGTATTAAGTTACATGCCTATTACAGCACAGTTTGTACGCAGCGGCCATTTTACCAGGGAATGACGAAGACGGTATGCGGAAAATTTGATGCAGTACTGCAAGAAGATGGAGTCAACTAGCGGCAGGGATCAACGACGTTAACATAACAGCGGATACAAGACAAAGAAATATTTCCCCCGATATCGTGGCTTTGGTTACTCAATTATTAGGTGCTTTGTAAAAGCCATTATTCCAGCGAGCTGTTCAAGGCAGATAAAGCTTAGATTGGCATATCACTTTGGTTGTAATTTACTACTTACGCGTGTTTTTGTGTAATTGTTTTGTGTAAGTGTTGTTGCTTTTCTAAGAATTTCTTACCTCCCGAGCAGCTGCATTTATCTGATCTGTATTATGGTAATATTTATGTTCTTTCTTCGCCTTTGTATGAAGGCAGGGCAACCAAATGCACAGAAGAAAAAGGCGTCAAAGGAAAGATTCATTTCACGTTTTTTATGCTGAATAGAGATTTTTAAAAAACTGCTGTAGTAATTGATGTACATCTTTAATGTTACCCTTTTCATCTACTTGCAACTCAACTTTTCTTCATCTCTGATTGGTAGTTTGTTTTTTTTACTCAATGAGAAATCTAATCAAACCAACTGGTGTTGCAACATATCCGATTCAGGAAATTATTTACATGTTACTTGCCTTTTAAGGCAGAGTCTTCGCAGTTACTTACAGTGCTTTTAATGTCATTGTAGGTGCCTCACTCACAGAGACTCAGAGAGAAACGCTTGTATAAATGGGTCATAGCCAGAAAGGTAGGTTATGTCAAGTCTGCAGATGGCACATACACGGGAGACCTTAGAGAAGCCTGCGGCCACACAGCGGTTCCTCTCTTCTGCGCGAAGGCCGTGACACGTGGGACCAAAAAGCGCACTGGACAATACCATCCATTGGGAAAGTCAAACCCGCATCAGTTGCAGACACTGACTTCACTTCGGCGGGACAAAAGGATCTCCTTGCGCGTCTTATATCCTTAGAAGACAACGCAGCACATGTATGCGATTTGGGGCAACAGCGCAGCCACAAACACATGAGCAGACCTCGTCAAGATTGTGGCGTCGCATGAGGGGAGAATCGCAGCCTTCAAATTCTATGACGCTTGTCACACAGACCCCGTAAATCCAGCAATTTCTCTGCTAAGAAGCATTTGCCGTAGCAGTTTCACACAACGAAAAACCTTACAGTGGGATAGACAGTGTGCACCTTTAGCTCGTGAAAAGCTTTCTGAAGTTTCACTACAAAAGCACGAAGAATTCATATTAACAGAGGTGGGGGCTATTCTTGAATGACAAATGTCCATTTTAAGGAGCCTCTCTGGATGGCACACAGTACTGCGAGCGTCACAGTGTTGGATGTTTAGAGAAGAGCCCATATTCAGCAAGGAACATGAGTACAGAAGATGTCTGTCAGATACTGGCCCCAGTTTCCCACATCCAGGAAGAAAACTGGCGAAGTGACTCCAGTGTAGGTATTTAAACCGATGTTTTCCCATTGTGACCTTGTAGAATTCAGTAACAAGGATACTTTTTTGCAGGGATTTCTGCCCGGTGAGAAGTTCCACGAAAATGCCATATGCAGGGCTGGATCCTTCTCTGAAAAGGCCAGAGTATTACTCGTCTCGGAATAGCCATGGACAGTCACCTGAGACACCGGTGATGGGAACAATGGGGGGTGTTTGGTATTTATGTAGAAAACCTGACAAGGGTAAAACAGTAGCATGTGACTATGGCCCTGTTCACACCTGGCATTAACATGTGGCCTGGGTAGTCCAATCACAAGCAGACAGTGCCACAAAGAGAGGTACCTCAGTTCTCGAACTCATTAGAACTCGAATTTCTTAAAAGTCAAACCAACTAATTCGAAAAAAAATTACCTAGAGCTGGATCTGAATCTCAGAAGTCAAATCGTGAATGCCGACCTAAGATAACTTGTACGCGCAGAGAAATGAGTCACGCGGCACGTAACAGTAATTATTATATAAAATACATCCATCCATCCATTTTCTATACCCACTTATCCTACTGGGTCGTGGGGGGTCTGGAGCCTACCCGGAAGCAACGGGCATGAGGCAGGGAACAACCCTGGATGGGGGGCCAGCCCATCGCAGGGCACACCCACACACCATTCACACACACAGGCACACCTACGGGCAATTTAGCAACTCCAATCAGCCTCAGCATGTCATTGGGCTGTGGGGGGAAACCGGAGTACCCGGAGGAAACCCCACAACAACACAGGGAGAACATGCAAACTCCACACACATGGAACCCAGGCGGACACTCGAACCCAAGTCCTAGAGGTGTGAGGCAACAGTGCTAACCACTGCGCCACCATGCCGCCCTATATAAAATACATTTAAACAAAAATAAAGATGTCTTATTCATTATTTTAATATAACAAACCATTAATATGTTTAATTTTAAATATTATAATGATATTGTCGTGCCGAGCAGGGAGGAAAGGCGCAGACGTCAGGGTATCGGGGAATACTGGGTTTAATTACAGGTAAGGCAGGAAAAACGCAGACAGACAATACAATGACCGGACTGGGGGAACAAACTGAAATGCGGACAAAATACAGAGGACTAATGACAACAACCAGAAACAGCTGACCACAGGGATTCCACACTGGGTTAACGAGGGGACTATCGGAGCAGGACACCTTTTTTTTTTTTTTTTAACTTTACACAATGTTTGGATACATTTATTTTCCTACTTTACAAATGACCGTTTTTGATAAATGTGCTTAGATGTGTTTAGTGAATGCTCTTCTTGTTTCATCCAGTTCATTTTGTGTTTAAATGCTAAAAAAAACATGTTCAGATGTAATTTTTTGGGGCCGGGAACCAATTAATTGGCCTTCCATTATTTCTAATGGGGGAAATTCGATCACAACTCGAACTTTTTAAGATTCGATCCAGAGTTCTGAATGGATTAAATTCGAGTTCTGAGGTACCACTGTCCGTTCACACCCTGCGTTAATCGGGTCTCACTTTCCTGCATTTTATTTGAAAAGCATGAAGGAATAGAAGAAATTATTTGCACATTTCAAGGCGAACTGCCTAAAATGTTTGTATGGAATGCTGAAATAAAAATAAATAAATGAATTTAATAGACAACTATATAAACAATTATACTATATGTTTCTATTGAGATCCATTATCTAGGCTATTGAACATGTAATTTTTACTGACATGTTTCACCAATATTAATAAAGCATATGATCTGTGCAAATTCCTAAACATCTTTAATAAAGCACTTATTTCCTGAATTTGGTCAGAACATTAATGACATGCAAATGGGTCGAATGGGTCACAAGTCTGATATTGAACCAATTTCCCAGTAGATTCAAACTTATTTGTTGGTGTTGTTTACTACACAGTGACCCACTTTGCACTGACACGTTCTGACATAATTCATCTGTCATATACCGCTCGTGCTTTTAATGAGTACGTACGTACACCCACACGCGGACGTCAGCTGAGTAGCCGGTCCTGCAATGCGACCCGGGACACATTCGCATTCACACGGCTATAAGAATGTGGCCATATGTGTCCCAGACCACCTCCCAATGTGGTTTGAGCGACTGGATTTCAATGTGCTTGCAATGTGATTCGGGTGCGTTCACACCTGTAACCAGTGCTGTCCACTTGTGAGCGGCTCACCTAGGATGCATGCTAATGCTAGGTGTGAACTGGGCCCCAAACAGCCTCAAAGTCTACAGGAATGGATTTTCTAATTACAATTAAATGCTTCCACGTTTCAAAAAGTACATACAAACCTTTTAGCAATATACTGGACACTATTCCTTGAGAAGCATAGAACACGTCAGCAAGAATTTGATTCCCAAGACTTAATTTGTTTCCTAACTGCCAACAGCACCATCAAAGTGCACATTTCTTCTCCAACGTCCCCATTTGTTCTCCAACGTCCCCATAGCTACCGGTGAAATTCATTTGGGGCTCGCTGTGTATATTTGCAGATTCAACTGATGGTAAATTTCCACCCATCGCCGTAACCGCTTAATCCCAACTGGGGTCGTGGGGGGGCAAAGGGACCTATCCCAGGAACAAGGGGCACAGGCAGTCAGCAACACCCTGCAGGGTGCACACACTCATGGGACCAACTTGGAGTCGCTAATTAGCCTATCGTGCACACTTTCAGACTGGGGGGGGGGAAACCGGAGCACCCAGCCGAAACTCTTGCGAACAAAGGGAGAGTGTGCAGACTCCACGGGTCCTACACCCGACCTGGGGACCGAACCCAGGACCTTCTGGCTGTGAGGCAGAAGTGCTAACCACTGCATTGCCCAGAGCCAACAATGTATTTACCAAAACTTAAATTGATGTTTTCCAAACATTTATTGAATTACTTATTAATTCTTTACTTTTCAAATAGCTAAGAACCTGTTAAAGAAAGTTTCGTATAGACAGAATTTATAGAAAGTACTTGGGATCCTAAAAAGTTGTATTTTGTTCAGGGAAAAGGGGCTAAAAAATTCTTCATAACATTTGACCATAAAGATCATACAGTCTAAGTACAGACAAGACTGACAAAAAACAAAATTTACCTTTCTCTTTTTGGATTCGCTAGTTGTAGTGCATCGATTCCTTCGCTTGTGCCGAATATATCGGTTGACCCTACTACGCATTGCTGCTGGTGAATCCTCAGTATAGCTTAGGTTTAGGTGAGGAACCCAGTCAGGGTTCGATTCATCATGCATATATGCTGGTGCTCCTGTCAAAGAGATGCTTTGCTGAATTACAAGAATATTTGCCGATTTGGAATTGAAAGCAAATTATTTTAATTAAAAGAAGCCCTTAAACAACAAACTTCTTTTCAAATTGAATTACTTTAATACATGCCAAAACACTGCAGATAAAAACTCACTAGGGACGTTTTTTACATTCCATCATCAACTATGTCACTTTTAAATCCCTATTTTGGAAGGCACTGGTATGTATGTGTGCATCAATGTATATACTTTACAGGCCAGAAGTTTGGACCCACCCTCGGATATTTAAAAAAAATGCTTTGTCAAACATATTACAGGAAAATATTAGATATACTTAAAAGAAATGTAACGGACTGGTTTTCAGTAATTTATAGCTTGTAGTAACATTATTTAGCCACAAAGGCTGACACTTGGTTTCCAAGACATATCAGGTCTGTCTTTACTGCACTGACATTCACTTTGTGTTGGAATTCTATTTACTAATGTCAGATCTTGTCTTGCTCTTGGCCTCTCTTAATTGTGTAAACTAAACGATAGCCACTAATTTTTATGGTTGTGATGGGTAGAAAGGCACAGCTAACAATTGAACAGAGGGCTCAAATCAAAATGAAAAGGGTTCTCTCATCGACAAACGGCCAGAAAGTTAAATACCGCTAGGCAAGCAGTGACATACTGTTCACACTGAAAAAGGTTGACAACAAGCAAGTGACCAGAAACAGTCTGGGGCAAAGAAAGTGACATCAAAGTTTGAAGATCTTCGCTTAGTTGTGACGTACAAAAGAAACTGGAAGGGACTGTAATGATCGGAGTGCTGTTATTTATGAGAACAGAGGGAAACCACTCTCACTTAATACAGTCAAGCAAAGACTGTGCAAAGCTGCACTGCATGGTCAAGTTGCCGCCAGAAAACCGTTGCCTCTGGGTGTAAAGAAGAAAGAGAGACTACTATAGGCTAAACATTACAAACACTGGAGTATTCAGGCCTGGGAGCAGGTCTTCCAGATGGACGAAAGCTCATCCATGGGACGGGTTTGACCAACAAGTTCAAAATGATTATCTAGGAAATGAGAGAGAACTGTTTGCATGCTTAAAAAGGGTGCTGGAAGGGTTTGGACACACGTTATTTGGAAAAATTGCTGGAAAGGATGCTGTGAATCTGCTGCTGTGATAAAGGCAATGGGTGGTTATTTTGATGAAACTCATACTTAAGCACTCGCATTCATTAAAATGCACTTGCAGTGCACAGTAAATTGTTACATTATATTTCAAAACTTTTAATATTTTCTTGTAATAAAGATTTTTAAAAATAATGAAACACTGCTTTCTCAAAAGATCGGAAGGTGGTCCAAAATTTCTGGCCTGTAGCGTTTGTATCATGTCCAGATAACTGTCGAACAGATAACTTTAAATGCTGTCAGTAATCACCGTCATATTTCTCTCTGACTTAGCATAGAATTACAGAAAGAAATTATAGTTTGAAATATATTTAGAAAAGTACATCTGCGTGGATCTAACATACCTGTAATGAAATGCTCGGAACACACAACGTGCCACTTCCTGATAGCATCGTCGTTCAAGTTCTTTCGATTTATGGCTTTTAGCCAAGCTTTCCGCCGCCTTTCCGTTAGTTCTTCGGTTTCTTTGCCTTGGTTTTTACGAACCGAAGGTACACAAAAGAAACTCAGAAGTGGATTTTTCTTGTAGCTGTTACCACAGCCAAACACACAACAGTCAATAGTCATGATAGTTCCCCGGTAAAATGGCGGCCGCCTCGTTTCCATACACGTGTACTTTGACAATGACGTCAGCATAATACGACCTAGTGGGAGGGGGCAAAAAACGTGGACCTGTCGGGGTCCCCGAGGGCTGGTTTGAGAAACACTGATTTAAACGACAGCTTCCCACTTGAAATGCCGAAGGTGTTCGCAGCAACACTGTAATCCTACTTACGAATGAAACTATAGACAAACTACCGAAAACACTAATCTAGCAATCGGTGCATTGATTTGGCTTGATGTCGACACGCGTTTAAATGCTTAGTTTAAACAGAGTGGCTAGAGCTGTGATTTGCCATTGCAGTTAAACACCGCACACATCACAGCGAATCACGCATATGCGTTCTTGTAGTGGTTTTTAATGTAGTTCACAAAAAGTCACATTGATCGCGGCAGGACAAACAAAAGGCTAAAATCAATCTGTAATTATCCCCAGTCCTTTCAATTTATTAAGCCTGGTCACCGACCGATGCATAACTGAAGTTTCTTAAGTACTTTAGACTCTTATTTTCTAAAATATTTTTTCTATTCTAAATGCTTATTCTGTACAGTTAAACGGCTGGACTTAATTTCCCTACCAATTACACATACTCGTTTAAAATCCAATTCAAATGTCTATCTCTTAAGAAAGCTACATTAAATGATTACTCATTAAATTGCTGAAATAAAGGCAACCAAAATACTTACATCTCCAAATGTTTAGCTAGCTAGTTGATATTAACGGCTTTCCACAGTAGCGTCTAATTGCCCTTCAGCTGTGCTCAGGTTTTAGACTAAATCAAGCAACGTCGTTTTAGACTTAACCACATTCCCCAAAATTGTATCATATTTTGCTTAAATCATATCTTGACTTTTGCAGAAGAATTCATATGACAAACTCGCCGAATCCACGCTCAGTATACACTCGCTTACTATTGGTCATAGGAGGTATCCAGCCATCCAATCATAAAACCCGTTTGGGGTAACGAGAGTGCATTCTGGGTCTTGCAGTCTATTGATATCTGGAACCACGTTGTTTTGTTTGGAGGCGAGTCTGGTTTTGCATATTCAGTTTAGGGAACACACCACGGCACACCGTGTATAACAACGAAATGTGTCCTCTGCATTTAACCCATATGTGGCATAGCAGCGGCAGCTAAATCAGCACCCGAGGAGAAGCGCTTAGGCGCGGTACATTACTCAAGGTACCTCAGTGGTACTTTCCTGGTCGTGGACTCAAACCACCAACCTTTGGACTACAAATGAGCAATCGGGCCACCACTGCCCACTTTAGTAAGGTGGCTTGCTTACTATGGAAAAGAGTTGGTTATGAGTATTCACAGTATTCGCAATACTTTCTTGTCCACAAGAACAACTATTATTGTAACACTTTTTCTGAACTACGCATGTTTGTTAATAAAGTTATTCTGTGGAGGACAGTGCCATCTGATTCAGCACTGGTCTACATGCGTTGCTGAAACACAAGTAACCGAATTCGTATTTAGATCAGTTCGATTTGTGTTGCAGCTCTTCACACTCTCCACTCAGTTATATTATTTCTAATTTTTTTTACTGCATTTCATAACAATAGAATTGCATTCTGTTGTGGTAGTAGAGAAATGCTGCATGTTAAAAATGTATGTATTACAATGATTTCCAAATCCCAAAGATCAGCTCAAAGTCAGCAAGTTTAGTAACCCAGAGTATAATAAAATACTAAATGTCAGCCAGCACTACAAATAAAGAGGTCAACACTGCAGTAAACTTACGTATTTTAAAGTAATTAGAATATTGCACAATAGTCCAGCCACTCATCCACCCAGTAATCGGAGCAGGTGAGTCTAAACATCTCTTTCCCCAGTTCCTCCTAGATCCAGATACAGGAAGAATACCTCATGCACATCCTCTTTGACCTTCCGTTGGAAGCTTAAATAACACTTTGTTTGGGATCCAAAAGAGCACAGAAATCATTCCAAGGACTTCTCATACTCATCCTTTCTTATAAAGCTAGTCAAGTGTTTTTTTCATCTCAACTGCTTGCACTCTCAACCAATGTTAAGATGGAGATGCAAGCTGACCAGTAAAGAGTTTTAGACATTGTTTTAGACAATCTTACATCTTACTGCAACAATAAATGTGAAAAAACATAACTCATATACCCATCGTGCAGTATATTGTTTATCGCGGTGACGTCTGTCAGTAAGTTAAACGTTTTGGACACGTTCCTGGGAAAAATAAGAAACAGACAATCTCACTTGAACCTGGTTCCACCGCTTGCGTTACATAGCTTCATCATTGAGACACAGCACCAAATTTAATGGTGAGACAAAATCCATTCTGTTAGTATGACTGAACTCCGATAATCTTCAGCCTACCTTGATCCCTTTTTTCTTGAAGGTCCGCGAAAATTTATATATTTTTCTGTTTGAGTACATAGCCTTGGGCGCGACATTAATGGACGGAAAAGCTCCGGGCTTGAGAATCAAACTTCTTGCAAAGCCAGCCTTCCAGCGAGAGAAGTTGGCAAAGTCTTCAACTGTGAAGTGGGCGCCACAAATCACGCTAACTCCGGTGGTACCGGCCACCCAGTTAAACCGCCCGAGCTTTACAAAGCTGTCCCATTTTTTGCCAAGTTCTTTGTTTTTGGGCCACGTGTGTACACTAACACCATCAACATGAGTGTTGCGACACCCTCCTACCACGCACCTCTTGGTCATTTTAAGTTCCTTTTATTTACTTGATCAATTCGCAACTTATAAAGGTCCAAATTCTTGCAGTAAACTTCGCCGTTAAATTCCATGCCACAGCTCGCTTTTGGAGAAGTGCATCATGGGATATTCTATTGTTAAAATTCGATCCCCTGAAACTCATTAAGTCCCACGTTATACAAATATTTCATACACGTTATAAAATGAAGATATTATACAAAAAACAAAGTATTTCAATTAAAATGTATGTTTTATTAGTCGATTATTGCTCTTGTTACTCTTTATAAATCATTTTTAGAGAAAGCCATCATGTGGTTCCATGGTGTAATGGTTAGCACTCTGGACTCTGAATCCAGCGATCCGAGTTCAAATCTCGGTGGAACCTGAATTTTTACGCTATAGGATATTTCTTGCAGTAGTTCAATTGATTCTAAATGCAGCCTTTTTCGATTCTGATAAATAGCATCTGCGTTTAAACTGAGTTATTTATATAGAATAATGAGCCCAAATACGTTCACATCCACAATAAGTCGACTGTCACTTTAGTTTTATTTTTGTAAGTATATTTTGTGAAGCTACTGCAAATAAATTTCCAATAATAAAATGAACACTTTATTTCTACGAATGTTTATGTTCTCGTGAGCGTGCCCGTATATGACTGAAATGTAGTTTAGTGAAACCTCATAATGCTAAATTTTAGTTATTAAACTGTAATTAAGAGTTGCAGCAATCCATGCCACGAATTGGGATGGGAATTGGTAAGATGTTATTGATACCAATGCCATTATCGATTCTACTTATCGATTTTTTCTGAGGAAACAAGTACAGTCACACAGATTTTCAGCGTCAGTGCATCGGCTTTATCTGACATCCCAAACCGTATACTGCCTACAGGTCAGTGACTTCAGTGTAATAAAACCAGCAGCTACACAACTGTGACCACCATGTCTGAGTCTGTCTGTTGCTCCATCACGGCATTTAAAATTATAATGCACCTTATTTTCTTAAACTGTCTTAAAACAACTTGGAAAAAATACTGACAAATAACTCCGCTCGGCCACGAGGACTTATTTATGGCAACACTAGACGCACGTGTATGACGTTTAGCTTGTAATCAATACATCGATAAAGGAATTGATAAGCTCACAGACGTACGATTCCGATGCTTTGGAAAATTTGGAACCGATGCTCAAGTAGTTCTCAATTCCCATCCCTAGTCATGAGTTCCCAGCATTACGGCACATTAGAAGTCACATTCTTTAAATTTCAAAAGTAAATATCAATATTAATTTTTTGCTGTCGAACAATACAGGTATATACATTAACTAATTATACGACAGACGTATAATTCTTCACAGAATGCAATGTACACAGGCATTAATCGTTTCCCTGCGTGCAAAATGACGACAATAGGAGTGCATATATCTGCAGCAGTAATCTCGATGCGCCGGAAAGGATAGAAACGAGACCCGGGCGCAGTCTGACAGTCAAGATGGCGGCGGCGATGGATGTAGATGCTCCGGCTTGCATCAATAGTGGGGCAAGCAAAAAGCGTTTTGAAGTAAAGAAGGTAATTATGAATGACAGTTAAGAAATAATACGTGTTTCTAAAGATCTATGCTTTTCTTTAACCAGTTCTTGCCTTCCTTTCCTACCTAACTAGGAAATCCGATAAAGCGACAGTAACACATTGATATTTGTTTGATTATTACTTTGTTTCGTCGTCAACGTTTTATCATAATATTTAAAGTAGCACGAATAGCTATGCGTTTTGGTTGGTCATGTGTAACCTAACTGACAAGACAACGTTGTACACTTTGGGATCAGTACAGGTAATTAGGCGGGAACTAATATAACTATCATAACCTATCAAATCGACGTTTTAAGTTGGTTTCCGATGTTGTATTACGTTGCATCTTATATCGGTAATCGCTTCCTGATTTCGGATATACCTTTTCCTGCGTTTATGCCCATCGTCGCCAACATTAAGGATCATTATATGGGAGATGTGCGTGAAAATAAGAGGGACAAAGCTTGGACCATTCAGTATTGTATATTGCCTTGGTTAGCCTAGCTAATTACTCCAATCGATAAAGATTAAGATATTAAGAGAGAATCCCAGCCTTTAGTGGTGATGCAGATGTGTAAGGATCGTCAGCTTTTCAATTAGAGATTTTTCTTTGACCCAACACGTCACCCAAACCAAAAATATTTGACAGATAGAACTTATGAATGGAAATAGTTTGTTTTCTTCCTAGTTGAATGATTAACTGGTTCCTCTGGATTGTGAGGTGAATTAGTGTCTGTGTCATTTGGGAGGGTTGAGTGTAAATTATGACCATGTCTTTTGGTTTTAGTGGAATGCTGTGGCCCTCTGGGCCTGGGACATCGTAGTTGACAACTGTGCCATTTGTAGGAACCACATCATGGACCTCTGTGAGTACCAAACTATACTTTTTTAACAGATACTCACTTGTGCAGTACCAGTCAAAAGTCTGGACACACCCGCTGAAAATCATTTGTTTTATAGATAATGATAGCAAGATAATGACCCTAGCAACCTTAAGTTTATGTAGAAAGTATTATCTTATGAACAACGACAGTGATGGTGACAGATGACCCGGCCCCTACAATCCCCCGACCTAAACCCCATGGAGCTGGTTTGGTATTAGTTGGATTGAAGAGTGAAGAGCAAGGCAGCCAACTGGTGCCCAGAACTTGTGGAATCTCCTCCAGGACTGTTGAAGAAGCATTTCAGCTGGCTACATCTGGAAGCTGCTGGAATGAATGCAAGAGTCTGCAAAGCTATCATTGAGGCAAAAGGATGCTGTTTAAAGAGCCTAAAATTGGAGAAAATCTTGACATGTTGAGCACCACTCTTGATCATTGCATTATTTGATATGTATTATTTCACTGCCTGTGTCGTCCTTCTCGCCTGCCCCCCCTCCCCGAGTGACATCTCTCCTGCCTGCCCTGCTGCCAGTGATTCTGCATTTACACCTGGACATTAATAAACTGGAGCATATGAATTGGGACTTTGTTAATCTGACTTCCCCTGCTGCCCCCTAGAGGATGGGGCTCCCCCCTTGAATCTGGTTCCTCACAAGGTTTCTTCCTTCTAGGGAGTTTTTCCCCTCCTACTGTCGCCTCTGGCTTGCTTACTGGGGGCTTCAGACAGGGATAACGTAAAGTGCTTTGAGACAATGTAATATTGTGAAAATAGACAAAATAAAATACAATGGAATTGGCCTTTTGACTGGTACTGAATATGTTAAAAATCCACAAGACTTAGTCCAGCGTCTAGACCTGTGCATTTGAGTATTCCTGTTCCTTGCAGGTATTGAGTGTCAAGCCAACCAGGCGTCAGCCACCAGCGAGGAGTGCACCGTGGCCTGGGGGGTCTGCAATGTGAGTGTAGCTGTCAGATCGATGACATGCTCTGGTGCCACAGAAGGCAGCTCAGTACAGCTGTCAGTTTGCTTCTAAAAGTTTGGCCAGAAAAATTTCTGTGCCTCTGGTGATGATATTCTGGTAACAGCGTTCCTATTAGGAAAACTCTCCCTGAACCACACTCTCAGAAAAAAGTACCTTGGGTTTGTATCATTGTCACTGGGGCTGTACCCACAGGGGTCTGCCAGTTGTTCCCTTAGCTGTAGGTAAATGTAGTCTAATTCAAGGCACAGAAATGGACTCATTTTTGTACCATTAGGGGCACATTAATGTTGTTTGTACCTTGGGGAACATTGTACCTGGGCTGTACCCTTTTTTCTGGCAGGGTATGAGTTTGCGAGTATCTGCCTGTGTTTACGTGAGTTTCCTCCTGCAGTCCAAAAAAAATGCAGTTGGGTGAATCGCTGTCCCAAAATCTTCATTGTGTGTGCTGTGATGGGATGGCATCCATTCCAGGGTGACTCTTCCCTTGTGCCCTGTGTTTCCTGGGACCGGCCATCTGGCAAGGGGGATCACTGGCCACCCCCACGTCTCTCATTGTGGGAACCCCAAAGTCTAGGGCTGGGATGCAGGCTCGCTGGAGATGTATACTGAGTTACAGATGGTTTGATGGAAGGATGCATATTTAAAAACCCCGAGTCTGTTTTAATGTATTCAGGCATTTCTCTTGGTGATTCAGGCATGTTGAAGCTTGCATTGTGTAAATACAGCACTAACGGACGGCTTCTCCTTCAGCACGCCTTCCATTTCCACTGTATCTCTCGCTGGCTGAAGACCAGGCAGGTGTGTCCTCTGGATAACAGGGAGTGGGAGTTTCAGAAGTGAGTATTTCACTGCTTCTTCTCTCCCAGTCTAGGTTCCGCAATCATAGAAAGCTGACATGGGTGACAAAGAGCTAGAGATGGCAAATTTGCAAATCTGAGCAGCCAGTTATGTGATGTGCGGATTTCATGCATCCGGAACAATTCCTGTCATTGGCTTGTGCCATTTCTCTTCCCATCCTTACATTAGGTGCATTAGGTGGATAATGAACAAAAAGTTTCAAATTCCTGCAGGACTCATGCTTCTGTGTTGCTAATAGCAGCCATGTCATCGGAACATATTTAGTGTCATGAATTTAATTGAATAACGTATTTGATTCATATTTTAAATTGTACTTGTAAGATACTAAAGAAACTTACTTCGTAATTTGGGTCCTCGGTCTTTTGAGAGTTTGTGTAATCTGCTTGAAACTTCAATAACTGACCTGCTTTTGTTTTTTTTTTTTACAGGTATGGACACTAGATGTGAAAGGCAGGGGCCATTCCCCCTCTCCCACACCTTGGTTTATTATTCAGGAATATGAATTCAGCATGACTGTATGTGTTTTAAATGCTTCCCCCCCAAATTATTGTAAACCAAATAAACTGTGATATGAAGCCTTTCTCTTGTCATTATTATGGATGATGTAACTGAGTATTATTCTTCTAATCAGAAGAATTGCAGCATTTTACAAGTATTTGTGCCGATTCCCTTGTAAACTCAACAGTCAACGATGACTATGAAGATTTTATATTTACTGAAGTAACAATGGGAGTTTATATTTGATTCAAAAATTTTAATTGTTCATATTGTCTATAAAGAGTATAAGGAGTGTTTTATTTATCTTGGACCCATAACTAATGTGTGAGCTTTGGAGCTCTGGTCCTGTGCAAGTTTACGCCTTCTAACTACACTCAGTGACTAAAAAACGCAGCGATATGTTGTGGAAGGGAGTCGTACTGGGTCTGAGTTGAACATGTGTAGGATCAGCTCACACGTCAACTGGGAAAAGATCAGGGGACCTGGCCGGCCACTGGAGGACCTCAACATGATGCAGGAGTCCATAGACACACGTACTGTGTTCTCTTGAAAGACTACCAGGGTGCCGTCTCAGGAGGGGTAAGACATGCGGACGCAGGATGTCACTCATGTAGCGCTGTGCCATCAGGGTCCCCCGAATCACTACCAGGGATGACCTGAAGTCATACATTATGGCTCCCCACACCATGATACCAGGAGTATGGCTGGTGTATCTCTACACAACATTACTCCTCCTTCCTTGGCACCGCCATACACACACAATGGTCGTCCATGGTAATGCAGAACCGAGATTCATCACTGAACATGGTACGATGTCGCATGCCTCCCGGTCGCGGCAGCACTCCAAACGCAGTCGTCTAACAGCAGCCTATGCGTGGGACGGTGAACCTGTGGTCCGGCCGATGCCAGTCGAGACACGGTGCAGGATGACCTGGGTGTTGCAGAGAGTCCGATACCTGTGTCTGCATCGCAGGCGCATATGTCATGGGCTATAATGCCTGCTACACAATACGACGATCCTCCCTCGGTGTGGTCTGTCTTGAGCAACCAGAACCGTCACTATGTGTGTGGGTGCTCTCGCATGCCCAAAGGTTCCAACATCGGGCGACTGTGACATCTGCATGCCCCACGTGTTGGGTAATCGCATGAAACAAACAGCCGACCTCATCCAAACCCACAACGTGACCCCTATCAAACTGTCAAGTGCTGGTAATGCTGTCTAATGCATCTACGAGGCGTCCTCTCTGTCTGGTGACTAGACGTGCCAGCTCATCGCTGGTCTGCAGATGTACCAAATTACATCGAAATCGGACCATTACTTCTGGCTACCTAACTTCTTTTGTCACAGAGTATGTAACCGATTCTGATCTTAACAGGTTACATATGTATGAAGACCATAATGATTATCTCATTAATTTAACTCGTCTACTAGATCTTGGTTCTTAATCCTGTTTCCACAGAGTCTGGATCATCTTCTTAACACCCCCAGAATGCTGCACCTGTTGTATGAGGCAACTAGCAAAAATTACAGTAAATATTAATGCAATTAAATTTTGGTTGCAATAAGCAACTGACAAACTCCCAAAACTGAAAGACAAAAAAGATTTTATTATCATTTCTCCACTGCAAACCGAAGCACGCCCAGTAAGATCTTTGATTTTCTTGTATCATACACAGTCTGTTGTTCTGCATACATGAGAAAAGCCCGGACAGCAGGTGACAGATTATTGGATTTCCCAGGGAAGGCTGTTAACTGGTATCAGAATATATTCTTAAACCTAACTTCAGCATCTCCTGACCCTTAAAAATTGCCCAAGGCACAGACGTCTCCATCTATAACGGCACCCCCCCAACACAAACGCTGGTCCTCACCTATCTTCAACCAACAGGGTGAGAGCCCACATCTGTCTAGGCCTCAGGACAGCCGAATTTGGCACTCAGTTTGGTGATCAGGGCCATGACTTTGGGGTTATTCTGGTACTTAGCCATGTTGGCAGGGTTCTGAGCTACATCCTGGAAGGCTGCCATCACTTCTGGGTCCTGTGAGAAGGAGAAAGTGGACATCAACAAAGGATTGCGAATTTGGTTTCGTTACGTTTATATTGAGAATGTTTACGGTTAACCAAAAGGACTTTGGCGGTCAGTTGAGATTTACGGGAAAAAAAAAAAAAGAAAGAAAAGGCCTTACCTTCATGGCCGTGAGAACCTCAGGGTCGCCGAGGAGGTCTCCCATACCAGCCATGCCAGGGAAACCTCCAGCACCACCTGTAGGGGGCACCATGACAGTGTCAACAGTGTTGCTGTGATGTGCTCTTACAATAACACGAGGCAGCAGCAGATGTCCTATCAATACTGTTAGCCACACTGTCCATCTCACCGGGGAATCCTGGGAAGCCTCCGGCGGCTCCGCTCGACTGCTGCCGGACCTCTTCCTCCTATGAGCACAGAGACGAGACGCGACGCCAGCTCAATGTCTATACTTCCTACCTCATAAAACCGTAGCCTGTATACAGGCGAATAAGATATATATTTGCTGACCCCCCGCAGTACCCAAATTGTACCAGATA
>JABFEB020000092.1:6371817-6384355 GCA_019775895.2 Stomatorhinus ivindoensis | reverse complement strand
CCGTAAACCCCCCCCCCCCCCCCCCAGAGACCATTAAATTTACAGGACATCATGGCGTCCACTTTACCCTGAAATGAAACGGATGGTCACTCCTGATTTCTGTTGGTGTACCAGGACCCAATCGTTTCTGAACCACAACCACAATAATTAGGCCCATATAGGATATGTTCCACACTGCCGCCATCGCATGGTTAAAATGCCTTTTCTCTGGCTTCCCCTCTTTGTCCCAAGGACGGGGACATGGTGCTCCTAGATGGAGGCTGTGAATATTTCGGATATGTCAGTGATGTCACTCGCACCTGGCCAGTGAACGGGGGGTAAGTTCTCTGCTATAAGCTTTGCTGAGCTGCACTCTAGTTTGTGACATGGAAGCTCCAGCATTAATATTTACTCCAGTGGTCAGTCACAGCGCCCCCTACCTGTATCAACCTGTTAGGCTGCAGTTTATCCATGTAACTCCTTTTGCATCGCAGGCTGTGACTGATGTCAACACCTCTGCTGAGATCTTTTTTGTAACTATAAAACGCATTTTGTCACATATTCCAAAAATCAAGTTTTTTTTAAATAGCTTTGTGTGTTGGGTTTTCAAAGTACGTAAGCACAATTTAGAAAACAATTGCACTTTTTAAATTACCAGTTACTTACCATTACTACCAGTCAAAAGTTCTTGCACACCACAAGCTTACATCACTTTCCCATTTATCAAAAACCCCAGATTTTTTGTTCTTGTTAAGTACTGAAAAGTTGGGTGAACAACTATAAATGAAAATATAAGGTCAAATAAAACAAGTTTCCATTATAACATGGATAGAGTTTGTAACAGTGCATGTCTGACATCCGATTAACTGTTTGTGTGGTGATGGCAGAGTCAGATTCTAGGCTGTCCTTTAACTTTAAATGCACAGCTTAACCGTTTCATCCCATGAATCAGAGCAGTATTTAATGTCCCTTGCAGAAAGGATGCCTCAGATTTCCTCTGCCTTTATTACTGCTAGAGGAGGTTACTTTCATGAATGAAAGATGTGACATTTTCTTGCTAATAAAGGTACTCAAATGGTGAACATACTGTAATTTTTTTTGTTAAAGAATATTGAGTGTATTTTTAAATAAATGTTAAGTGAGTAACATGCAAATGTAGAGAATGTCAGTGTGTGCAGAAACTTTTGACTGGTACTGAATATGAACAGAAGCAGTTTAACCAACTCTCTCAAGGATCTGATGGCTGGATTTCTTCCTTGCTGTGCTGGAACCTTTTGTGTAAAAGTCTACGTTCAAATCCCAAAAGCTCCTTCTCCCCTTGTATTGTACTCACGTGATTCTCATTCTCATCAGAACTCACCCGCTCAGGTTTGCCATTTCTCGAGTCCGTCCTTCTCCCCCCCACCAGATTCTCCGCTGCACAGGCCGAGCTGTACGAGGCCGTCCTGGAGGTCCAGCTGGCCTGTCTGTCCCTTTGCCGCCCGGGGACGAGCCTGGACCACATCTACAGCACCATGCTGGCTCTCCTGGCACGCAAACTGCGCGAGCTGGGCATCGTGGGTCGCTCGGCCAGCGACGCCGACTCGCTCAAGGTGCGCTCGTCGTCGTCCTTATAGCGAAGCCGCTGTCGCTGATGACAGTTTGTTTGCAGAAAGCTATGATCAGGCTGCACAGCAGCCTTGGCGGGTACAGCCGTTGCGTCTGTGCAGTAAGGGAGCATGGGAAAGCCTCGAGGGCACACGTGAAGCCAGGAAGCAAACCTGGACTTTATTATTGACGTTTTCTCCTTTTTTGGGGTGACAGAAGATGGTGAGGGGAAATCTAACGAAAGAGCCTGCAGGGCAAGCTTTGGGGATTGACGCGCGTCCCTTAGGTCTGGGCTCACAGAACTGAAGGATTCTAGTAGTTTAACCCAGAGCTGAAGGACAGAAAAAGCCCCTGACTTCATCAAAGGAGAGGAACAGAAAGATGAACATGGGGCCTGTGTAGAAGGGGGCTGGGGCTAGAGGCAGTACAGGATTTTATAAGACTGGAGAGAGAGCGACACGAGTGGGAACTTAACGCAGCAGCGTTCAGGATCCGTGCAGCCACGTCACCGAAAAGCTTCAGTTTGTTTGACGAGGACAGTTATTAACTCAAGGATAATGAGGTGGTAACAAGAAAAAGCACTCAGATACCGGGGTATGAGTGGGCAATTCTGAACCTGCATGACCATCGTAGCGTCGTAGGGAAGATGAACGATCAAACTTAGCCCCCCTGGACCCCCTAGACCCCCAAACTACACTCACACCAACGTGTCATACTGCAGCTTTTAAGGAAACCTGAAGCTGAGTGGAACAGAAGAACGTTCTACTCAGTGTTTGTGTTTTCGCTATTAAGCTTTCTGTCCACTATCTGGAAGAACAAAGAATACAGTGACCGGCCTACAAAAGTTCTTAAATCTACGGGTAGCCTTATCCGTTAATATGTCTGTGTCACAACCAGATACTGGTGACTGTTTTTAACCCACTGACCTTATTTAAAACATTACAAGACGCCTACTGTTAATACAATCAAAACGCATGCTTCAATGGTCCTTCACTGTGGCATACATGCACAAAATACCAGAACTAAGTATAACCCCTTTTAGTGTATCTTAACATCTCTTTGTCTCTTAACAAAAGTTCTTGTTTACTGTATATCTATAGATTTTAAAAACACCATAATTTATGCAAAAACCTCTATAAATTGTACAAGTTCATTTAAATCATATGTTTCCGTTTGTGCTGTTTAACTAACGGCTCTGCGTCATGATTAGTTAAGTCATTTTATAAAGCAGTGTTTCCCAATCCGGTCCTTGGGGACCCACAGCCGGCCCAAATTTTTGCTCCCTCCCAACTCCATGCGGGACAGGCCAGATTTTGAAGAGCTGGGAAGGAGCAAAAACGTGGAGCGCCTGTAGGTCCCCAAGGACCGGATTGAGAAACAGTGTTATAAGGTAATAAGAAACGAGTATTCATAAAAAAAAAAAAGTGGTGGATAAATAGATGCAAAAGGAAAAGAGCGGTAAAGTGTTTGGGGGAATTAGAGCTTCTGCTCAGAAAGAAGTAGCAGGCTGTCGGAATGAAAGGCCTGTCCAAAGGGTTTAACGTAGTTATCGTTCTTGCTTACTTGGACATTAATCTCTGTGAAGTGGTGTGTAGCACTGTTTGTTTGGCTTGCAGGACTATCCTAAACAACTGTATTTGAAACTGATCAAATTTATGAGATAATGCTGTTTCTCCTTGTTAATTCCTGTCACCCCCCCCCCCCAGGCTGCACGTCGGTACTGTCCGCACCACGTGGGTCACTACCTGGGCATGGATGTGCACGACACCCCGACGCTTTCGCGCGCCCAACCACTGCAGCCGGGCATGTGCATCACTATCGAGCCAGGTGATAGGTGCAGGCCTGTGCGGACTGGTCAGGTGACGGTGATTGAGGGAGCACGTGACGCACATGTGCAGAAAGGACGATGGCTGCTGAGGGGCACTGCTAACTTGTGGGAGTTTTAATTGCGCAAAAATGTTTTAAGGGCAGAACGAAAACTGATTGGCTTGGAGAGATAACCAATCAGATTGTAGAGGATGTGGGGAAACACGAGTCACAATCCTTTTCTATACCAAGTACAAGGAATTTGGGTGCAGGTGGCGGGATGAACTGTACAACTAAACATACAATCAAGACAAAAAGTACAAAAAATAATGAATAGAATAAAAGTAGAGGTATGAATAGAAATGAAGATGTACAAATAATAAATAAACACATATAAATATAACTAACAATAGATGTTGGGTACAAATAGCTTTGGGCTACGTGCAAAATATGGAATAGTGCAAGACCCGTTTATTTTTTTTAAACAGCATTTTTCAGTGGAGTAACTGAAAAACAGTCTACAGACTTATTCCAGCCATACGTCTCATAACCGCTTATTCAGATCCTAGCCAGTGGAGGCCTGCCGCAGACACACAGGGCTTACAGACGCTCCCAAGGTCACACACTACAGGCGTGGGGCAGACCGCTGTCCAGCGGACCCCATTTGGGTTCACTGTGGGAATTCCACATAGACATACATAAAACATGCAAACTTCACGTATGCAAAGTTCTTTCGGGACTCAAACCTACAGTCAGTCTGTCCGTCCGTCCATCCAGTGTATGATGTATGATTATACAAACTCATTAAAAAATGCCCTGAGTGAAGGGCATGTTTTGTAATCGCTGTTGTATTATATAACATTTTAGCGTAACTGAGTGTTTTTGGCCGTCACTTCCTCGGCAGGGTTGTACATCCCCGAAGACGACAAGGTCTCCCCAGCAAGATTCAGGGGCATGGGTGTTCGGATCGAAGATGACGTGGTCATCCAGGAAGACGGCGGACCCTTGGTCTTGTCTGCTGACACTCCGAAGACGATAGCTGACATTGAGAAAGAGTGTGCAAGGAAAATCACCTGAGAAGGGAGGCATACTATTGTATAGTTTTTAAAGCTTATGTAGGAAGACTGAGACTGGGGTCTCCCAGAATCGTCCCTATGTTTGTGCATGGTGGAGAAATAGAGACTATGTTTTACTATTACTGCATATACACTTATTGCAATACATTTGATATATACACCTTAGAACACAACCTTGATTTTTTTTTTAAGTTTTGCTTATAAGAATTTTTAATATTTGCTATTATTTCCAGAAAAAAAAATCCAACTCTTGTGGAAAAGAATTGTGTCAGGATCATTACTGTTGCCAAATGGTTGATAGAAGAAATCTAAATTTCCTTTATTGGTTACTTTATAACCAATAAACTTTATAAATTGAGAAGTTACTGCTTCTAAGGTTGTTTTCAGTTGGTGGCTTGGAGTATCACAGTATCTAACCACACAGAAGTGCAAGCAGAAACTGAACTTTTCAATATTTTGAATTTAGTAAGGGAATGCTTGAGTTTAACTCGACTGCCCCTTTGATGAGCACGTGGTTACTGCCGATCCATGAATCCATGAGGTTGGAACCACATCGGCAGCACGCCAAGCATCAACCTCCCGTTCACAGACTGCTACTCTACCTCCAAGTAACCCGCTGGAGAATTAGAAACAACGAGCGGCCATTTTGTTTACTCTAACAGACGGAGGCAGGGAGGGAGTATTGCGGCTGCTGTCCCCGATGCTGCCTTGGACCGACACAAACAAGCGGATGGAGTTGAAGCGATTAGCGGGTGGCGAAAACCCAAAGGGAGTGATGCTATTATAGGATATATCGGAGAGGCAAAATTACCCAGTATGTTTTATCAAGTGCTAGCCAAACTTAATGCATAGAATTAACAAAAATTGGAAAACATATGTGCAATGAATCCGATAAATGTAAAAGAAAATATGCATTATTATTATTAAATCAGATACCAAAGGGATGAATTCGAGAAGGCGTGTGTGACAACAATAGGACCCGAAGGAGTAGGAATATTTGAGGGTTTGGATCCCATCTGTATTTTTGGGAGTGAGTCTTCTCACTTTGAATTACTCATAATACTTGTAACTTGAGGAACCCGGTGCCGTTTCCAATTTTAGCATCCATGTATTTGCTTGATCACATACTTCCATTAGATTGCTTATTCGGCTTTAAAGTAGCATCTGATTGCTGCCATTGGAATCTAGTGAAAATTCTGTTCAATGTATACAATTGGTAGGAATTAAATGCGCATTACACATGTGCACGTTTCCCCGTTATGCATTGTGACCGGAGAAATATCTAACAATCTTGTGGAGAGATTACCTTTGATAAATATTAAGTCACAGGGTAAATAAAAGGTTTGTGGTGTTTTGTAGGAATCTTGGTAAAACATGCGAGTTTACGGATGTTTTAAACCCCTTCACATTGTGCAATATATTAAATATCAAAATCGAAACTTTTGTGAACGTGATGCATTTAATCTGATAATTATGTAAGCTTTTATGGTGGATTGCCAAGGTGATGAAGCTGTGGTGGTTTAAATGCATGTCTAATTTATGAGCTGGTTTAACATGAGACTTAATGGTAAAGTGCTTCAATGTACTCAGAGATATCAGTGGCCCTTATCTCTCGAGTGCTGCCTCCGAATATGAGCAGCATCTTAGCTGCCGTTACAGCTTTACTAAGATAACTGCTTACTGGTGTGAATAAAGTTATTCAAACAGCGGGGAATTATTTTTAACAATCCTCTGCACTTAAAAAACTTTGACTTAGAATAAATTAACTCGTTGCGAATATTTTATTATATAAAGTCTGGAAAAGCTGTACACATAAGTAATTTTTTAACAATTCATCAATATCGATGTATTGCATCTTAAAGGATAGGCCCATACAACATTTTTCTTTATATGTAAATATGTTTTTGAGCATTTTAAAGACATGGAAGGCTGCCTGTGAAACTACGATAATTTATACCGCTTGTAAACAAATAAACGTTTATAAATTATCTTCCAAAATCTTGATTCAATTTAGCGCATGAAAATGACAGCTCATCAGAAATCAAAAGCTGTAACTATTTCATTCGCAGCTCTAAGACATCATGCGAGAAGGTCCTTGAAAAGTTTCGAGTGCCGGCGCGTCTTCCCGGCGGCCGCGATCCTCCAGTCCGGGGTCTTTTCGATTACAGTTCCGCCGCCCGACAATGGCGGAAAACACGGATACTATAATGGAGGGCAGGTCTCGGGACAATTTCTCCGTCTCCGAAGAGGCTCGGCGAGTTGGTTAAAGGCCTGCACGCTTGTCTCTCTCTTCTCTTACCGACTCCCCCTATCCATCCCTCCCTCCCTCTTTCCTCCTCCTCCGCTCGCAGAAATCTATAAAGAACAAAAAATCCGCCGGGGGAGGGGGTTTATGCGCTGGAGTCGAAGAGCAGAGGCTAACCCAGGAAAGACGAGCGCTTCGCACACGGGACTTTCCCCCCCTTAGTCCCCAAAAAGGAGGGGGGAAAGTAAAACAATCAAAGAAGGGAAAGGCGAATGAAGACCGGGAAAGAAGGGAAATCGCCTGTCTTTTTCTGGATATATATATTTATATAATTCGTGAAAAATATGGCCGAGAACGTTCTGGACTCCGGCCCGCCTTCAGCCAAGAGGCCTAAACTATCCTCTCCGGCACTTTCGGTCTCTGCCAGCGATGGAAATGGTAAATATACGCATTTTAATTATTTACGTCGCCGGAGTCTTTTTTGAGATGAGCGCGTTTATCACGTCGGCGTTTCGGCCGCGTTTTGGGTTTTTTTTTCCCCTCTTCCTCGGCGGCGGCGGCGAGGCGAGCGCGTCAGGGAGTCCGGGGCCGCCGCCGCTTCCCCGTGTCGGCTCCGGCTTATCCGGGCGCCCCGCACTTCGCCGTTGACCGCTTGTTTCCCCCCCCCCGGTCTTTATAAAGTCTTCGTCTTTTCGAAGTGCGCCTCGATTTTCTTGTTCAGAATTGTCCGTTTTAAGCAATTTAAAGGCCCAACAGCCTAAATTGTGTTCGCGACAACTTTTTTTTTTTTTTCGGCGTGTAGGTGTCGGGATGTCTCATACGCAGGGTTACGGCTTGTTAGCGGGCTGCTGCCTTTCCTTTTTATTTGCTTTTGATCGGTTCGTCCAGCGAAGTTAAATCCCCAGCCACCCGGAGCCCTTTCCCCGGCCCGGTTTGCTCGGCTGGCCCGCAGGGCGAGGAGACCTATCTGGTCTGGGGAGACGGTGGCATTACGGCTATCGCCAGCTAACATGCAGGGGGCTCCGTGCGATCGGAGCATAAAGGGGGAGGGGGATTCTGAGTAAATGCCACCAACAAAGCTTTTTATATCGGTATTTGTAAACCGCAGCCTGCTAGTTCCAGCGCATTTCTCCCCACACGCTTAGCGAGAGATCGGTGTTTGGGCGGCCTGTTAGTGCGGGAGAGCTGTGGCCGGACTGGCTTGCGGCTGGGGATCGGCTGGTCCGCACGGCCCGGGTCGCAGTCCCGATGTGCGGGCCTGTGATGGGAGAGCGTGTGTGGGGAGGCGGATCCTGTTCTGTCCGATGCATACACTGGCACTTGGTGTGTGTGAGTTGGTGAGAGTTTATACCGCAGACGGACGGAGGTTCGTGATGGAGTGCCGCTGTGATCTCATTGATCTTGGGATTGTGTCCACGCTCGCTTAGCTTGTGTGTGTGTGTGTAGGGAGTCTGACCACTAGCCCGGTGTCTCAGGCATTTCTCTTGCGTTCTTAGTCACTCCCCATTGTTCATCTTCGGTGGGTCGCAAGGTCGCTGGAGAAACGAGAAAACTTCAGAGTATTCGAATGTTTTTTTTCTGTCACCGAATATATGGCGAAATATTACTATTAAGATTTGGGCGTGATGACTTTCGTAACTTGGACTAAACAAGAAAAGGTGTGACCTGTGGAATATTTTCAGTTAATTTCTGGTACACTAATGTCGAATTTGACGTACTTCTCCCAGTTCATTTTGTGTGTTTGTATGACTCGATCAGTACAAGTTTCCTGAATTTCACAGGAGGAAAATACATGACATAAAATCCATTAAATCTCCACGTCAAAATAAGTAACATTAAATGTATGGACTGTATAAGTGCGCTTAAGCTCATGAGGCTGTCGTAAGACTTATAGGAGCTCAAAACTTATTCTCTTCCACTTCTCTCCAGTGTCATGCGTCTGTCATGACCAGTTCCAGCCAGTCAGACCCTAAACCCTAAAATCATTTCTTCCACAATTGATCGTGTGGAAAGATGCTTTTCGTTAAAATACAGGGATTTATCGCAGAATGCTAACATGTTGGTGTGAGTTTTATACTATTGCTTTTCATAAACCTATTACTCTTCAAGCATTTGCGTTCTGTGTGTTGGGATTATTGCGTGGTATATAAACGAGATTCAGTCAAAATTAGTCTGCGGATCAAAGTGGGTAGTTTAGAGGTTGCTTAGAACAGCTGCATTTGACGTTTTGTTAACAGGAAAAGTAACATGTAAGTTTCTGAAGTACTCATGGTTCTAACTAAAATGTATATATCTTAACGGCTGATCTTAGACAAGCAAATCTTCAGGAATATACAGTGGTGACTTGCTCATTGTTTTTAAGTACTTTTCACTCAGAAGTGCTCAAAGTGTTTCACCATTTTTGTCTGAGTAGTAATTTGGCTCCCTTGAAAGAATAACAGTGACCTATAGACATTGTCTGAGATATGATGAATAAAATACCAAAGTATGAGAGCAGAGCAGCACAGAAGGCGCCTACTTGTTGGTGTACAGGTGTTTAACATTTGTAATGCTTTTTGGGGAACTAAAAAATCTGGCTTCTGCTGTCTAATCAGCTTTCATAACTTGACTTTTGAAATGGCTGCTTTCACGGCATCGGGAAGACCCGAACAAACCGTCTTTTGCTAGAAAAGCTTCGTGTACAAGTTGCCATTAATTCAGTCACTCCCATTTTCATGCATGAGATTAGGAGCTGCTTTCCCCACTACTGCCTATCTGAAACTGCTAATGAACAGCGCCTATACTATTATCATGGCAAGCCAGCATGGGGCAGCAAAATTAATGGAATGTTGCTCCCCTCGTACATTTCTAAAAGTCACTGCAGTTCTTTGGAAAAATATACTCCTCTCCCCAGTCTCATTTGAGAAGTCTTGCAAGTCTCTTCATTTGCCCCATTGATATAACTGACAACACAAAATTACCTTCTCATGCAGTCCTGTGTAATCCTGGTTTCCAGAAGGGTTCTCTCTGCCATTATTTGCTTGATTATTAAACACATGCTTTGACTGTTCAAACTTATATTTACCTGTAGTGGTGAGGCATGTATTGCAAGAAAATACATATTGGGAATAATTTTTCTGTCTTAAAAACATTTGCTAAACTCAATTCACTTGTCGCTTGCATAGCTTGTAATATAAAAGGTTTTTTACAAATCTGTCATTTTCACATTAAGGCTCACGCTGTGGTACTTGTGTGTCACAGTTTCTCTCCAAGATTGAACTTCATATTGTCCTTCTTGATAGCTCACATGAGCATATTAACAGACTGACTTGAATTAATTAACTTGCTTAATTCATATTTTGCACATGTTACCAGGAAATGCATGTTAAACATATGGTTCAACTGTCATTCTTGTAGCATCTCTGCTTATTGTGGTTAAAATCGTTTGTAATCCTCTTTTTGATTTGCTCTAAAAATATAAAATTTAACTTAACACAACCTTTAGGACTTAACTTTTTTGGGGGCTGTGGGGTATGAATCCATCTTTTTCAAGAATGTTTCGAATGTATGACTCCCCTGTATTCCAGTGATACGTCAGACTTTAATTGCAGCAATATTTAAATTTAGTATTAATTCCCTTCAGCACTCATGCCGTTTGTTACTGAAGTCTTATTGTCAAGGTGTAAAAGCCTGCAACTCAAGATTCATTTGCCTGTTTGCTATATAGACTGATACCGTTTTGAGGTTTGGCTGTTTGAAGTCTGAAAATGGATGGCTGCAGATTCCTTTAATTTCGCTGAGCACGATGTAGGACTGAGGCTCATTGGCAAGATGCGCTTTCTTCCAGTTATCCCTGGTTGGACGGCCGCACGCTTTGGCAGTTCCTGGGCACCGTCGTGCTTTGTGGGGTTACCATGGCTGTCGTGCATCTGTTGTACGAGGTCTTATAAATGGAGTATTTTCGCATGTGTCCACTGATCGTTCAGAGGTAGAGAAACTTTGCATCCCAGACTAGCAGCATTGCAGGCAGGCCTCAGGCCGATCTCAAGAACTGCTTTTATATGTCCTTTTGTTCCTGAAACAGGGCTTTACTAAAGCTGACAATGCAAGGTTTCTAATTTTATTTCCTGGTTAATCAAGGCGTTCTTGTCGTTTTTTTCCTCTCCTCTCAAAGCGTTTCCATCTTTCAGAACTGAATAGCTGCACTAAGTTATTCCCTAAGGAATGGGGCAGTGGTGTATTGCGTTTACCGTATTGGGTCATTATGGTGCTTGTTTAGTATAGTAGTCTGCTGTTGATTTGAGAATGCTGGATTGATAATGTTTTCCTTGCTATTGATGGGACATTGCCCCCAGCTAAAATTATTGGAGTCCTACATCGAGATATGGTCATGTTCTAAATACTTTCACACCACTTTTTGATATCCTGGTGCCTGTTTGTTATGAATGATGTAACATGATTTGCAATGTGTAAATGGTCCAGCTTGGGACTGGAGCCAATTCAGGAATCAGTGGTTTTGCCATTCAGGCATCATAATTTTTAAGAACAGTACTAATTCCATGGAAATTGTTCTAACATTCAGTTAATGGTGTATCTAATGTTGAAATCTTACTGGTAAGTATTTTCGGATCTTAATGTTTTTTCGCGAAGAAACTGGTTCTTTACGCTGGATTTTCTCATTTCAAATTTTAAAAATATTTTTTTAATTCCATAGGAAAGTTATCAAGTGAAGCCTGTTCATGGTAATTTTATAACTGGAATTCTCCTTGACCGCTTCCTGACTTTTAGGTCTTTATGTTTTGTGATCTTGAGCTTTGTGCATGGCTAAATTGTCTGCTCCATATGCACTGAAACAATCAGTACACATTTTGCTACTCCCCAAAGAAGTCTGATGTGTATTTTTATTTTAGCCAACTTATGGATCATCCTAATGATCAACGATTTGGTCTTCCTCTTCCTCTTTTTTTTTTCCCTGAGCTGCTCAGTTAAGGTAACAAGTTTTTGCTAATGTGAGCCCTTCTGTGGGATCTCTTGGCTGATTCTCTCTCTGCAGTGGAAGAGCAGCCGCATTAATATACTGTAATAGTTCATATTTCGAAGTGTTTGTATTTTCAAGTGTGAGTCTGTCAGTTCTATAATTTAGAAAGGCATGCAGCCGTTTCTGTTAAGACTTAGTGCTTTGATTTGCAGCCTGAGCTAAAATGAACATAGTGTTCCGATATTCAACCATCGAGGCTTGGGGATTGGGGGGCGGGGGGGGGGGGGTACTGTTCCTGTGAATGGTGTTCTGTAACCTCACAGTTTGTGTGTTTTTGGGTTTAATGCATCAATCGTAGGGTCAGTATTGACCATTTCCCATGTTACCTGCAGTGTGCAGTTCAGAAGCATCGAGCGTTCTGCATGTTGTGCAGAAGCCGTGTGACATCTCTTAAAGTTGTTTGTGCTTGATATTTTTATAGGAGAGCTATGGTGGATGATGGCAGAAAAATGTGTAGCGTCAATTTGATCTGATTCCACTTTTAAAAAATTGTTTCCAGGCAAAACTCTCACAAAGCAGAGTTACGTTTTATGTAAACGTTGACTGACGCAGTGTTGTGTAACTTCTGTATTCTGTATTTTCTACACTTATTTCAGAGTTGATTCATTTGACACAAGTTTGAGACATGAGCCAATGTTAATTTTTTACATTTTAAATTACTGTTAGTATGGAGAGCATTTAAACATCTTTTGTCATCGTAGCTGTTAAATACACTCATTATTAAAGCCATAAAGTTGTCTGCCTGCTACCTTAGAATTTTCATTGTGTTCAGACTAGAATCAGGGCTTATTTTACGTTGATTGACGGTCCAAATGTGTGTGTGTGTGT
>JABFEB020000092.1:6359824-6371717 GCA_019775895.2 Stomatorhinus ivindoensis | reverse complement strand
TAGAATTTTCATTGTGTTCAGACTAGAATCAGGGCTTATTTTACGTTGATTGACGGTCCAAATGTGTGTGTGTGTGTGTGTGTGTGTGTGTTCGTGCACATTGAACTTGTTGTGACCAGTATTACCATGCACTTAAACATGAAGATGGGCACTAAATAAAAAAATATTATGAATTGAAAATAAAAAGGAACTATTTAGCAAAAACATCAGACTCCAAACTACAAAAAGTGCGCCTACAACCACCGTCTCTTTACCTAGTTTACCACAATATCTCCCCCTTTTTAAAAGATATTTTGGCTGAGGTGTCCCTTTCGTCACCAGGACTTCAGTACCTTATTGCTTCCATGGTGCATCAAAACAGTCGCGTGTGTCATGATCCGCTAACCGAATTTAATAAGTATAAGGATAGGTTGAATTTATACAGATCTGCTGGGCATCACAATACGTAGCTCATTAATATTTTATACATACTACTAATCTGCTAAAATTGTGAGCATAAGTAATGTACCTATGTGTAGTGCTGGAAAAACTGGCGTCTGTCATCTAAAGCCCTGCAGTAATATAGTTTGTCAAAATAAACCGTTTTATTCCCTAGAGGAAGCTTATCGTTTGATTAAACATTTGGTCAAATACTTGATAGATTAATTGATGGAAAAAGTCATTAGTGACAGCTCAACTCCACTGCTTCAAAACGCAATTAGCTGAAAATTACGTTTGCAACTAGTTTTAAATGATGCCATAAATGCAGCATATGATAGGTGTGTTTCTCTTGAACAATCATTGGTGAAATGCTTGTGGTACATTGTAGTAATGTACAGCGTTCCTGTGCTGGCGTACTTTCAGCCCCTCATTGTATTCGTATTAGTTTGTGCTGCTGTGGTTTCATCTGCGCTGCATTGACAGGTTTTTTGTCAATGGCCTTTTTCCAGGAATACTGTCCATTTCAGGTCGACACATCTGTCCGATTTTCCTTGTACTTGTGCATTATGCTGTCTGGTTGGAGTCCTCAGTGTGAGGTTTCTCACTTGTGTTGCAGGCAGCTCTAGACTGAGTCTGCCGCGAGTGATCAAGCCATCTTCTGAAAAGCTTTGTAGGCATGAAAATGCGTGGAAAGCCGGCAGGACGTGGTCCAGAGAAGCTGCTTTGGTGCCTCCTTGCATGCAGCGGCAGTCTCTGGGGTCGCCACCCGATTGCTGCTTATAAGAGACTCATCGGATTGTTGAATGTCGTGCCACCTGTCCGCATCTCTGGCTGCTTTCTCTCCCTGCCCGTTTTGATGTGTTGGCATGTGACGGTTTTCCCGTTCTTCTAAAAATGTCTCGTCCTCCTCCTCAGATTTCAAGTCGCTGTTTGACCTGGAGCATGACCTGCCGGACGAGCTGATCTCCTCGGCGGATCTGGGTCTGGTCAACGGCGGGGATGTGGGTCAGCTGCACGTGGGCCTACCTGGGGGGGCCGGGGGCCAGGATGCGGCCGCCAAGCACAAGCAGCTCTCGGAGCTCCTGCGGACAAGTGGCCCCCCCGCACCGGCGCAGCAGCAGGCGACCGGTGGGAGCCCCAGCGGTGGGTCCATGGGGCTTCTGAGCAGCATGAAGGCGTCCCCGGCCATGTCGGGCATGGGGGTGCAGCAGCATGTCCAAACTCAGCAGGCCGCCATGATGCAGCAGCAAGGGATGCTGAACAGGGGCATGATGGGACCCCAGAAGGGCAACGGACAGCCGTCGGCACCCACAGCTCCGCAGCAGCAGGTCATGATGGGAGGGCAGGTGATGAACGGCTCCCCGCGCATGGCCTACTCGAACCCTGGGATGGGGAGCAATAACAACAGCCTGCTAGCAGAAACACTGCAGCAACAGCAGCAACAACTACAGCAGCAGCAGCTTGGTTCTGGAGCTCAGACTGGAATGAGGGGGACCCAGCAAACGGCAGCACTGAATAAGGTATCCCAGCTCTCCTGTGGGGGACGAGCTTTCATTGCTTTTGAGTATCTTCTGTGGAAGCAGAGAAACATCAGTCTCTCTCTCTCTCTCCACCTTTGGTAGCCAGTATGGCTGGGTGTGTGTGTGTCGTCGCCTAGGTGGGGCGACTGGAAATAAGTACAAGTACGGCACTAACACGGAATTTTCGGCGTATCAGATCATGGTCACTTTGTGGAGAATCCACCGTTCCTCGTACTTTATTAGGACTGCGGGCTGCGAACACCCCCGAACCCCTCTCCACCTCCGGGATCACAGCTGCTCTCTCAATGTCGGAAAACGGCCCTCTTTTGCACGCTGCTGAATAGAGGTTCCCTGCATATTTCTCATCCCATATGGCTCGGATAGGACCTTCACAGTGCCGCCTCCCCCCCCCCCCCAGGGGGCCGAGCTGGGTAGCGCACAGTTATTCGGTGTTCAGAATGTGAATGAGAGCCCTCCCCAGCCTTTGTAGAGCGTGTCCATGTCCTCATTGTTCCTCGAGTACTTAAGACTGGCGGACAGTGCTTGGTGCCTAACATCCTGCGTGATGTTTTCGCTGGGTTAAATTGGAGTCTGGGAGGTGTTTTGTGGGTGTGGCGAATAACTCCCTCATTGATGTGCGCGTGTGCGTGTGTAAGCACGGGGGTTTGTTTTGGTTCCATGTCATTCCGAACAGTAATTTCACAATCGCGGCTTTTACAATTGGCAGACGCGAAAGACCTCGGCGTTTCATGCATGACCGCCTGTTCTGAGTAGCATGCACGTATTGCGCTGCTTTTCTTTGTGCACTTCGTGTTGTTAGACCTGTTCCCCAGTGGATCTGAAGGTGATATTCTTGAGTGTTGGACTGTCATGGGGCGCCTCATTTCATGCATTAACGTGCACGGCGGCAGCGCTCGCACATAGGTAACGCGGGTGTTTGGTGACGGGAGGATCCTCGGAGTGATCCTAAGAAGAGAATTCATGCTGCCGTCGACCCTCCAGAGCTCAGCAACTTAATCATTCAGATTGTACTGTATGCAAGCTAGTGCTCTGATACGCCTGTCATTTTAAGGATATATATACTAAACTTATAGATGCACTTGTTTATTCAAGCCGACGCATTAATTTTATAAATGTTAGCGTGGTGCAGCTGAACTCCCAGGTTCAGATATTGAATTATTGGCATATGATATAAAGGTGGAGTGGCGATACATGGACATGGGGGCTGTAATGGTGTGTCGCTCAGTGGGGTTGGTGCCTGTGACGGGAAGATTGCCGGTTTGAATCCCGTCCTTGGCAGAATTGTCTGTGGCCCTTACAGCCCCCGAAATGCTCTGTGGGTGCCTGATGAATGGCTGGCCCTCTGCTCTGATTAGGCTCCCAATAAGCCCCCAAGCTTTGCTGTCAAGTGTGTGTGTGTGTGTGTGTGTGTGTGTGTGTGTGATGTTGCTGCTCCATTATGGCAAAAATGGTCTAGATTTTGATCATGATTATTTAACACAATTACTCATTGACTTTGGAAATAATATGCATTTTAAAAAGCTTTTTAACAGTGGATTTCTTTGAACTCTGTAATTAAACTGAGAAACAAAAGGGGCTGGAAAGTTAGTGCACTGGATTTATAACGCAAGGCAAAATACAAGCCTGACCATGAAATGATAGACATCAGCAGATAGACGTTTTATCTTGACTTGTTTTGATAATCGTTGGGTTCCAAAATTGCAGTTAATTTTAAATTGGATTAATTGCAGAGCCCTGGTGTGCGAATACAGGATATGTGGGGGGGGGGGGGTGTAACAAAAAAACCGAATATGCCTGCATTTGTACAACAAATCTCGTCATTTTCATTTAGAGGTGATGGGCATTGCGCCCAGGGAGAACCAGCTGCACGCGTGGCACTAGGGCCTGGCGTTGGCACTCGGCCTGCTTGCTTCATTGTTTGCTCCCATTGTCATTTGGAATGTAAACATGGTTTGGTAATAACAGAATAACTTCATATTGTGGTTTATTCTAAAGATCACTTAAACGGATTCCAAGTGATCCACTTTAATCTGCCAAGCGCAGGCTAATCTTGCTGAAGACCCACATGCATTTCTCCCTGTAAATATTCTTACGGGACTTCCTGTGGCGTTTCATGGGGGAATGTAATTAAATCAAACGTGTACATAAACCCAGACGGTAGTGTTGGTCGCTTGTCGTTTTAATGGAGTTGGCTGAAACTATAGTTTGAGTAACAGAATTAAACACTGGAATGGTTTTCTGCAGCCTTAAACCATCTCTTCACTGGGCTATGAACCTCTTGTGAATGGTCTGAGTGATTTTTTTTTTTTTTACCTGCCAGTGGATTTATGCTTATACTGGCAGTTTAAAAACTTTTGTTTAATTTTTTTGCGTTTTAAACCCCATTACCCACTTTAATAAGGACCTTGAGTAGAAGAAGCTGGAGATTACAAAGAAGTCTAAGATGTCAACTTTTCTCTTTAAGCTCACATGAAGAGCAGGTTTGCCTGGGAGTTGCCTTCTGTCGGCCGGAAATGCTGTGGATGCTGTTCTGGCTTCTGGGAGCCGACCCTGGACAGCAGGACCTCCTGTTCATGACGAACTGTTAGCAGAGTGCAGTGGCGTGCAGGGTGATGGTGTATTTTTCAACTAGCATGATCAATTAACGTAAAGATTCAGCCGAATGTCTTTTTGAGTGTATCGGCCCTTTCGAAGAAGACGTGCTTGGCTAGAAATGCCTCCTAAAACATCCGCGCCTGAAATAAGCTTTACCAGCATGAAAGCTGTTCTTTCACTTGCCTTAGAAGATAACGGTGTGGATGGTGACTTCACCGCAGTGTGTCATTGTCCCGTTAATGCCTGGGTAGGATCAGGCTTACCTAGGGCATGAAGGTTCAGGTTTCTAATAGAGGTGTGAGGTTTGTCTCTCAGCTGGGCTCTACCAAGAATGAAGACCGTCACTAGTACAGGTGAATCAGTGTCTGCTTAACCAGTTAATTTTGCAACAAATGTAGAATCGGTGGGCTAAAACCTTCATATTTTCAGTAATATTTCAGTTGCCTCTGTAGTTGAGATGGTCATGTTAGCTGGATAATTAGCGAGCCAGTCGCTTTCCTGGTGACAGTTGTGCGTCTTGAAATGCAGGTTATTCCTCAGTTTCTGCCTGTGACACGCTCTGCTTATTACCGGAATGTCTGCCTGTTATAACGGCACAGAGGGTGGTTCAGCCTCTGAAGCTGAGCCCTGCTAGCCTTTCGCCTGCCGTTCTCTGCCTTTGGTTACATAGCTTGACCCCAAGGTTCCTCCATTTCTTAGGCCCCCCCTCTTGGTTTTTCTTGGTGACTGCCGGCTCAGTCTCACCCCCCCCCCCCCCCTTCATTTTCAGATGGGGATGATGGGAAATCCAGGAACCTACGGTGCGTCGTACGGCCAGTCGGCTGGCCAGGGGCTGGGGGGTGCTGGGCTGGGCCCACAGATACAGAACAAGCCCCCTCTTCCCAACAGCTTGGCCCAGTTCCCTCTGGACAAGAAGATCCAACCTGTGCAAGGATTGCCCAACATGGTAAGGGCTGTGTGGGGCTTTGAAACCAGATGGATGGCTGCAGTTTCTGGTCATGTGACCCCATGTGTCCTGAGCACCATCCTTTTCAGCTGTGCCTTAGTGTAATTGGAGTGATACTGATAGGACTTTGTTTCCTGTTGCCGTTGCAGTTTTTTTGTGACTGATTTCTTCTCTTAAGAATTAGTTTTACAGGAAAGCAATTTTCAATTTCAATTATCCCTCCTCCCCTCCCAGGTCTCTCCCCAGCCCACCTCGATGGTATCCGGGGGAGCCGGCAATGTGGCGGCTGGAGGGATGGTGTCTGGCACCCAGGGAACCCTGGGTTCGGCTGCCCCCGGCACGGCGGCGGCGGCGGCGCCCCCCACGGCCGACCCGGAGAAGCGCAAGCTGATCCAGCAGCAGCTGGTGCTCCTGCTGCACGCCCACAAGTGCCAGCGGCGCGAGCAGGCCAACGGGGAGGTGCGGCAGTGTAACCTGCCCCACTGCCGCACCATGAAGAACGTGCTGAACCACATGACCCTCTGCCAGGCCGGCAAGGCCTGCCAGGGTGGGTGTCACGCGCCTCAGTCTCAGCGACAAACTACTTAAGAGTTATAGTGCATTTAACTATTGATTTTACAAGTAGTAAAAACTTGCGACGGCATGGCGATGCTCTGCATGTGTGCCGTCGCATGTTCGCCTCGCAGTCCGGACACTTCTTCCCCTTGTCTCACTTGCCTTTCCCCCTCCCCTCAGTGGCACACTGCGCCTCGTCGCGGCAGATCATCTCTCACTGGAAGAACTGCACACGTCACGACTGCCCCGTCTGCTTACCGCTGAAGAACGCCGGGGACAAGAGGAACCAGCAGAGTGAGTGTGTGTGTCTGCGTCCATGTCCGGCTTCCTTAATCGTGGTCGACCGATTTGGCCCTTTTGGCTCTCCTTGGTAGCCATAGCCTTAGTGTCTGTGTCCGTCTTCGCAGCCATGCTGGGCTCTTCCAGCGTGGGCCTGGGCAGCTCGCTGGGGACCGTGCCGGGGGGCCAGTCCAGCACGCCCAGCCTCAGCGCCCCCAGCCAGATCGACCCCAGCTCCATCGAGCGGGCCTATGCCGCCCTGGGACTCACCTACCAGGGCGCCCAGATGCCGGGGCAGCAGGCCCAGGGTCAGATGAGTGGCCAGGCAGGCATCAGGCCGCTTGGCACCGTGGGTGAGTGGCCCTCCTGCACAGCACTGGGTGCATTTCATGCACTTGTTGTGGCGCACGCGCATAATGTTATTTAAGACTCCAGGTTACCAGTTTTTCACCAGCCGCGCGCAGCTCCAAGGTGGAGTGCAGCAACACTTGTGAAAAGAGAACTGGTGTTTGTGGCATCGGCACAGGGAGGCGGAGCCCTGCAGCGTGGATATTTCATGTTTTGACATTTGAGTCATTCTATTGGTTAACAAAGATCCCCCCCCCAATGGAAAATCAGATTTGCAATATCTCTTGTAACAGTGTAAATGACAATTTCTGGTACTTTTCCCTGGGTCTTTAGTGGTGGAGGGTCTCGGGTCGTACCATTGTTTCTCACCGTTTCCCCCCCTCTCTGACCAGCAGGTGGCAGCCCCATCGGCATGAACGGGGGTGTCGGCATCCAGCCGCAGTCCCAGCAGCCCGGGCTGTTGCCGGACGCCTTGCTACACACCAGCTTGGGCTCCCAGAGGTACGCAGATTAATGCCTGTGTCCCCTCCTTCGGAGAGGCTTCACCGGGAGAGTCTGTGGTGTTTCTCAACCAATGGAAAAAATTGCATTGCCTGAAAACCTTTGCAACTCAGGCCTCTCACAAGGGCTGGGACGAATCCAGTTAATTGGCTTCTTATTATCAACTTTCTCTCGTATTGTCTGCTACCATTCGTCGGCAATTTGTAATATTTCATAGCCAGGTGGATAATTGTTGTGTAAAATCACCTGCCCTGCTCCCAGCCCTGTCCTCCTCCCCGTCGAATACGTCACTTCCTGTTTTTGCCTCCCTAACTGCTGCCCGCTTCCTCCCGTCTCTCCCGGCCAGTCTGACGAACGACAGCAGCACCGTCAGCAACCTGGGCTCCATGCCAGCCGCTGCCCCGCCCTCCTCCTCCGGCATGCGGAAGAGCTGGCAGGAAGACATCACACAGGACCTGCGGAACCACCTGGTGCACAAGCTGTAAGCTACTGACCTAGTGACCGGCGTTCCTCCATCGTTGGCGGTTTATCTGAGGAGCACGAATGCTTTTCTATCCCTGGAGCAGCCGCTATGCTGAAAGGCACAGTGTGGAGTAGAGTAATTCACCGATGGGTAACGTTAGTATGTGGGGAAACCCAAAGGCCATGAGGCTCGCGTGTGGTGATGACTGTCAGGTCCCCGCGCCCGGCCGCTATGGGCCGTTTCCTTCACGGCTCCCTCTCCCCCCCCACAGAGTGCAGGCCATCTTCCCCACTCCGGACCCCGCGGCTCTGAAAGACCGACGGATGGAGAACCTGGTGGCTTACGCCCGTAAGGTGGAGGGCGACATGTACGAGTCGGCCAACAGCCGGGTGAGGAGGAGCGAGTGCGGGGCGCGAAGCCGGCGTTCCGTACGGGCGACTCCGCCCGCTGACGCCGCCCTTTCACCGTCTTCCTCCACCCTCAGGCCGAGTACTATCACCTGCTGGCGGAGAAGATCTACAAGATCCAGAAGGAGCTGGAGGAGAAGCGTCGCACGCGGCTGCAGAAGCAGGGAGTGATGCCTGCTCAGGCAGGCCTGACCCCTCCGTCCCTCGGTCCCCCTCCGTCCCTCGGCCCCCCACCGTCCCTCGGGCCCCCTCCCAGTGAGTCTGCTGATGTGCGCCGGACGAATCGCCCTATGGCAGAATTAAGTGACCAGTGAACTGTTGCTCACCGTCCCACTTTTTCACACATCCTCCCTTACAGGCAGCCCCCTGCCTGACCCCTCCCTCCGTCCCGCTGTTCCCAACCAGATGGCGAACAGGATGCAGAGCCCCCCAGGTGAGTGCTGAAAGGAGCCCTCTTGTTGTTTTTCCACTTCTGCCTGCCGAACACACACACATCAGTGTGAGTCTCATGTTCTCAGTTTCACATTTTAAATTGCAGGGGTTCAGTCGCTTTTCCAGCTCCAGTGTGGTAACTGTTTTTTTTTTTTTTTTGTTGCCGTGTTTGTAAGGAATGGCCCAGTTCAGCCAGATGGGGATGCAGACCCTGGGCCAGAAGCCCACCCCTCCGATCCAGATGGGGTCACCCATCAACCAGGTGAGTAGTTGTAGTAAAGCACCGGTTACTGTAGTGGAACGAACCATCTGTAGTTTCCAGGGTGCCATGTAATCTGCTGACCTTTTTCCACACTCTGCACTTGCTCAGCCTCAAATGGGCATGGGGGCGCCGCGGATGGGACAGTCCAACGTGGCTCCACTCCAGAACCAGTACATGCCTCCGGGCCAGTTCCCCAGCTCTGGCCCAGTCCTTGGTACCGGCCCAGTTGGGATGGCTCAGCCTGTGACTCAAGGAGGAGGTGTGCAGGTATGGGGTGGGGGGCGAGTGGGGTCCGTGATGACCCCTTGCGGAAAGCTAAATCCCATTAGCCCACGTTAAGTGATGAACGATTTGCCAAGATGAGTCCGAATAATTTATGCTCTCTGACATCTGTATGGAATCTCTGCCCCCCACCCCAGCAGGGCCAGATGCGCTCCCCTTCCTCACTTCCGGTTAGTAGTCCTGCGGCGCCGGCCGGCTCCGAAGGAGGAGCCGCCATGGGGTCCTCTTTGGGCTCCTTGGCACCCGGCAACGTGGCAGGGCGCCCCCCATCCACTGGACCCCTGCAGCCAAACTCGCTCCCCCACTGCCCGGCCATCCACCAGAGCTCGTCTCCGTCCCCCGCCCGCAGCCGGACGCCCACCCCTCACCCTGCCACTCCGGGTCTGCTGGGGTGTCAGACGCCCCAGCCGCAGACCCCAAATCCTCCCCAGCTCGGTCTCCAAGCACAACAGATGCAGCAGCTGGGAGCCGCCCTGAGCCTGGACAAACCCATGCAGCTACAGCAGCAGCCGTCGAGTGGCGGGCCGTCGATGCCCCACCAGGTGGGCTTGGGCTCCGCTGGCTCTGCGCAGAACCCCCCCCTGGCACCTCAGCACCCGCGCACACCAGTGAGTACCGAACGGACGCGATGGGTACGACCAACCGGAGGCTTCCGCTTCACTTACTCCCGCAATTCAGTTCCCCATTTTCCTGTTTAATGCTCTTCTGTTTGTTCCCGCCCCCTTCTGGTACCCTTGGAATGTCTCCGCAGTCACCCCTCCCTCCCACTTCTGCCCACAGCTTTCCCAGAAGCCTTCGCTCATGGCTGACGGGCAGGTCTCCACCCCGGCCTCGGTCAGCAGCGTCGACATGGCGGCGTCCCACTCGGGCGCCTCTCAGGACCCGACTGGCGCCTCGGACCCCCGGGTTGACCAAAAGCAGCAGGATGAGGAGGATGGAGTGCCTGGCGGGCCGATGGCGGGGGGTGGCCTGGGGGGGAAGCAGGTGGACATCAAGGCCGAGAAGTTGGAGGTGAGGGGTGGAGAGTGTGGAAGGAAAACGGCATGCATCCAGAGGCTAATGCTACCTCTGCTGCTAGGCTAGGCTAGGTTTGCTAACGCATCTCCACCCATCCGTGCTGCAGGAAGAGCCCATGGGCGACGGGGTCAAGACGGAGCCCATGGAAACGTCTTTGGGCTCCGCAAGTGAGGACCGCAAGTCGGAGGTGAAGACTGAAGCCAAGGAGGAGGATGAGGCTTCAGGGGCGACCGGGTCTCTCAGCTCGCCCGCCAGCACACAGAACAGGAAGAAGAGTAAGAGCCTCTCTTGCTTTTTAAACGAGTGCCTGACCCTGCAGGTGACTTTCAGTCATTTCAGCATCTCCAGATCCTGGGTTTGAGATGTTTGACCTGAGGGATTTGCTACCTGTAATTTGCTCTCTGTCGTTCAGTCCCACCTCTCCATCAGTCTTTTTGTGAGGGCGTGTCCGGCTATCCAGCCCGCTATGGTACACGCCCTTGGTGTGCTGCATTGTCATTGGCTGTTGACCGCTGCCCCTCCCCTCCCTCGTCAGTCTTCAAGCCCGAGGAGCTGCGGCAGGCCCTGATGCCCACACTGGAGGCTCTGTACCGGCAGGACCCAGAGTCGCTGCCCTTCCGGCAGCCTGTGGACCCCCAGCTGCTGGGAATACCTGTATGTATTTGGGCCATTTGTTGTTTTTTTTGCTTTTTGCATATTGTCTGTTTGTCCATAGTATGATCGTGCGCCGCAGCACTATGGAGTGACTGGTTTGTGTGAGTGTAATTCCCGCGGTGCAAAATGCATATGGATTTGGGTTCCGGCCTCCACCATCTGCTTGTCACTCTCTCATTAAAGCCATAAAGGATTTGACTGATTGTAGACACGTTGTCTGAGTGACATACTGGAACGGATACATTTTGAGACGGATTGCACCAAAATTGAAGCAGCGCTTCACAGAGCAGCAAGGAAAAGGGCCGTTTTGACATTGATACCATTGACGAGACGCATCATTTGAAGGATCTTTTGAACTTTTGCAGATGCATAGTATTGCTAAACGGGAGCTGATTCAAATTTGAGAAATTGCGCTAAAAATGGCAGTGACACCCTTAGTGTCAGCGAATGGAAGGGTGACTACAGACATTTGACCTCGAATGGCCGTGAACGTGATGAGCCTTAGTGTTTTTGTTTTTGTGATAAAATCGTTGTATGGATGAAGCCACACCTGCCTTCATTTTGAGGCAACTGTGCGGCAGCAAATGAAGGAAAGAGAAAGATCGTTCTTATACTCTGCAGGCACATTGTCTGGATGAATCGCGCCATAGTTAAGGCAGCACACTAGGATGTTAACTCAAACTATTTGGTCATTCTTTTCCAGACTTTGCAGACACCTATGGCCCTGTTCATATTTAGAGTTAAATCACACTTAATAACGAGGTTTAGTGGGAGCAAAGTGAAGGACGAGATGAAGCCGTAACCTTGTGAACAGGGTAACTCTTCATTCTTACTTCCATTTGCTCTTTGGATATTTTTACCTCTTAAAAAATTATATCGATGAAAAATCTACACCTGAGGTAAATCGCCCAAATTGAAGCAGCAGCACTAGGTGGCAGTAGAGGAAGGAAAGTGAAATTGCAGAAGCCATCTTGTAAACACGGGCGTTTGAACACACTCTGAAAAACATCCCTGAACTTCTCAAGGAACATTGTACAGGTCAGTGGTTCCCAGACTGAGGCGTGAGATGATTCTCGGAATATTCTATGTTGAAGATTATATACAATATATACACGGGGACAGCATGTGGCTCAGTGGGCTAAGCCTGTGTGCTTGTAATCACAAGGTCGCCGGTTCAAACCCAGCCTCAGC
>JABFEB020000092.1:6321481-6338150 GCA_019775895.2 Stomatorhinus ivindoensis | reverse complement strand
GAGAGAGAGAGAGAGAGAGAGAGAGAGAGCATTGAAAACGGTAACACAACACACTTGGCCACACAATCGGTCTCACTGAGGGAGCAGTATAGAGAAAAAATAAGTTGGCCGCAGCAACCGCCGGTGCACGGGTTCCTCCCGCAAAAAATGGCACGGATGTGGAAGCGATAAGAATCCACTACGGATACCCACGCGACGGCAGCTTTCGTCCCGGTGACGTCACAGCACGAGAGCACAAGCGGCGAAGAAAGCGAGCGCCGGCCCGGACCTCCTCCACCCTCCGGGCTCGCGGAAACATTCTAGAACGTATTCGCTAAGCTCGAGGAGGTGGGGCCAATCTAGAGAGAAAGTAAATATAATAATATTGCGCAACGTGCGCCACACTGCCATTCCTCCCCGTAGCAAAGCGACGGGCGAGATGACAACGTGTGCCTTCCCGAGCAGCACTTGTTTACGCCGATATACAAATACTGGCGTATAACTTAATGTCACCATTAACTCACGTGCGACACCGAATATGACGTGCTGACAATAACTGCATCATTATTCAATGGGCTGTGTTAACAGCGTTTAAAAACGCTTGCATGTATAAACACTCGTAATTGTCGTCGTTTTGATAAATAGATCTATCGTCGTGAAAATTACTTTATTCGGGTGGCGTTATTCAACGCACTGTTTATCGGCAGGTGAATAACAGTGTTAGAACTGTCGGTTTACCCATGATAGTTTCCTTCTTAGTGCGTTTCTAAAATAACTGCGCAGCAGCATATAAATATACCTTCAAGGAGTATCGACTGATCGCTCGTACAAGAGCAGGCAGAATATTTGAAAATGAAGTAAGCACAAGCTTATATCTGTAACCTACAACATCAGTGCTCTGCACAGCGCACTGTACAACCGCAACACACTCGCATATCAAAGTTGAAAAACACACTCCCCCCGCCCCCTTATTTCTATTTATAAGACCAGTTAAAAAAGTAAAGGTTCAGGTGCGCTTAAAAATCTACTACAGCGGTTCTTTTAAAACGCATGCCCAACTCGTAGGGGGTTTGGCTCATTTGTAGATGTTGCTCAATTTTTGCGAAATAAAACGGTCGGATTATGTAATGTTGTTTGAATTAAGCTTAACATTACTGCGGATATTCATTGCACAGCCAATATATATATATATATAGGCTATATATGTAATTAGGCGCTGCTTACCTTTCTAACTCTCTTCTTGATGATCGATTCAACAGCAAACACTTGCTCGCCAATTGCTGACAGCTCCATCACTACTGTGCTGTGACTGTACGTGTTCAAACAGGACGAGGATGTGATGTTAGTTCTCGCTGTTGCCCCGGTACTCGCGTTCCTCTCCGCAAAGTAGCGATAAATTGCCCGTCGCTGGTGAAGGATCCACAAAATGTCGTTTAATCCAACATCCCTGATTTATATGATGGAGCGTTGTTTCGGTTTCAGTTTCGGCTGTTTTTCATCGCTTCGTTCGCTTGCATTTGGTCTTTCCCTCTGTACCGTGAGTTTTCAAATCTGCGACACATCTGCACTGCTTGGCGCGCTCCCGCGCGGATAACAGCGCGCCCACCATGCGCGCTGCCCGCACTGTGCGACGCCGTAAGCTCGAAACTGAAGGCACAGTGGCGCACGCCGCCGAGACCACGGCTGATTTTTAAGTTACTGTTAACCAATAGCACCAATGACAACTTCAGAAAAAATTCAACTGAAGATGGACAACATTTGGCAGTTCATACCACATTTCCATGACGTTTATATAGGCCTAATTCAAACAGTTTTATGAATGCAGTAACCCCCTTAACTTTAATTATCTTGTTAAGTGAAGCGGATCCGAACATAGCATAACCTAGATATGGCACACTTCCCAGCTAAGCTTTCCGGAGAAGAATGCCATCTCAGATATGAATGTGGCTTGACTAAACAACACTTTAGTGCAATGTAGTATTTTCATTCGGAATTCTAATTATTCTAATATAATTATTATCAATGGATGAACAAACAGCTGGGAATTTTGTAAATATAAATGTCAAATAAAAAGAACACAATAAGAAGGTATAATTTTATTACTATTGGTAATATTATATCCACCTTAAATACAGGTTTTTAAATAACGATATGACTATCTATGATCTGCCATAGATATTGGCTACCACCAGCACTAACAGATGTGGATCCCATACGGCTGTGTTAAGTATAACTATCACGACCATCTTTTAATTGGATTCTGTATTTTCCTAGTTTATTTATATCACTGAAAATTCTCCCGTATCATCTCACATTACCTGTACCACATGCCCCGTATTGTTTTATCGAACACCGTTTGAGCTTTTCGCACAAAGCGCCGGGTTTGTTCTGCGGATGTTTTTTTAAACTGATGCACATAAATGCGGTATACGTGTAGCCTTTCAATAACGAGTATAAAATTGCGTGTTGTTTGACGCCTAACACCGGAAACCTGGTTATTTTAATGCTTGTCCTAAATATTCCGGGAACATCAAGAAGGACTGCTTCAGAATATTCTGGTAATTTCATTCTAACTTCCTCTCATTAAATTACATTCGCTACCGGGAGACGCAGATGCGCTAGTCTTACAATCCGAACTCCACTAATTATTGAGCGTCTCCTGTAATTAAAAAAAACTTAATAAAATCCAGGGTCAGTCAAAACAACTTTTGAAAGTATATATATATATATATATGTGTGTGTGTGTGTGTGTGCCTTTTTATACTCTGCTGTAGGTAAACGCGTTTCTGTGAATCTCAAGGAACCCGGGTCACACAGCACGTATAGTTCAGTCAATTAAGTTATTTGCAAGCTCTTTTACATTTTAGTTAGATGTGTAAACGCATTCGCAACACAAACACGTACAAAATGAGGTGCAGCGACATACATGAACCATGTTTTTCCGAATCTGCAGAGGCTCCCCCTAGCAGATGGACTATGGATGGTCTGATGTATTTCCAAAAATAGATGTGCCAGTACAATGGCACTCCAATGACACACATTTCTGTTTATGTCAGCAAATGGAATCTAAACTAAATAATTGCAGCTATTATTACCTAATAGCTCAACGTGCATTTTCTTGAGTGTATAAAGTGGTTCTTTAAATGCGGTCTTATATGCGAATCATTGAAAAGAATGAAATAGTTCCTACTATATATCTGTCGTGTGAACTTAAGTAACGGTCAGGGCCGTTTTTGGTAGTTTTCAGTGCCTTAGGGGTAAAAGGCAATAACATTTAAAACGCATGTCTACAGTATGCCATCGTGTAAAAGCCGTGCAGTCTTGGAGTTGGCGGTGAACTTGTTGCCGTTTTCATTTTGCTGGGCAGCAGATAAATTAGTTCACGGTGAGTCTGTTACTTTGCAAATATGCAGGAGTCAGTTCAAATAACACGAATGCTTTGGTGTTTTCCCAACGTTAAACATTTATGTATTAGACCCAGATGGTGTCAGGGCGCCCCAAAGACGGAAAGTGCAAGGAAATCACTCTGCGCCTCGTGTTATTGCAGTTCACCGATCGCCCGCCTGCTGACATACAGATGGTTGGGGATGTGTAGACACTGGGGCTCAGGCACATAAAAGGGACTCAGACATCGAAGTAACTACGCTGAACATTTGTTCTCTGCATCACTGCGTCGCTGTCCTGCTAACGGGACCATTAAGGGATCGACGACAGAGGCAGCGCCGGGCGAGTGATGAACGTCATCTTCAGCATGACACGTTAGTATGACGCATGCATGTCCCCACAGTCCTGCTTTACGGTGATTTCTAAAATAACTCGGCACTTGTATGCAATATGACCACTGGGGTGTGAGTTCCTTTCAGTTTTCTTAATCCTTTCCTTTTCGCTGTATGTGTTACAGCAGCGGCACTCAGACTGTGCATGGTCACGACCTCTGCTAGTGGGTCACCAAAAATTGACAGGGGTCGTAAGATGATTATCTGTTAAGGCAAAACAATCGTTTTAAAGGTTTTTTCTTCTGCACTCCCTGGGTAGTACCCTGAAATTTATCATATTGGAAAAGGTCACTAAACCTGACCAGTTTTTTGGGGGGATTTCCAAAGATTAAGAACCACTTTGTTACACTGTCAGTATCACACACAAAATGCATGACTCATGTTTTAAGAAACACTGTCCTCGGGAACCCCCTGGCTGAGCTGGGAGGGAGAAAAATGTGGACCGGACTGGGAAACACTGGTCCATTGGAACAAGGACAAGGGAGAATGGTGCCTTGTGACTCAAGGGTCAGGGGGTCAAACCACACCTCTGCTCTGTGTGTGTGGAGTTTATTTCTATCGTGGGTTTCATCCCAAAATCAGGCTAATCAGCGCCTCTAAATTGCCCCTAGCATATGGTTGTGTGTATGCTGTGAAATGGACTGGCGCTCATTCGGGGGGTGCCCTGCCTATGTGCCCGGTCCTGCCTGGCACAGACTGCAAAGCCCAAGCTATTCTGACCAGGATAAGTGGCTGGAAAATGGATGGATGAGACAAAGAGAGATTAAGCCACAAAATCACCAACCAGATAGGTGCCAGTTTCCTAGATGTGGAGTGAAGCCTTTTCGGGTGTCAAACAGAGGGTGAATTTTCAGGTGTTTTTTCATGAATTGACAAGGAAAACTCCCATGAGCCATTAGACATGTGGTTAGAAGGACAAGTGTGTGTGTATTTGCAAGCGAAAGAGTCACTGATTGCTAAACAGAGCTCTTTGTTTATATGCTGAAATGCCAGGGCGGGGAAATTTGTTTGCTCGAACACTTCAGCAAACATTCATAGGCACCCCGATTGCCCACCTTCGGCGCAGGGCTCATTTTACAGAGGGTCATCAAAATCCGCTATCGGCTGGGCTTTAAACGGCTCTTTACATGACGGGGTCCACCTTTCGTGGAGCCCAATGTTCACAGCGGGGGGCTGAGAGGCAGGAGAGTCGAGGCTTGTCACAGGAAATGCAGACTTCTCGTCTCCATGGCAGCGAGTTTTTCGCTTCGGAGGCAGCGCGGCTCTGTCTCGGAAACGGTCACCAGCAGGTGACAATGGACCTGTCACTTTGCCCTGAGGAATGAGTGACAGCCGTCTGCTCCATTCAGTCTCCCTCTGAGCAGATGGAGGTTGGTGCCATTGTGGGGACTCCATGCTTCTGCTGTTACTCTAGAGAACCTTGCACATCACGGACAAACCTGACACATTGTAGATGGCCAGTAGTTTGATTTTTACATCTATTTAGCATCTTACGTATAATTTCCTTTCAGCCGTCCTAATCTCCAATAATAAATTTGCATATAAAATGTTGTAATGTAATATGCATCACAGCCTCCATCCATTCATTTCAAAACATTCCTTTGATATATTTCTCATATGGAGGTGACTGAGAGGGTAACGCTGTTGTCTCAAACCCTGACATGTGTGTGTTCTTTATTACGCTCTTCCTCTGGTATGTGGCCTTTTTCTGATACACTGGCTTCTTCACACAGTCCATAAATACTGTTAGGCACTACGAGTGTCTCCAGATTGCCTTTAGTATATTAAAACAAATCAAAGTTTATTTATGATTGTGTGTGTGTCCTGTAATGGACACACATTCCTCGAATGTATCCTGAGTTTCTTGGGCTTAGAAACCTGCACCCATTGGAATCCTGTATTAGATAGCTCATGGGAGTTTTACTTACACATAAATGTTCTGAGGACAGAAGGGTATATGAATGGTTCAGAGAGATAACCAATCAGATTGTGGAGGAGGTGTGTCCAGGCAACTAGAGGAGGCGGAACCAATATACCTGATTGGTTGGACCCACCTCCTCCACAATTTGATTGGCTAGCTCTCTGAACCAATCATTTTTCCTTCTGCCTTCAGAACATTTTTGTGTAAAACTCCCACGAGCGATTATCTACGTGGGTAGAAGCTGAGTGGAAGTACCATATGGATAATTTACATATTGCCTGCAGACTGCAAGGTACCAAAACAGAGACACATCAACATGGTCTGTAAGACACATCATCACTTTCCAAAAAAATCTTCTGACAGTTATTATTATTCCACATTTGCTACTAAAACTGAAACAAAACTTAATAGCTTTGAATATTATTAATTTAGAGGGTATTAATTTGTAATGGAATCTTTGTAAATGTCACAACAGCATAGTCACACCTCAGACTAAGACCAGTAACGGTTCAGATACAAATCCTGGACCTTAATCACCATCCCACGTTCCCAGCATTTTAGTTCTTCTGTGTGGTTATAGCAGAATAAGTTTTTTGTATATATCTCCATTGCAGGAGGTGATTCAGTTTTAAATATACAGTAATTTTACCTGTATGACAGCAGAGGTAGTACCTGATCAAAGCAGGCCAGCCACAGGTCTTTACCACAAAGAGCAGAATACTGAGATCCACAGAATGGCGAGGCCAGGTCAGGTGTGAGATTCCATCGACGAGGTCAGCTCAGGAGCAAGACTGCTTTGCATCGCTGGCACAAAGTTGGAACAACAGACCCCAACCAATCGAAAGTGTTGTGTACTGCAACCTCAAGGGCAATAAGTGTGTTTATTCACAGCTTTTGTACAGAGGCACGCATCAAGCCGTCTTAAACCTTGCCCATCCTCCCTCAGTACAGCTGCTGCCCCGGTTACCAAGCAACGCGTGCAGTCCTTACCGAGCCAGGTAAGTGATGGCAGCCGAACGCGCTGTTGTCGAACTGCCTTTCCTGCATGGGGCTGACTGCTCTGCAGCTGCAAATCGCATTACTAATTTACGAGGGTTAAATCGGTCGTATCCATCTCTTTATTACGGGAGGCGGCACTGAAGCAGGAAAACATGATATAAAATTGAGGAATTTAATAAAAATGTAGTCCCACCATGGACAATTTGCAGTGGGCCAGGTGTGCGCTTAATTTTTAAGCGCACACCTTTTTCTGTTTACTTTTACAGCAGATGCACACACAACAACCACAACAGATAACAACAGATGGAAAGCGACTATGGCAATTACCGTTGTATCTGACTCCGTGTGAATACCATAGCTGCGATTGTATTATCACACTCCTGAAGTTTATCCTCAGATCTCAAATATCATAAACATGGTATTAGTTAACAATACCTAATAATGTTCTGACCCTTTCTGGAGAGCACACCGCTGTACCGCGAAGCAGAGCTGAGAAAAAAACACTTCAGGCACAGGCGTGATGTCATTTTTGTGTTATATAATTAAAAGAAACAGCTTTTATGCAGATCGTTCTTTCAAAACAGAAATACACCCAAAATATTACAAAACTGTGTGTCTCACACACACAGAGTAATTGCTGATAATACCCACCCACGGCTATATTCCTGTACTTGCGCCTGATTCCCCCCCCCACTGGCTGAAAGCTCACACAGTTGTATCCCTGCCGTTTTCTCTCGACTTTGACAACCTTCTCCTTTATCCCTCATTAAAAGTTTCACTTTCAAACTTGACAGAACGAAGGCGGCTTAACCTTCTTGTTTCCATTATAGGTGAGGAAAGTTAACGAGGGACAGCTAAGGAAGGTGATTGTTATAAACCCAGGCGAGCTTCACAGAAACACAAACAGGACACAGTCGCTGAAAAATGTCCAGGCACAAAGAATCTTATAAATCCCAGCATGAAAACTTTTATTAATCTTGTATCAAAATGCCGTTTAAGAGAAAACTATACATCCATCACCAGCTTGAGGCAGCCTTGCATATGAGATGAAGTCAATTTGCACGAAAACCATACATCGTCTCCCTACAGTATAAAGCGCTGTTGGTCTTGTGGTGCAATATCAACTGCAATGCTGCTGCAGGTGGCATTATCAACACCCCCGGAAGGGCTGCACTGTTGTGAGACTAATCAAAGCAACAAATTGGCAGCAGTAAATGTAGAGCAGAATGATTTCAATTAGGATTTTAAGGGTTCTCTTTCTGCCGTCCAAATCATTCAATCCACCAATCAGCAGAAGCTCCACCCTTTACACTCGGCTCATTTTGACAGCTGTCCGATTAGTGCATCGATAAGTTCCTGCTTCTTAGTGCCAGTGGTCCGCACCCCAAACTGCTTGCAGGCCTCCTTAAGGACCGGCACAGTTAGTTTTCCCAGAGTGCCGTTCTTCACGTGAGCCCGCAGGTCTTCCTCGGATACCTCTAACTTGGGCTTCTTCTCCGCTCCACCCCCTGCCTCGGCTGTCGGCACGGAAACACAAGGGGATGCATTCCGGTAACATAGCGATCATCTTTCTGCTGCTATTACTGATATTTACCAAGTCTGATGACCACAGCAGTACATTTCATAAAATATCAGCACACACTATGGCGTAGACGCGTGCAATAATTCTGCCGTCAGGCTGCCGCTGAATCCTTACCAGGTTTGCGCTTGGTTGTCGACTTACTATCGGGGTTATAGTCAGCAGGATAAACCAAATCCTTAAACTCCTGTGCCAGTGGACCCAGACGACGGTCAATCATCTCCACTTTGGGCACTGGAAGGTCGACAGGGTGAGAAAAGAGAAAAAAAAAAAACAGAAAAACCAGATGAGGGCATTTGTTCTGTCTTCATGTGAGTTTTGAAGAAGACTGAAAATCTTTCATGGCGAATTCTGTGGTCAGTGACAGAAAGGCTTCGTTCAGCTTCCGAACACACAAACTGCTCCTAGAACGGCTTAGAGAAGCCGTCTTGGGCCTCTGACAAACTGAAAGCGGTATTTAATTGGCACAATCATAAATGCTGCATTAAACTACAATGACAAAATCTGATAAGTTTTAAAAATGCGGTTCACTCCAAAACCAAAAAAAGCAGCCACTTCCCATCCAAAAGCGTGTTCACTCAGGAGAAAGACTCTGTGACACACCCTGTAAATAGTAAAACCCAAATACCGCTCATAAAAGAAGAATCAGCCAGTTACCCCGACTTACAGTGAGGCCGAGATAGAAGCCATAATCGCACGAGAAACAAACTAATGAAAAACTCATTGTTTGGGGACCGGAGCCTGCGGACGGCTTTAGGCTTAGTCGCGCTGAACACCAGATTTTTTGGGACATTCGATAACTATGCTGATAACATTCCTACTAGTCATATTTGCGGACAGCACGGTGTGTGTCTGCTCTATGATAGAACAGCATCCCATCCACGATGGACAGTGTATTCATAAATCATAAGTGGCACAGATTATTGCACACCGCGCCGTGCAATCGCTTCTTCACTTCACATACGCCTTCATAATCTCGGCGGGGAAATCCCATATCCAGAAACTGGACCTACGCGTCAAATCTTCTATGGGTTCAGGTTCCAGCATGTCCAGCGCCAAAGCTTCAAGGTTCCTGAAGTGCTGTTGCAGGACAGGGTTCTCAAAAGAGTCACTCCTGAGAGACACACACACAGGGCACGTGAGGGAGGCGTGTCAACAGCGAGGGAATGCATCACTTTCACTGCGCAAAAAACAGCACTTAGCCAGTCAGGTCCCCTCCCTCGCAGGCGTCGCCGTGTGCTACGCTCTTAATTTTTTTGTTTATTGGCTGAACGTTCGATGTAACCATTTGACATCACGCTACGTTTCCATGGAGATGGCGGAACCCCCCTCAGTAAGCCCACGGGCCCATGCGCGCGCGGCACCTATATGTGAACCGCAGCTTTTGCACGATCTCCTTCATCTTCTCGACCTGCGAGCCATCGGCGGGGGGGAACTTCTGGGTGTCCAGAGTCCGCACGTCGTCCGCGTACGGCAGGAATATCAAGTGGAACCCTGGGATGGAGAAAGCGCGTTAGCGACGGGTCGGGGCGGCAGAAACCAGGGATGCCCATTGGACGCCCCATAGCAACCAGCTATGCAGCCCCGCTTGCCATGGTGGCGGGTATTTGTACCTGCAGGCGTGACCTGCACTTTGTCGTCGTCTAGCTCCTCCCTCTGGGGAACCAGGGCGACGAATCGCGGCGGCGTGTTGTGCCGGGCGGTGTATTTGCAAACGGCGAACACACCCCTCTCACTGCACCGACGCAGCAGGGCTACGAACAGGCAGGAGCTTCCTGCGCCAATGACAGAGACAGAGGGGGAATAGCGGTGCCCCCCAGAGACCCACAGACACTGACATGCCAGACCGCGGTACTCACCCGTGACCATCTCTTCCTCGGGGAACACAAAGAGCGAGGGCCGGATGTGCTGGTGCAACTTTAGCCGGTTTATGGGCTTGAAACCCATGAGAACCAGACCCGGCTCGTCAAACCTCTTCAGCTCCTCAACCTCATCCTTCTCAAACACGATCTGCCTCTTCCCGTACACCTGAGTCAGGGTGGAGGCAGGAGAAACGCTCCTTATGACAGTGAACATAAGCAGAGGAAGGCTTAATTCTGTGATTACTAGACCAGCGTTTCTGAAACCAGTCCTCGGGAAACTGCAGACGGGTCGCATCTTTGCTCTCTTCCAATTTCCTGAGATTCCTCAGGACTGGTTTGAGAACCACTGTACTAGACAAATGACCATCATCCAAATCAACCCATGCATGTTTTTTTACAGTTAAATACTAACGGAAAGAATTCACTTCCAGTTTTATCCTACCAACATTTAAAAAGAGCCTTTGCCTAGTTCCAGATCTTTAACCATTATGCCCCCTGCTGGCCCCTTATAAAGACTGCATCTCGCTCTACCTGGGCCCTTTTGGTGTTACTGGGCAGCAGCAGGCCCCCTGTCTGTGTGCTGTAGAGGCGGGTCTTGGTGATGACGGGCTCGTTGGTATCCCGGTAGAGGCGGATGGCGGGGGGCTTGGTGGCTTTCCTGGCCAGCACGTACAAACCCACTGCAATGCTCACGCCTTCGCCTAGAGTCAGGCTCAGCCTGGGGAGGAAGCAGGGGAGGCCCAGGGGTTGGGGGAGGAGGAAGAAGAGGAGGACACAGAACGCTATACACCATGAACAATACAGACATCGATTCAATCAACGGCATGTCTGTACTTAAGGAGGAAATTACATGAGAGGGAGGGAGAGAGAGAGAGAGAGAGAGAGAGAGAGAGAGAGGGGCAGAGACATTGAGCCCAAAATCCAGGATCACTGAGCCAGGGGCAGGAATGACACACACAGCCTTCAGCCAACCATCACCTAGTCTGTGCCCTCTTCTTCACCTCCTTGGCCCGCACCCGCTTCTGCAGCTGCTCTAGCTTGGAGCAGGGCTCCATCTGCAGCCTGAGGTCCTCCTCCTCACCCTCAGGGGGGCTGATGAGGTCACAGAAGAAGAGGGAGATGTCGAACCCCCCCGGCTTTCTCAGGTGCATCAGATCTACGATCACACCTATGCGGAGAAGGAACCCACACGACTCGCTTACGCTTAAGGCTCTCGCTCCTCCTCCTCACCAGAGTCCCCCAAACGTCGCACGCCGTACCCACCCGTGTCCTTCAGGTCCCCCGCCTTGGTGCGGGCGCTCAGGTCGCGGGCTGCGTCCCCGTCGTGGGGATCGTCCCGGCAGGTAAAGATCATCAGCCGCTTGTGGGAGAGACGCAGCTTGATGTCGCTGTAGAGGTTGGAGCAGCACCAAAGCGCGTCGCCCAGCGACGTCTCCCCGCTGCCCAGGGTCTCCCCAGCCAGCTTCGCCCCCTTCTCCCCACGCAGGCTGTCCACCTCCTGCACCCGCTTGGCTCCTGCCGGGAGACACACAGCGTGTCATGGAAGAAGAGACCATAAATCTAAAAACATGGGCATAGGAACCAAGGGGGACCAGTAACCCCCAATATTTAATTTTCCTTCATTCATTTCCTGCCCCCCCATCTCCCCTTTAATTAGCCTTCATCCATTCTCTGCCCCCCCCCCCCCAAAAAAATTTACATTTAAATTATTGTGCTCCACCACATAAAACTGTCTCCTACCCTTTGGGCGAGGATATCATCAATCATCAGTACTGATAGTGAGATCAGTGAAATACAAACAATGTTAGAAGTACATTAAGTGTACTGTGCATTTTAACAAGGAATTAAGTATCAGGACTTTATAATGTAAGAGATTCATCTACATACACAAATAATCTGGCAGTAGAAAAAAATCATCTTAAAATGGAATTATTTCAATGGTTACGGTTACAGTACAGCTGCTTCCATAGCCAATAACACTACAAGGCACACAGCACCTGTTTCATTCACATTGGGTACACTGGACCACCAGAGCCCCTGTTGTTGACTCACCAGGTGAGTCAAGATCGTGGTAAACATAGACATTCTTGAAGGAGTTCTGGAAGTTCTGGGTGCGGCGAGTGCCGTAGAACACCAGCGCCATCAGATCCCGGTCGCTGCTGATGATCTTGCTGGTGTAGACGTTACGGACACACTGCAGAAGCGTAGGGGGAGAGGGAGGGATGAGTTTGGAAATACAGAGATTCTCTAAAGCTTAAAAGACACACACAGACTGAAAGAGAGCAGTGGAACGAACAGTATCACAGGGAAATACAAACTTAACTACCTCCATGGTCATGTCGAAGTTGGAGGGCTCTCCATTTTCTCCCTTTATAAACATCTCCTTGGAGGCGTCCACCAGAAACACCAGACTGTCACGCCCACTGTACTTGTAATCCACTAAAGTTGCACAATAACAACATTTGTGCACCAAGCTATGTCACGTAAATAAAAATCACATTTGTTGACCGCTGCACGAAAGGCGGCAGTTCAAAGAGCAGTTTAAAAGACTGATCTTGCTTACCAGTAAGTTCCTCCCCTTCCTCCTGTTCGACCCCATCATCCTCATCGCGATAGTATTCCTGCCACGCAGCCATTGTCAACGGGCTTGGTCACATCTGTAAATTTATTTTCAGCATTTTAGGCATTTAAAACAACAATCGACATAAACGTCCGTTAACAGACAAGCGATGTTAACATCCGGAGCCTCAAGAGGCTCCACCAATTAAAGTGCAAGGAAGTTTTACAGGTCGAAAAGCATATGGTGCACAGGGTAACGAGCAACATAGCTAGCTACTTTGAACTACTCTGAGTTATATGCCACCGAATTGACTGTAATACGTACAGCAGCAACACCATATTCACATAACTTCTCAAATGAATGTGGCAAGTATTAGCAGACACTCACCGACTGCCTACACAGAACACTATTATCTCGCTCTCAGAAATGCTGCTCCGAGCTCCCGCTGGAACGAGCACGTAAGCTCGACGATGACGTAAGACGTAACGTACTTAGTCGTATAGTTCCGGGTTCATTCTGATTGGTTGTTGATGACCGTGCTTAGTATCCTGCTTTTCAGCTATAATAATAATAATAATAATAATAATAATAATAATAATAATAATAATAATAATCGTCATAATCATGAAGTAGGATTTCTTGACTAGCCGAATAACCCGCACTAAAATGTCCATTTAAACTAGGGTTCATTAAATCCAACAAGTTATCTGGTTAAGCAAGAATTAAATGCGGCGTCGTGATACAGGCACATAGTCTGATTCTCTCGTTGTTTGTGATTGATGTAATTACATTTCCAGTGTTACATTTCCAACACTGGTTGGGATAAAAGGTTATGGAAGAGGCATGAATGATTTCAACTGTCATTAAAATACCATCAATTAAAGATGAAAATCTCAGTGTGCAGGAGTTTTCGGATTCATAAACCCTTGCACTTTGTATTTGACCTCCGCATTCGTTATTTAAAGATGAATTTTGTTTTCCTGTTTATTGTGCACTGAACCTGCTTGCTGGGTATGGAATATAACCCTATTCATTAAGCAATGACGTAACTGCACGAAAGGATTCGCCAGGTCGCTTTCTGCGCCTCCACTGAGCCACCGGGCTCCTTCCCTGTGTGTCCGGAGCCTGTGAGTCACGGTGACACAGCATCGCGCAGCTCTTCCGCTGATTTCCGCAGACGCCGTGCCTGTCACCGCGCCGCCTTTCTTCACCGGTTTCGCTTTTGTCCTGCGGAAGAAGGTCGTTTGCATTTAAAGCCCAGCGCTGATATTTCCTGCAGGTCGCGTTACGAGGCACCTCATCACAGCCGGGGCTGCCGTTTCTAAAGCAGTACCGAGGGCTTCGAGCATTTCGGCTGGACGCCATGGACCAGCCTAACGCGACGTACGCCGTGAAGCTGTACATCTACGACCTGTCCAGGGGCATGGCGCGCCAGCTCAGCCCCATCATGCTGGGTAAGGGGTGGCGGGCAATGCGACGGCCTGCGACAGGTGGCCAAACTGGGTCGAGCTTCACTTTCGCCATGATGCATTCTTTATATTTACATATACAGGGTCATGACAGTTTATAAACACCCAGATCTTAATAGACGTTGCTGCTAAGTGTCGCTATAGTAGTGTTTTTGGGTTAATGCTAGAAAAACACAATGAAACAGCATGATCGATCGTTTATTATGTCATTTTAGATGTTTAGGATAGTCAGATTTAGCTGTCAGATGGCCGCTGTCATCGGCTCGGTTATCTGGCAGCGGTTAAATGAAGGCTGTGCAGCCATTTTACCGTGTCGCCGGGCATATAGATACTTAATGAGAAATCATAAAAGCTCATAGCTGACGCGCTTTAATATCTCTGTGTTTTTATTCCGCAGGAAAACAGCTCGACGGGATATGGTAGGCCATCGTTAACCCTCAACCGACCAGAAACGCTAACATGTAACTGGTGAAGGGTTGACTTTGGGTTATCTTTTACAGGCACACCTCCATCGTGGTCTACGGCGAGGAGTTCTTCTTCGGAGGAGAAGGAATAACAGGATGTTCGCCGGTAATTTCAAGAGGGATTTTAAACGTCCTCAAACCGTCGGCTTGGCTTGTACTTAGAAGTAAAACCATCTTGAGCGCAAGACTTGGAATAATTACCACCAGCATGATAATCTCTGTGTTTGTGTTTCGTTGTGAATATTTTTTCGGGGAAAAATAAAATGACAAACATTTTAAATTAAGATTAATAAATTATTACTACATGCCATACAAACTGTTCCATGCCTCTTGCGCGGTGCATTCTGGGATTTGTTTATGGTTACCAAGAATAGCAAGTGAACCTCAATACGAAGAAGGCGAAGGTCGTGCTTGTGGTCTTGACCGGTTTTGCTGCCTTGCCTCCCAAGAACTTGGGGCGCAGTGAATCATGGGATTGGTCTCGCTTCGCGAGGATGCAGCTCGATGCATCCTCGGTATTTGGGGGCGGAGCAAACATCCGGGGATTTTTTTTACTGTCTTCTGTACTTGTGTTCTTTACAAAATGTTGTGTAGTTCTTTGACTTGTATCGAGTGTGATGTGCAAGGAATTACAATCATTAAAATTGGAAAGGTAGACAGATTTATCTTTGGCATATTGTACGTATTGGAACTGGTTTTCGGCAATGGAAAATGACGTAAAACTGATACATGAGAACACAAGTACGGTCAAGTACGTATATTGGGATTCACCCTAGGTGTAAAGCTGCTGTAGTGTGAATATTCAATATTGATGCTTTGTTTTAGGGTGGAACGCTTCTGGGTGAGCCCAACACCATTGTGGATCTGGGAAGCACAGAGGTGACTGAGGAGATTTTTATGGAGTACCTGTCCTCACTGGGGGAATCTACATACAGGTAAGATACTGGTCTGGGCAGGCCTTGCTGCATATCCAAGTGCACGTGTCAAAGTGCAGAAGTGCAGCTATCTATAAGCGCTCCTGTTTCCCCCTTGCAAGAGCGGACAGGTATCGGCTGTTTGAGCACAACTGCAACACCTTTACCAACGAGGTGGCGCAGTTCCTGACAGGCTGCAAAATCCCTGCGTACATCACAGACCTGCCGTCGGAAGTCCTCTCCACGTGAGTCCAAGCCCATCGGCTCAACCGATTTAGCAAACGCTGCAGAGAAAGGCTGAATTCACAGGGCTACCTAATAGGTACAAGTTGACCTGAATATTGTGTATGAAAACAAGGACACGAGGTTAAAATGGAAATTTTGTGCCTTTTTCTGTTGTTCGCAGTGCAGTAATATTGAAAATAATTACACACATATTATTAGTATACCTTTTATATAGGCACATTTTTATATACCTAAACTGTTGTGATTTCCTTTTTTAGTTTATTTCTGAACAAGTCAATCCACTTTAGTTGGCATCCTTCAACAACGAGTATTTATTTATCCAATGCTAATTTGTACTAGTAGTATTTGTGTGTTTCTGTGAATGTCATGGGCTGTTACCCTGATGTCTGTAAGAGGGGCCTGCGAGGGCTTTAGGTGTCCCGTGCTGTGCCTGCTTGGCGTTTTTGGAGGAGATGCCTGCGAACCTGTGACCTATCCTTCTTCATCCCCCCAGGCCCTTCGGTCAGGCTCTGCGCCCCCTACTGGATTCCATCGCCATTGCTCCCCCGGGGGGAAACGTGATCAACGGACAAGAGAGCCAGAGATAGACTCCTCGTCCCCGCCCCTGTCTCCAGAGTGATATGTATAACACAGGGACGTGTCTGTGGCTCCTGAGAGCTCTGCAGCCCTGCATCCGGTGACTCTCTTTGTGGTCTCCTCCTCATACCAGCATACTCCCTGTCTCACGCCAGCTTAGACTTCAGCTTCTCGTTCTGATCTTTAGAGAGCCCATCATCTAAAATCATTTTTTAACATCATGACACAGTTGTGAATATACAGTATGTGGCACATTCATGGTGTTAAACCAGTCTGGCCTTTGATTTCTGTGACTGTGGACACATATTGGGGGGGGGGGGGGCG
>JABFEB020000092.1:6300087-6313236 GCA_019775895.2 Stomatorhinus ivindoensis | reverse complement strand
TATCACCTACCCGGCCCCCCCCCCCCCCCCCCCTCCGCTGTTGACTATGGGATCTCGGGAATCTCAGTGGACAGATGCACAGCAATGTCCAGGTGTGGAAGCTGTGTCCTCTGAGATAAACGAGAGGAGAGTGAGGCGCTGATGAGGACCACAGATAGCGGGAGAGGAAATGAACAGAGCTGCCCCTCATAGCAGGCCTGACATTGCTCCTGAATATCATCAGATATTTTTGCAGATTCACGTTCTCTGAGTGTGCGAATATAAGCCTGTGCACATCCACTTTATTCGCTTTTGGCCCAGCGAGCGTAAACACCTGTGTTGGCAAAATAAAATTCTACCCGCAGTTTCTCCGCAGCTATTAAATATATGAATGCTGACACAGTGCTTGGGAAAAACTGACCTTTTACACCCGAACAAGGACCCTCAGTTTGCATGTGATTCTAAGGAAATGTGTGAGAAAAAGTGAGAAAAAGCGAGAAAGCATTTTCAGTCTGACTGTGACAAAATGTATAAGTCCATCCATCTCCCATAACTATTTATCGATTGCAGAGCAGAAGTCAGAGAGGAGAGGACTGAGTGAATGCAGCACTGGATGCCAACCAATGGCAAGGGACATAACACTCAGAAAATAGGGGCAATTTGGAGAAATGTTACAGGTATTTACTTGTTCAATGTGTTTCTTAAAAGTACTTACGGGTCAGTATAAGTATTAAGGGAAACTGTACTATAGTATATAAAGCAAATGTAATATTTCTCATGCCATATAAGATGCTACAGTTTAGTACCCAGAAGGAAATACTGTAAAAAGCACCAGACAGCATGTAAAAACACTGAACCAACAAATGAGACCATTTCCACTGCCTGGAGAGCCTGACCTCCAAATGCACGAGTCATTGCTTTGGTGGAATATCAGAAGCTTGAGGTGACATAACAGTGTTATGTGTAGAGTTATTGTTTTAGATGTTTCCGGGGGGGTGGGGGGGTGGATTCATGCATAGTCTGTCCAGGGCTGTAGCTTGAGACCCCAGCAGATGTTTATACCCAGACCACCTCGAGAAAAATGGGACGGCTAGTTAAATTGGCAAAACCCAGGGCCCCCAGAATAAAGTTAATCTGCCCCTGGATGTACGGGATTGATGGCCTACATTGCAACATGAGCTGGCATCAGACTGCATGAGGGCTATTTCTCTATGCCGGGTCGCCCTCGGCTCCGAGACCGGCCTGGTCAGCGCCACAGGGAGTGACCCGGCACCACCAGGAGAACGCTTTGCTCTGGGATAACGATCTGCCGCGATGGTTCCACGGGATCAGTCGAGTGCGAGAATCCCTCCAAATTCACCGCTGTGATCCGCAGTCTTTTCTGCGGAGGAGCAACCTGCAGAGACCTGGCTTCATCTGTGACCCAGATCCCAGCAGTGCTGACCTCCCTCCAGGACAACATCTGGGTCCCCCTTTGACCTGAGAACCCTCCCCTTCCTCATAACCTTCAGCGTATTGGCATGTTAGTGTTCCTCAGTGGCCCGTTACACATAGCTGCCCATAATCTGTATCTTCAGTCATACTTGTGTACACAGGAGTGCCTATAATAGCACACAACACACTGTAGTTTTGTCCCAGCTTAAAACTGATTATGCATTCATTTGCTGGAAGGTCAAAAAAATGTCTCCTGTCACAGAGCTGGCTCTGAGCCATATAGGACCTGCAGAGGGACCAGTGAGTCTCCACGCTCATTGTGATTGGCTCAGACATGCTTGTGAGTCTCTGCGCTCAATGTGATTGGCTCAGATGTGCCCGTGAGTCTCCGCACTGCCCCGGGATTGGCTCATAGACCTCATTCTTCGTTGACCTCTGTAAATGTCAGCTGCCAGATATACAGTATATATATATAAAACATGGTCATTATATGTACTGTATGTGAATATGAGCCAGTGCCTGGTTTTAATAGTGTTTTTTACGGTGCAGGATACTGATTTGTATAAGAATTTAACGTTTTGTCAATTTTTCACCTGTATCTACCATGTGGGAATGGCCTGCCACTTCAGTCAGGTCTCATTCCCCCCCCCCCCTCACATGCTTAAGGCACTCCCCACTCAGCAGAGCCACCAGTTTCCTCCCCCCTTCTTTTCACTTTCTCTTCCCTTTTTATTTCCCTCTGCTCTTTTTCTTTCTAACTCCTCACTTCCTCATTTAGATTGCCCCTCCCCAAAGAAGACGTCGGTTATTTATTAATGTGTCGACTGCTATTATCCAAACCACCCTGTAAGTGCAGTCGTATCTGTTTTGTATTTTGCACTTCATGTTGCATCTAATGTCTTGTATTTTTCTGGTATCATGGTCTGCAAAATACCTTCAGCCTCAATCCTAGGAAGTGTGTGGCCAATATTGCTTCCTGTGTATTATGCACAATATCAGTAATACTCAGCACTAAGTTTGCATGGCATTGAACGATGAAAGTCCAGACCTTTGGAAAGGAAGAGACAGAGTCTCTTGTTGAAGCATGACAGCGACACTGTGGGGATTCACTTGAGCCGGAAGCTTGTAGCTGCACACAGAGGTGAAAGGTTGTTGATTTCCAGCCATTTTCTTTTGGGGCACAGTTGGTTGTCCTGATGCTAACATCTAAGCAAACCTTGTTACCCTGAAGCATCCCATAAAGTACACCGGTGTTCCCTTACTGGTATCAAATCTCCTGCTATGTTTACTTCTCAGAGATGACCTTCAATGCACCATGCTGCTCCCTGTCCAGAACTCATAAATAATCATTGTTTGTTTCCGTTAATTTTATGAAAATGGCGCATTTTCCCTCTCCCCGGCCATGGGCTTCTCCTGCTGCTGGAGCCACTAACCCACAGGTCAGCAGTTAGCTTCCTACTCTGCCATCCTCACAGATGCTTCTGAGTGATCCTATTTAATTCCTTTCACAGATTACATTCACTTTTCCCATCTGTTTCCACCCAACAAATGCTTCTCCCTCACTTAGGGCGCATCCGAAATCGCATACTCGTTTGCTGCGTAGTAGGCGAAATGTAGTACGTGAAATATGCAGTATGTCAATCCTCAGTATGGATGACGCAGTAGGTGAACGGAACCCAGATGACATACTACATTCCGAGAAATTCCGATGTGAGCGACCAATAAACATGCTATCCCACAAGGCCACTGGAACTGCAACCTGGGACAAAGACCATCTCTCGCTCAGAAATTTCTGTCAAGATGGCAGAGGAAGTGCAGCCTTTGTACAAATTTAAATAGTAAACAACGATCAGCCACAGAAGTTTTTTTCCATTGATAGTTTTCAGGATTTTTGCTGGGGTCAAGCTATGTCATCTGTAAACAAGGAATCAGGTAATATGGAAGATGGGGACTGCAGCTTTTCCAAGTGCATACATACTATTTATAATTATTAAATATAACTAACATTCTGTTACTTTGATTGAAATTCTTACTCTCTGTAGGTGAGACAAGGCAGACACAGGGTTGGGGGTTAAGGACCAGCAAACACACCCAGGCTATGCTCAAACCAGTAACCTTAAGAGCACATCCACAGAGGCTGAATCCACAGAACCACAGGTCGCGCCTTAAATGCCCACCCCAGATGGGACTTGAACCCACAATCCCCGGCTTAGGAAGCCAGTGCCTTATCCATTAGGCCACTGGGGCTGGGTGGATAACGATGTTAATGATTGAGTAGTAGGCATCTGACAAAATTCAGTACATACTATGTAGGCATGCGATTTCAGACCTACTCTGTTTCCTTCAGCTCACTGCAGACCGAAGTGGTCTTACTCCAGAAGGCAGACTGCAGCTCAAAAATGGAAAAACAATTCAACAGAAGTTCCTGACTGGGTGCGAGTCAAGGTCTGTGCCATTCAGACGGAGCCTCAGGTGGCAGACATCAGCGTTTCTGCTACCAACGGGACTCATGAATACTGAGTCGCTCCCACTTCAACCCAATTGAAGTCCCAAGCTGAGCAAAGACATCTGCTCTGTGTTTTCATTTCTAAGGCATCAAAACAACAGAAATAAAAATGCAGTCTTAGTATTTTTAGAAGTTTGAGGGGGGCATGGGGGTTGGTTATTTAAGAGTATAGATTTAGATGCAAGCGTTGGCTGATGATAACAGAGTTGTCGGGTGAAATATAAAGATGTGTTTGTGGTGAGGTGACGCAAACCAGAAAAATACATCAGCCACACGTCATGGAACACTAATACCTGCACACACGTAGAAGCGCCTCTACACACACATGCTCATGCACAAGTTCGGCAGCCACCATGACTCACAGGTGCGGCTGTCGAGGGTGACGCCTCGGGAACGGGAAGCACGAAAGCAAATTAACAGGTATCTAATGGAAATCATAATCACACACAGCCTGACCTGCAGAACAGCAACGAGCAAGAACTGAGACACTGAATTAGTGAGAGGAAAAGAGAGGAGAGGGGATGAAAGAATGGCAAGAAATGGAGGTATGATGAGAAACGAGAGGATGCATGGAGAGAGAGAGAGACACACGAACAGGGGAGCCAAATATAGAAATAAAGAAATCCATTGTTTTCAGGTTTGGAGAAATCCTAGGCTTTTAATGGCGGATTGCCCATCTTGCTGCTATGCGTGGTCCTGGAGCAAAGTGCTGCGCCGTATTGATCTAGGCACAGAAGGCTGCCACACGTTGCATCTTACAGAGCTGGTTCGTGGTTTTTAGAATGCCCTTGAAAACGCAACCACACTCGTTTTTTACAATGTACATGACTTGGTTACAGTGATGCAAAATAAGGTGACAGATCACAGAGGTTTTTACATACCTTTCATTCACATATTGTCGTGCCTTGAGGGACAAAGGACTAGCATTGTGTCAAAACAGAATGGATTTATTTTAATTTAAAGGAACAGAGTATGGAAATGAACTGGGCCTTGAGGAATTAAAATAGCAGGACTGGAAATTAGAGAGGGCACAGGCGACAGGAACGTATGATATCAATGACTGGGGAACACGGGACTGGGAAGCATGTATATACTGGACTAATGAGGGAGGTAATGAGAGACAACTGGGAGTGATTAACACCAGGGGTCGGAACGAGAGGCAAGACAAATGAATAACGGGTGGCTTGTTAGGGCCACGACAAGGAGGAGACAGTGGCGGGCAGGACGTGACGCATACATTATATAACCTGTCACCATGATACTGCATTGACAAAGAATGGACTTTTACTAGATTTTTGCACCAGAAAACCTGAACACTTCAAAGGACTTTTCCCGGCTTTCATACACCGTTCATTTGGGATGGAAATAACGATCGAACCTCCAAACTTCCAAAAGGTGGCACCAGCTGGACACATACACTATACGGAGAAAAGTATCAGGACACCTGGGTGTCACACCTGCAGGAACTTTAATGACATTCCTCTAATACCACAGGCATCAATATGGAGTTCGTCCCCCAATTGCAGTTAAGGAACTTCCATATGCATATCAAGACATTTGGGACAATTATATGCTTCCAATTTTCTGGGAACAGTTTTGGGAAAAACCTTCTCTGTTCCAGTATGACTGTGCCCCAGAGCACAAAGCTGACATGGTTGGGTAAATTTGGTGTGGAAGAACTTCACTGGCTCAGACAGAACCTAGACCTAAACCCCACCGAACAGCTTATGGATGAAGTAGACAAGAGATCCTGCAGATGTAATGTGCAGGTGCCAAATACTTTTGTTTATATACTGTATGTGCAATTGTATTGGTCCCTCTACTCCACAGGCTCTGCCCTCCCGTTTCTCAGCCTAACAAAATAAAGACAGGAGCTGGAGTCCAGGAGCTGATTGGCTGTCAGGAGGAAGGCATCAATTTGCAAAACAAAGTAACTGTATCTATATTGTAATTTATTCTAGGTCAAGTGTAAATCACAGTTTATGCTTTATTTATGTGTAGTGTTTTATGTTACTGTTGCCTTATTTATTAATTTAATGGAGAACATCACAATATCACAATTTCAAAAGTCTAGTTTCACCATATGAATATATAGACAACAGCAGTTACAGTAAAATTAATCACAGTAATTAGTGAGAGAAAAAATCTGCAGAACACCAGATAAAAACAATGCCTGTCATCACCAATGGTATACAATCAAAACTGACAACAAGTCCCAAATCTCATCACATACTTATCTGTCACATACTTATCTAATTCGTCCTTTCTGTTTCCATAGTTACCATTTACATATCTGCTGGCCAATCATAAATCCCCATAATATTTGTTGACAGTTAATTTCTCCTGCTTCAAGCTTGTATGTTATATGAAGCTGGACGTAACGACACAGATGCAGCGTAAATATTATTGCCTGGGGGGGGTGACATTGTGACATTGAGTCACAGGGGCCTTCAGTGTGCCGTGTTTCTCTTTGGGTGGCATCTTGCTGCGAGGTAAAAATCCCACATCATGTGCCCAGACCTGAGGAGAGAGAGAGCAGCCCGCTAACAGGACGACAGACCCCATCACCGACAGACCCCGACAGACCCGGCTCAGCAAGCAGGACCCGAAAGCCGTCAGCTCTAGCGGCTGAGAAGGTGATTCCCTGCCCCTGCAGCTGCCGCCAGCCAGGAGTCAACTAAACGCATCATTTTGGCCTGGGAACAGGAAAATACTTAATTAAAGTTGAATTGTTTTCACTGTCTTTCCTATAAACATACAAATGTGACACCTTGGCGGAGCTGCAAACAGCCCTCGCTGTACTTTGCTCTTTACATCTTTTGCCAAATTAACTCAGATTTTCTAGTTGACTACTAATTCATTTGGCACACGCATATTTTGCTTTCTTTTCCTAAACTTGTTAGTTTTTACTTCAAACGTTATCAAACTAAACAATCTGGAAGAAACCCATAACTTATAGAGTTTAATATTATCCTAATGTTTTAAAAAAATTCCCCATTCCCCATTTTGACATTTCTTTAAATTAAACAGTCCCATAAGATTGTTCGTCATACCTAAGAACAAGATTCTTCAAATCTGGACCTCGATTCCAAATCCAGGCCTTGTTTTCAGTTTTCCCAGGTAGTTAGTTTAATAATCACTGATTCTGATTGGTCAGAGGCTTCACACCTGACTGACAGGTAAAGGAAGGCTGGAAAACCAGCAGTGCTTGGACCTTAAGGACCGTGATTTGAATAACCTTGCCTTAGAACTTTCCCTGTATGTACACAAGAGAAGAAATTCAGCTTTAAGGCTGGCACAGGGGCTCACTAGATAACAATGCAGCTTGCATTTTGACTCTGCGGTGTGTGAGGGGTTCGTATGTCATACGTATGAGGGTTGCTTCCAGAACTAGCCATAATGCTAATTTAATAATAATAAGGAAATTGGACTTGTAACCTTAATATGAAATCTAAGCCTGGCCTTAGGCATAGCACTAACAGTAATTCCACTGTTAGGATTAGGGTTAGTCCAAAAAAGTGATTAGAGGAAGAGCTCAAGGCCCCCCGTTAGCGTTAGAGCTAGGGTTAGGTTTAGGGTTAGGCTTAGGGTCTAGATTGCTTTAAAGGTTAACCGTCTCCAGAATCCCTCACAGCCAACATCTCGTCTTGCTGCTATCAGTCCTCTGATTCTGGCACTGAATAAGGTAAACAGTGGCGGACAACTAGATCTGGTCTTTACTGCTCTGAGGGGCACGAGGACATTTGCAATTCATATTTCACTTTTCACAGCCAAATGTCGAAGTGCCTTTTATCAGTCGTCCTTCTGCCTCATCCAGTGCTGAGCTCCACCAGACTTGTAATCGTTTTTCGAGACACAAAAAAATAGATCCTCTCACTTTCGTTGCTGCCCTCCTCATTTTGATTAAGAAATAAATCCTTTCACACTTTCTTTCGTTGCCTTGCATGACTCGGTCAAGGACAGTCTACAGTAGACAGTTTTACTCTTGAACCATTTATAAAGCGTGACTTTCGCCAGTGCTGTGGAGGTCAAGTGCCTTTCTCAAGGGTACATCAGCAGTTGACATTTCCAGGGTTTTGGACCACTAGCCCACCCTGCCACCACATTGTCTGCTTCCATTCTTTCTGCTGACTTGTTCATTTGACTCCCCCCTATGACCAGAATTCGCCCTGCGAGCTGGAAGCACAGATGTTGATGAGTAAGGACATGGATGGGGGAGGATGTAGCAGGGTGGGAGTTTTTTTTATCTATTAAATCTTCCTTCCATCAATACCAGAATGCCCCCCCCCCCTTCCCCTGGCAAGGGGCCAGAGTTGCTCAGGACCTTGCCGGACCAGAGCATCTAGTTTGTCGCCGCGGAACATTCCGGAGTCACGGCAGAGGCATTTCCCCGTGCATCATTACCATCATTAGAGGGCTTTGGCCTCATTACTGTGCTGTGACATGGGACTCTGTGCCCGTAGATGATCCTTACGTGGCTAATGACTGTGGGAAGATCATTAATGTGTGAGATGGGGCTGTCGCCTGCGTCAAACGACAGCCATTTCCTCCCCCATTTCATGTTGCTCCTCAGATTCCATACGGTGGTTTCCCCAAAAACATTCTCTCTCTTCCTCTACAACCCGACAGGAGCAACAGGAGGTTGTTGGGTGCCCAGTAACGTCATGACTCTCAGTGACAGAGAAACAGGTGCTGTGCTCCAACCTTGTATGTGGAGCGTCCAGCGAGGCTGTCCGCGTCACTGAGAGTCACTTTGGCCTTTGTCACTGACACAATCTCCAGGTACTAAATGAGCATGCAATCCTTTCCAGTAAGCATCCTACTATCAGTTCCAGGAAATCTGCACAGTTGTACTTCCTACATCCATCAATCCATCCATCCATGCAACGTTGCGTTATCCAACACAGAATCACAGGGAGCCTGAAAGACAAGGAACTCCCTGGCCAGGATGTACTTCCCACACCGTGCATCCATCCATCCCTCCATCCCACCATCCAATCTAAGCGCATCAGGGTTGTGTGCCTGCCGCAATGGGGGCAGTGGAGATTCTCTGGGGCAGCACAGACCACAAGTCTGCAGTAAAACCTTGGACAGAATGACTTCTGACACAATAAAAGTTTAATTACATAATTAAGTTTTTGCAGACTTGTCAGGCACCCCATTAATATGAATAAATATCTGTATAACTACTACATGACATGAATATTATGTGTTCAAATGTTTCCACTGAAGCATAAATGTATTTATCCAGCATTGCGTTTTGTTTCTCAATGCTTTTCATGCCGTTACACAGAAGTGACTTTGAAATAAAATTTCCCCAGGAAAAAAACAGCACAATTATGCAAATGACAAAGGCAGAGGGAGGAAAAGGCACGATCTGGCACCTTGGGCGGTTCTTTCCGCAGACTTGTGGTCCATCTGTGTACACGCTGCTTACAAGGACAGATTTATAATTCAACAGGACATATTTCTTTTTATTTCTCCCGTTGACATACATTTCAGCAGCTGAAATATTTATATTCTTTGTGGAATAAAATTACAAATTTTCAATGGAAATTAATTTTTTAAAGCTAATTCTAGCCGTTCCAATGAGATATAAAATGATCGATTCATCCTTGAAAGTTCAGGGCTTGAATTCATATGCGACACCTACTTGAATTTAAATATACACTTAAAATCTTCCAATAAATAAATTAAAAAAGCCTCCAATCAGAAACCATCCAATCCATCCTCCATCCAATCCTGGTTGGGGTTGCAGGGGTCGATCAAAAACCTTTAAGCGAATATTAAAACCTACCCCTTCGATTTCATCTGATTGAGAGAAATATATAAATAATTCAGATACATTATTCAGATTTGTTATTTGCCCCTAACCCTGAACATCTCTGAGCAAGAACACATGAAAAGTATTAAATCTGCCATCTGAATACTGAACACCAGCTGGGATTTAAAGGCTGTCGGCAGGCTAGCCGGTCACTGCTGGGAATGTGAATCAGCAGAGCTACTGGGAAGGCCTTCTATATGCCTTGCAGCTACCTTCAGCTCTCGTGTCTCTTTTAAGGGGGCAGAGGCCACGAGTTCAACTGGAAAATCTCTACAATTATGATCTTTACTTCTTTGGTATTATTTAGCACTGTCTTGCATGCTCTGTCTCTTTCTGTGAACTTCATCACCCCAATTTCCTCTGCATGCATCCATCTTATAGCCGCTACCAATGCCTTGCACCTGGAGAAGCCCCCCCAGGCAATGTGTGCCCCCCCCCCCCTCCATGTCAATTTCTACACAAAGTCAATTTCTGGACCCTGGAATTCAGCCAAGCCCAGCTTGCTGACTAAGATCAGTAGAGAATGCATTAGGTTTGGAGAGAATAGAGGAAGGCGGGATTACTGTGCCTCATCGGTCAACGGCCGCTTCCCATTGGTTCCCGCGTGGTGGTGATTGGCTGCGCATTGCAGATCTCATCCGCCATGCTCTCCTGATTCTAACTCTTCCCAGTGCTGGTGGCGACTGGCTGAGTCATCATAAACGCTCCCAGCGAATGTCTGTATCATCGCGGTGTGAGAGGGTGAAGATGACAGATTAATGGGAGCTGATAGGGCAAGCAAAGAAGGAGAGCAGACAAGAGGGAGAAAGAGAGAGAGAGACTCCATATCAGTAGTAAGTAGATGGACTCTTGCTTGAACTCAGCCAAAGGTGATACCAGCAACACCAGCTTGTCTCTGCCTGCTCAGCCCTGCTGATACTCTGGAAATTCCAACGCTGTCCAGTCTTTCTGCTACTCTTCGTCAGTCACAGTTGTTTGTTTATCCCTTTAATTTACTCACTCTTCCCTTTTGTCCAAAGTAACTTACTCTCAACTCCCTGTCCTGTTTCCGTCCATTTATAACCCGTTTGCCGCACGGTCCCCGGTCAGGTGCCTTGAAACGCCACCCCTCTTTGCGATTCCTTTTTAACCAGCCAGTAAATCCGGCGTCCGCTCCGCTCCAGCACCTGCCGCTCCGTGTGCAACTTGTGTCTTTTTAATCAGGTAAAAGCCTACATCTCGCCATCAGAGTCTCGTTGCTGCAGAATAGACTAAGTAATCACTTTTGTGATCTTTTCTGGGAGGGACGCAGCTGCTGACGTCTTCAGGACTGAGTTTTTAACTACTCATTAACGAGAGGAACTGAAAATCTGCCCCCTCAGGCTAGAGCCCCTCCCCAGTCCTGTTTAGAGTCATTATATTAGCACTTTCTCATACATCATTGTTACTTAATTTAATTTGTTTATGTTTCTGTTCTGCACCTTGCAGGATCTAGTCATCTGCTGTGGCTCGGTCGCGGCTGACCCCCCCGCGACTCTCATCTAACCCTCTGTATCAGTGAGTGGAAGGTCGGCGGTTCAAATTCCACAGTCAGCAGAGTGCTTGGGTGGAAGCTGCTTCTTCTCGATAGACCATTAAGAGTCTACTAAATACATGTAATATAAATATATTCACTGGGCTCTTCAGCAAGGCCCTTAACGCCCAACTGCTCCAGCGACTGATTGACCTTGCTTTCTCAGTTGTACTTCACTTTGGGTAAAAGTCTCTGTTAATTAAATAAATGTGAATTCACTGAAACGTTTGTGTGGGGCTCCTTCTGGTCACTACACCGGTAGGGATCACCCAACACCAAATTCACCCCTGCATTCTACACCTGAATTGCCCTAAAAGAGCGCAATGCGTTTTATAAGACGTTTACGAGAGCTGCAGTTCAGGAGAGATATTGTCATCGACACTAAAAGTGTCCAAGTTAAGCCATCAGCCCGGTGGCTTACTGATCTCCTAAAGGGAGCCTCTGCAATTTGAGAGGGACGAGTGCAACGAGAGCAGAATGGCTTGGGGTAAGTACAGGACAGAGGGACGGCCTGCATCTGTCCAGCAGCCTAGGATTTCCACTATGGCGTCCCGCTCTATAAACAATGAGGATAAAGCAGTTCTCTGCTGAACACATGACCAACTTGAATGTCATCACTCCTCCAGTTCCTAACAGGCTTTCGCCGCATAATGGGGAACAAAGACATTATTCCCAAAGGTCTCAGGATCACACAAGGCCATGACAGAGACCGGATGCCGCTGGCATCTCCCTCATCCCAAGACTCGCGCTCTATGCGGAGAACCGGTGCTTCGGCGCTGGAAATTTGGGTTAATCGCTTGCTACATTACTCCCCCTCCCAAATAGCACTAAAGTACTTGTTGATGTATGTTTGGAAACGTTGTCCTGGATTCCTGTGATACAGACTCTTCAAGCATGAATATCAAGGAAAGCCAATACCGGTGCTGCTATGTTTAGCCGCAACATCAAGGCGGGCTCTTCTCAAAAGGCTGAACCGGAGGAAAATAAAAGGACGGACGATGAGGCTCCTCTCCGGGCCGAGCCCAAGGTGACCCCCGGCAGTGTAAGCGGTAGAAATTAGTTTACGTGAAACGCATGCGATCGGCAGCAAAGCGAAGAAGGAGGAAGCTGAGGATGGGCCACTATTGGGGGTCGCACTGGCAGGAATATGAACAGGGCTGACCCACATTGCGGGCAGTGAAAACACAACCTGCTGGTCATCGGTGTGGAGAATTAATCTAAACTCTAGCATCCATACAGGAAATTTCCATAATCTTCATATATTTGTACATTGTACTGAATATTTTTTCTCAGCATTTTCTCACAGGAGGACTGCATAGTTCTTGAACGGTGGGTGTGAGTCATACCATTGTCACAGGAGCCAAATCAAAATCATATAGGATGAGCACAGACTTTTAAATATAATTGTTAAATATGATAATTTTTTTTCCCACTGTCAAGTTCAGGCTGCCATATTCTGGAAGTTTCTCTTCAACTGCTTTTTGTGAATAATATTGTGAAAATGTGCAATACCATGTGACCAGGAAAACAGAGCTCGATCTCAGGCCCAGTGCACGCTGTCGCCACGTTGAAGCACCGCCGTTGTTTATCCGGCCCGTTTACAGAACTCTTTGCTCGCAGTTTTAGCTCCTAAGAGGGTTAATATTTCAGCTGAAGAGCTAGTGCGTGTCGCAGTTCCTGTCCAGATGACTTGATGAGGGTCTAAGAAAAATCCTTAACCTGATGGGTAGGTTCGGTGAATCGGGCCCAAATGAGAAAGGACATAACTGCAGTTAGCGAGCAGAGGTGGAGATTTCAGGTCCAGAAAGTAAAAATCCAAACCAGGATTTTGTTTCAACCAACCAGTTGAGTATA
>JABFEB020000092.1:6253111-6272389 GCA_019775895.2 Stomatorhinus ivindoensis | reverse complement strand
ATTGTCATATGTTCCGAATATATGTACAAATGCATTGTAAGTATCGGTGCGCGAGTAACACAGGAGTTGTATAGATGACGACCCGTGATACTCTTTATCGTGAAAATTAACCTTAAGTTAAAATCTTTTGGTATTACTCTGTGATTCTTATAATCGAAACGTGTTTGACTTTGTCTGCTAAAATGGTGTTTAATATTAGTTTAAGGGCTTTAAAATGTATTTAATTAAAAATAATAATTTTGGATTTTCAACAAAGCAATCAGTCCCTCTACGTGCTTGCAGACCATTTAATGCCTCCTATATATTTTATCATTGGTATGCTAATGTCTTAGTCTAATGGGGAACAAAGTGTTTCTTCAAAAACCAAACCTCAAACGTGACATTGAATGTCATTTACCCGCTGATAGTTGGCATGTTTCTACTGACTTGTTTCCAAGTTTCTCGAATAACTGATATGTGCTACATGTCCCACACCACACACCCGCATACACAGAAACTCCTAAAGAGCGAACGCCGCAAGGTAAGCGAGCTCCGGCGGGTCCGGCGGCGGCTGGAGGTCGCTGTCCACCTCCCTTACAGAGTAGCAGACCTAACAATCCCAGAAAAGCGGCTTTAGTGAGTAATCCCGAATTAGAAGCTCAGACCTTGGCAAATGCTGTCCAGAAACCGAGGTCAGAGTGAGCGTCAGCTACTGCTGTGAACCAAACCCACTCTGGTGCAGGTTTAGCGGGATCAGACTTTACGGCGGCAGTGGCTGATGAGACTCCGATTAGAGTATCTTCGCGAACAGTATCGTTAATCATTCCAGCCCACGATTTATTCAAGAATTTCTCTCTGGGAGCGGTGAAGTTGATCACATATTATATCTTCTTTAAACACCCGTTTTGAGCCCCTCACCCCAGACATCACGGGCACTCACATACTAATGTATTGCCCTCCGTTGTTTTCCTACCATTAATATAATATAGGATATGCAGAACACATTGGCAAAGGCACTGCATGTCGGGCTGTGTGTAAAGAAAGGTTTGCTTTTGAAAGGCTGCTGCATATTTTTGTTGTTTTTCCCCATAAATAAACCTCTGAGAATAATTAAAGGGTAGTTCCAGCAAACTGCAGGTCTGTCATTTATTACAGAAATGTTAATTGGTGACGACGACGAATGATCTATCACCATGTAATAGTATAAATATTGGAGAATTCAGTAATACCATCTGGTGCCCGGATGGAACTCGCCGTCATTGCTCCTTTAGTAAATGAATGTGAACGGGAGATCTTTACACATCATTAATGTGCAGATGTTCCACCAAAAATTCCTTACCGGTGCTCCTGAAATCGACAAGTGCTTTGTCTGTCCTGGCAATCTGATCTTTCCAGAGGGAGGCTGGTGATGTGGTGCATGTTTCTTCTGCTTCAGCATCTTTGACGCAGTCTGCCAATGTAATTCTGGACCCAGTGTGCGAAATACCCGTCAAAATTAGGGCGGGGGCTCCCCATCTCTATTGTTGCGCAATACCGTTCTTGAGACCCCTTAAAAATTTTGCTTTTCAGGCTTTCAGGGGGTCTCATGGGATAATTGGGGGTCTCATGGGATAACACTGGCTGGACCCCTTTACCATCTTCAGCTTCCTGACATAAGACCACAGAAGGACAATAAGGCGCGCAGGTGTACAGAAGCAGGAAACAGTAACGCAGCATCGACATGCAAGCCGTGTGTCTCAGACGGCCCAGTCCAGAGTATCTGTGCCAAATTCTGGGCTCAGCTCCCCATTCATTTATTCCTCACAATTCCACCTTGGCAGAGCAGAACGGCAGAACAACCAGACCAGGACACTAATTGGTAAGCACTATTCTCATCTTGTATGTTTTTTCTTAAAAAGGCTAATAGTACTATACTTTGTGTTGCCATAGGAAATGGGTACCTTATAATGCCCCCTCTCTATTTCCAGGTCAGCCCCCGTAAACCAGGAGCAGTACAATTGACCCCATGCTGCCATTTCCAGTCTGACAAAATACTTTCAACACACTAAAAAGTAATTCATTTCTTCATGCATTTGGAGGCAACATCCTCCGGAGACCCCCACCCATTCATTTATGCCCATTGTAGTAGAAACATATTTATTCCTGTTCTACACAAAAGAGTAAATTGTAAGATGTCTTATTTCCTATAACCAAAATTTGAAGGACACTTTTATTCCTTGGGTCTCAGGAGGATATAGACCTGCCACCAAACAGTTGCATACTGTATGCGGCACAATCTGGTGAATGAGAGAGGATTTCTCATTTTAAATGTGAATGTGATGGAGGACGATGGCCATTTGCCACAGGCTGAGTTTAACAGGCCAATGAAGGTGGCGCAACGACAGATGCAAATGACTGTTGGTCAGCATTTTTGGTAGGAACATTCCACTCCTATCTACTCCATCACATGAAACAGCGGACAAAGATAAAGGAGACTTCTATTTTAATAAGATTCTTTCATTAGTGATGTAGAGGGTGTGGCTTCAGGAGATCACATGGTGCCTCAGTATTTGTCAGTGTGTTACCCAGGACCTGGCAAAACTGCTGTTTTTCACCTTTACAACATTCCACCCACTGTTACCTCCTCGTCCTTTTGAATGAGGGGACAGTATTCTGTAGCGATGGCTAAATGAATCTTCATGAACCATTTGTTGTATTTTTTTCACCCAACTAGATGGCGCTCTTGGTTTGCTTTGGGGGCATGCTTTGAGCCTTTTTTTGAAAAATGAGCACCATCTAGTGGGGTCAGAAAATACAGCAAATGGTTCATGAAGTTTCACTTGGCCATCACTAGTCTTCTGCTCCAGGGTCATCAAAACGATGTAGCACATCACCAGGACTTTCACACTCCACTGCTGGCTCTCTCATTCCCCCTGATACTCCACTCTCCCACCACAGGTTGATGGGTAGAATTCATGTTTCTTCTGTTTCTCTCCTCAGATAAGAAGATTGACAAAACCTTTGTTGTGTTCAGGCCAGATTGTTGTTCTGGACCGACCTGCCACTACTGAGAAGAATATCCGTTACAAAAAAAAAAACCTTTATGGATTTAAGGTTAATTTGTTAGCCATCTGCATTTTTTTTATTTCCAATTTTCAGATCTGCCCATTAAAGTTGCAAATGAGAACTGATGCACATCCGCTTCATTGTTACTTTCATCATTGTATAATGAGAAACAAAGTCACTTCAGTGGAGACTGATCTGGGTATTACCTTCATCAGTTTGAAGGCCCGCTGATTCTTCAAGCTGACACTTGGTCTTCCAGGAGTGTCATTTGCAGGAGCGGCAAAGGCATCACCATGGCTGAGCAACCCTGCAGCCTTTGAAGATCCTGCCTTTGATGGAGGAGCCCAAATCTCGCCATTTAAGCCTCAGATCCAACCCCGTCCATTGACAACTTCCCAAAGCATTCAGCTCCTGGCCGATTTCCCCTCATATCTTAACTTCTCTTCCTGTCTCAGCCTTCAATGTTCTTGACACAAAAGGAACCCAACAACAACTTGTCACTGAAATTGGGATGCAGACGCTACCGCTTGCAGACGTCTTTCATCCATCCTCAAGTGACTCTTTTATACCCGATTGCTGTGACCTGACACTGCCTGATTGTCTAATTGGTAACCATCCCACACCTAATGGCGTAGCTTTGTGGCCGTTAGTGGCAGTGACTAGCAATTAGTTTTGAATGATACATAACAGCCAATTCTAAAGTACGTTGTTTCTCAGATGAGTCTTTGGGGACCTCCTGAAGGCTCTGGTGTTTCTTCCTCCCAACCACCATGGATTGAGAAGGAAGCAAAAATGCGGACCGTCTGGGGATCCCTGAGGACTGGCTCGTGAAACACTGCTATAGCATATATATTGGTTTGGATGGTGTAGCTAATTGCACTATTTTACCATCATTTTACAGGATATATAATGGTTGGGTGCATTTGCTTATTTGCAGGATTGTTTTGAATGAAGAGGAAAAATACAGAGGCACTGAAAGTGAATTTATTTATTTAAAAATAAAACCACCACAGGGGTAAAATGAAGCGAGTGAGTGAGCCTTCAAACTAATTTTAAAGATTAGAGAAAAACTATGTTACGGTAATGAGTTTGTTAGTTACCCGTCTATAGTTGTCTGTGCATTTACATAATTAAAAAAAAAAAATAAAAAACTTCAGTTCAAGCTTTAAAATTCTACCAAGGGTTAGAAATGCCATGGTGGGTAATTACTTGAAGGTCTGTCAGCAATAGGCGAAAATAATGCTAATTTAAAGTAAGAATTTAGTTTAATGAGAGTAATATAAAAGGCAGTACCTGCAGAGATTTAGCTTTTGGCTCTGCAGGCATCCAGTTGTGCAGTAAGTGTTTGTATTTAGCTGTGAGGGAAAGGCAGCTACAGTGGGAATTTACTGTTCTGTGCTCCCTCACATGAGCCTCCTCATTAAGGTCTTTGATGTGACCATTTTAGAGCTCTGCTGTGCAGGTATGACCCCGAACACTAGTTGGCAGTGTTGAGTTCATATAAGGACGCAAAATGCGAAATTACATTTCATATCATACTTTGGAATAAATATTGACTGGACCCAAAACTCCTGCAAGAGTTGAAATGAACAATTTATCTCAAATGACTGTAGCCCACACACACTTGCATTTGCCTAAATATATATAGCGTTGGTTTTATTTTTTATTTGGCTCAAATGGGACCTTTATTAGGCCAATGAAAGAGCCTAAAGGCGAGACCCTTGGGTTTGGGCCTCCGAAATAAACCTACATTAATGACAAACCCAAGCAAGACCCAGAAATGTCCAGTGATGTAGCCACCAGGGAGCCCGATGGGGTTTGCCTGTCTGAAACACAGCTATGTTAATGCTGCCCAAGTGGGACTCAGATACAGCCAAATAAATAGCCCCCAAAAAAAGCCCCCCTGTGGTTTGCCCAACCGAGACCCCAAACCCCCCCCCCCCCCATGACAGTCCACAAAACACCCAGATGGGCTTCAACAATTCTTCTGGGCAGCCCAAGAAGGACCCAGTGCCAGCACTGTTATTAGCCTTTGCTAAGCCCTAGGAACCCAGGAAACCCACGTAAAGCCCAGGTGGGGCCCCTGTGAGCCCCCCCTGGGGCCCCAGTGGACATGCTTGGCTGGGTTATTAGGCTCCCTCTAGTTGACAGTGACTTTGGGCATTTTTCCAAAACGTCCTGGCTTTTATCTGGGGCTCAGCAATTGCCGCTAAACGCTTAACCTGCACTGCTCCAGTGAAACACGTAGCTGCAGAATTGTTAAAGCCCTCTGGAGCAATTAAGTATTTGCATGCCAAACACGGAAAGCCACAACTTCCACAGTAATAGACTGTCGAGCCCACAGCTAATCTGTAAGAAAATGTAAAGAATAAAATGACAACTGCAAGCCCATCAAGCATTAAATAGCCCTCTGTGTCACTGTTCAGTATGCTATGAATTACAACTCTTATTCATTTCATTACTTTCCTTAGTCAATTTTCATTTATCAGCTAAATTTCATCTCAAATTAATAGAAGAGCTATCGAAATGTCAGACTTGTTTAGTAATGTATGGTAGTGATGAGTGGAAATAAGAATGTGAAATGTTATTTGTATACCTGCGATTGTATTCGCATGCTGAGCATCACTGCCAGGTTAGTACAGTGCGTCCCATTCTGTGTAGATCAGGGTGGAAGACAATATGGATTAAATCAATGGTACAACACCTGGGTTCTGTGGAACAATCCAGACACTCTGTCTCTTCAGAATGTCCAGATAGACACTTGGTGGGAATATTGACGCCTTAAAAATAACTAATTAACAGGTGTCCTATGTTGCCTACAGCAGGCCAAGGAAGGATGACTGAGATTTCACAGAGAGGCTCACTGTGAAGGGTTAATTTGAAGCACAGTAGACTAGTCCTGACACTGGTGTCCCAAGTCTGATTAACCTAACAGTCACTAGGTGAGACATGAATCACAAGGTAAAAACTCAAATTCCATTATCCCACTCAAGAAAAGCTTGGCCATTAACCTTTTACTGACCCGGTTCTGAGCAGTCCAATGTTAAACAAGCCAAACGAGCAAATCTGTCCAAAGGCCAAAATGCTTTTGTGCATTTCACAACAGCAGTGCATTGCACACAAGCTGTACCTTATTCTATATCATGTGACCAACTGCTTGTTAGATTAAAAGTTCTTTGTATTAACTTGGTTTGTATACATTAATTCAGCAGCAGAAACATTTTTATAAACAGGAGCATAAGAGCAGTGCTACTTGCGTCTGTGTCGAAAAAAAGACTGGAGGGAAGATTAGAAGCTTCAGAAAGTGACCTGAATCGGAGAAAAATCAGAGAAAAGAAGCGCAGTGTTTAGAAGGGCAGCGAGGAGACAGAGAACAGGCTGTCCGGGCAATAAAGGAGGGATGAGTAACATTTCTACGTAAAAAATGTAGAGCAGGAAGGGAGGAAATGGTAATAAAAATAGAAAAATTGTAGAAATGAGACAGAGAAGCCAAGGGGCTGTAGAAGTAGAGCAGACGAGGAAGAGCGCAGATAAATGTCAGGAGCAGCTACCGGGGGGGTTAAGAGCGATGCAGAATGAGGAACCCAAGGGCCCTGCATGATATCCAGGCCACTAGCATTCCAGAGCGGCCAGCGGACCAGACGGGACCAGCGAGCGGCCAGCAGTGTCAGATCGGCCGACATGCGTAACCACCATGACCCGCACCCCCCCCCCCCCCACCCCGTTTCCCGTGCCACCTAATGGTGACAGCTCTATTAATCTCTCTCATATCGCTGCCTGCTCTCAACAGCTGTCAAGGGCGGAGAGATCTGGATTACAAGATGCACTAGAGCTAGTGATGGGGCCCGAAGAAAGTAAGAAGATGAGGATGAAGGGGGGGGGGGGGCGGAAGAGAGAGAGAGAGAGAGAGAGAGAGAGAGAGAGAGACAGACAGTGTGGGTGCAGGTGGTAAGGGGAGAAGAAAACGAGGAAAGACGCTCAACAGATCCGGGCTGCAGCACATTGACAGGCCAGCAGATGGCGCTAGGGAGTGCATAGCCATTTTGCAAGTGGTGGGGGCACAGCCTGATAGGTCATTCACACATGCCAGTCAGAGAGGGTAAAATCCGCCGCCTCGAGGTAAACGCAGGCCTCCTCTGTATGCAGCTTCATACAAACTAGTGCAGCCGCCGCACCACTGCTCAGCTGTATATATTCAAATGACATTTGGTCCCCACAATACACCCCCCATACACACACACACAGATTTGCATGTTCAAATTGAATGAAGTAATACATTGGTTTATCAGTATTTTTGTGTTTGATTGGATATTCATCCATGCATGGGTATAAACCGCCTTCCTCACTCATTCCTGGCCTCATCTACATTAGGATAAATTAAGACAGTTAACACATTTTTTTCCAAAGTGTATTTTTCTCATCTTTGATTTATATATATATACATACATATATAAAAAAACAAAACATAGCCATATTCAAGTTTTCAAATCTGCATCACCAGCCAGTAATTGCCATCTTCCATCAATTTTACATTCAGGAAAAAACAGTTTATACAGCATCACCCTGTAGTCCGGTTAAATCCCACTGCTCAGGGAAGAGCTCGTTAAACCAGGAGGTCCACCAGACTACCAAAGAGGTCAAAAAGCGTAAGTGCTATATGGGATGGGTCTGTTGCACAGATATGCTACAGTTACACCCTCGGCCACGAGGGGGCAGCGTTAAGCTGAAAAAGTCTTCATTCGCCTGTCAGGGTGGGACTGCAGGGGAAACGGACCAGTGAAGACAATGGCCGGGCGGAATTTCCTCAGCAGAGGAAATAAGGCCAACTGTGTGAATCGTTCAAGAATGCACTTGGCCTCAGCGGATAAAAGGTGAAAAAAATGAGTGAACATGTAGGCATGTTTAAACCCAACCCTATCAGGCCCACAAACAGCATTCAGCAATGGAACTGAACAGGACCCAGGGCACATCGGCACTGCATTAGACTGGGCCGGGTCCACCATGCCCTACCCTCCTCCCCAGGGAGGTAGAGGGAGAGCTTCCAGGAACTGGGCACCTGCAGACAGCCAGGATGGTGTTAGCGGGGTACTGATGCAGTACAGGGTGGGAACAGGACTGCAATCCTGTCTCAATGCTATAGGGACACAATTCAGGTAAAGCCAAGATATGTGCCAAACGTGTGTCCAAGGAAACCGTTGGCATGGATACACTGCAGATGGGTGTGGCCGCCTGCACGTGGGCATGGTGACCATGGGCAGGTTTCCTATGAATGGACAGGGTTTTGTGGGGGGGTTGGAAGCCCCAGAGGCTACAAGCCGGAGTCCCAGTAGAGATGCAGGTCTGCACTGTCCAGAAAGTCTGCCGAGAAGATGTTGGAGGGCGTGTGGGAGTTGAGGGGGGCGAGCGCATGGACACTGCTGCTCCCGCCGGGCCCCCCGCCCATGGTAATGTCCAGCCAATCCATGTTGTCTATGGCGGGGTCTCCGAATTCCAGCCCGGGCACGTTGGAGCTGAAATTCAGCTCGCAGGTGTCCATTGGAGAAGGGGGGTGATCCAGGATGCTGGAGGTGCTCAGCATTTGGCTGTGGAGGTCGTCGATGAGGGTGGGCGGCCCGCCGGGCTCCGCCCCCAAGAGAGGCTTTCCCGTGGTGCTCTCCAGGAAGTCCTCCAGACGTCCGCTCTCCACGCACGGCCCGTCCCCCACCCTGGGGGTCGTCGGCGGCGGCGAGGCCGTCACGGGATCGTGCGAGAGGTGCGGGGGGGAGCTGGGAGGAGACGGAGGAGGGGGGCTGGCTGGGGGGCGGGAGTGGGAGGGGCCAAAGTCAGATTTAAAGCCCACAGGGATTTCTGGGAAATAGAGAACATTTTATTAAAAACAGAATATAAATACAGAAACCAAAGTAGACGTGGCTTGAACAGCGAACTGTGAGAGGGGAATTTTGGAGGAAGTTGCGTGTGAACGCGAGATAATGGAACTGGAAAGCGCTACACGACATGAGAGGCTGCCGCGAGTGGGACTCCTGTACCTCCGCTCCGGATGAGGATTTCCAGCAGGTCGTCCATCTGCTGACTGCAGGAGCCGTTCTCCTGGGGGCAGAAGGTCCGTGAGGGTGAGGCCGTGCAGAGAAGGCGATGATGGGCCGTCAGATGGGGGACCTACCTTAGCGTGTGGCGTTGTGGGGGGGCTCTGCTTGCTGGCTGGGGAGGGAGAGCTGAGCAGGGTGTTTTGGTCGCGGTTTGAACTCACAGCCCCCTGGAAAAAAGAAAAGACAAGACCATATAAAATGCTGCAAAGAAGAGATTAGAAATCAAAGTATCCTCAGATATATGACGCACGGACTCATACACTAAGGTGATCATTCTCATCGGTCATACTGCAAATGAGAAGGTAATAAACAGAACATAAATACTGAGACACACAGGCAGACATTTCAGGTCCAGAAAGTAAAAATCCACACCAGGATTTTGCATCAACCAACCAGTCAAATGTGGCTCTTTGTATTCAACTGGTTGGTATAAACAAAATCCTGGTGTGGATTTTTACTTTCTGGACCTGAAATGTCCGCCTCTGCTGAGACATACGAACAATATAATCATGGCATTTAAAGACATGGATATTAAAACAGACAAGAAATGCAGGTAACCAGGCAATTCTTCACAGGTAAAGCAGTTATGGAGAAAAGACGGATGGAAAATACAGAAGGATGAAGGTGTTTATACAGCCAGACAGACAGCGTAGCATTACCTTGTGGGTGGGCGGGGAAGGTTCTGCATGTTCGGGGGGGGGCGTGCAGTTATTCTGGAAGAAAGGCTGTAGTTTCGGTGGAGCTGAGAGAGACACCAGGGGCCCCCGTGAACTGTTGGCCTGAACGTGCAGCTCCACCTTCCCCCCCTGAAAGGCACACAGGCAGGGATTTGGCAAGGCCTCGCTTCAGAGATGTCAGGCAGGATACCTGAGGCACCTATAAGGCTGCCTTATACTCAGGGATGGAAATAACTGGTACGAAAACAAAATATAACGCATTTAAGTCTTTATATGCTAACTCTACTTCGTTTGCAGTATACAGATTAAAATGCAAGGTGTTTTCTTGTCATAGCAGTGCAAATGCACTAAACATTTACGCTTTTACGAACGATCGATTGTCGACGTATCTTTTTTTAAAGGTGAATGGATATTTGTGTACCAGTTATGTCCATTCCTGCTTGTACCGCTCATAGCAACACTGGGTGGAGTCAGGCCCTGAACCATACCTTTGTGATTGGGCGGTCAACGGGGCTAGGTTTCACCGCCTGTTCAGATTGGTTGTTGGTGTCCATATGCGGTGGTGATTGGGTAGAGGTTTTGCAGGGCGTGGACTGTACCCGCTTAGCGGTGGGTAACAACGGAGCACATGGGCAAACAAATGGGCAAAAGAAGGCAGTAATTAAATACCATAATTAGGCGTCTCTGAAAAGCCAGACACACGAAACCTGACACTGGGGCTTCCTACCTGCAGCGTGATTCGCCCAGCCCCTTTGCCATGTGGGGCGCTGCGACTGGTCACCGCAATCAGGTAGTGGTTGCCGTTGCCGTCCGTCAGCAGGGTTGGGGGCGGGTGCAACTTAAGGAGATCCAATGGGAAAGAGGAGGTGAGGGCTGAACTGGTAGCTTGTGGACTTACGAATACCTGAAAAATGGAAGGAAGGAGAGAATGATTCGCAAATACTGCGCAACATTCATCTTTAACATACAGATTTACGCCCCGGTGAGTCACAGCTTGATTTTTACTAAAGCTGGAGTGAAAGGCTTTGAGCAGCAGGTAGGCACCACTGTGATGGGACATTCCAGGTGTGGCCCCTGATGCATCCTGGGATAGCCGACTCTGACCTGCTGTAATCCAGCCTTTGAAGGCTGCTGCTCTGCGCCTGGTTGCTGTGGTACATGCAGGCTCTGGTCCAGCTGCGAGGAGGGGCCCTCAGATAGCTTGGCCTCCGTGCCCTCCTCGTCCTCCTTCTCCCTGGCCTCCTCGGAGGGCTCCTCCTTGACGTCCCCTGGCGCCTTCCCTCCCCTCTTGCCCTGCTCCAGCTGCGAGCGCAGGGACTCCACCAGCTGCTGCTTCTGCTGCAGCATGCGCGTCAGCTCCTCGATCTGCTTGTCCTTCTCCTGCAGCATCTGGTCCTTGTCCAGAGACTCCCGCGGGGGGGCCGAGCTGGGGGGCCGGGAGAAGCGGCAGGCCCCCATCCGGGAATGCTCCTCTTTGACGGAGGTGGGGTGCTGGGGGGAGGCGTGCAGGCTGAGCTGCGTCAGGGGGGCGCTCACCTGTTAGCAGTTAGCAGAAATGCCACAGAGTAACAGCCAGTAAGGACTCATCATCCGGAGTGACATGTCGGTGTAGTACTGGTGGTGAACAATGGGGGCAGCAGAGAACCATAGCGTTTGACGGACTACTTTACGAAGGAAAGAAGAAAATGTCATTTTTAAATCTCGAGATGCCTTGCCATTTTAAACCAAATTAATTCAGGTGAACATGCATGAAAGAGGAGGAAAAATTGGTTGAAGATTATTACATTAAACGAAGTACAACTCTGCGAGCTGGGATAATTGCTTCGGATACGACTGTCACAACAATCATCCGTTCCCATATAATGAGGCTCATAAGTCAGAAGCTAAGCATTTATGACACGCAAAGAAGCCGTGAAAAATCATGAGGTTCTCAGAGTGATCAAGCATGGGGTGTAGCCATTAGAAACACAATTGTGTTAAATTATGCAAACAATTTTCACTGAGCTCTCTAATCTGTAAGGAAGTCATGCGACTACATGAGGAAGTTGCACACTGATGGAAACCTTAAGTTTGAAAATGCACTGCCGGCAGGTCTGGGACTCACCGATTCCCCGAACACGTCACCACTGCAGCTGGCCTCATCGGGGCTCATGCCAGCCACGGAGCGCTCGGAGGTGGCGGGTGACATGGGCGGGGACGAGCTCGTGCTGCCAAACAGTATCGTGGGAGGCAGGCTGCTCACACTGGCTGCCAAAGGTAAGGTCCCTGTGCCCGCTTCTCCTGATTGGTGGATTCCTAAGCCAGGGCAAGAGCCAGTGGGGAAGCTTTTTGTAGCCCCGCCCCCTCCAGCTCCCCATTGGCTGAGCTCGTGGTGGTTCCTCAGCCTCTCGATGAGGTCGCTCTTGGTTCCCGACACTGGCAGACTCCGCAGCTTGAGCTCGTGCTTCAGCTCTGCCACCTGAAGGGGGTGACAGAATGCAGCAACCATTCACCTGGTAAGAAAAGCACACAGTCTCCCACAAGACAATAAGTGGCCAACTTCATTAGGTGTCCCTACATAGTACCAGGTGCAACATTCTTGCTTTATAAATCGATGAGTTGTCCATTCAGAGAAGACCCTCCACACACCACCTTTGTATTTTCTTTGTCAAGTCTCCTCTGACCTTATCAATAAAGTATTTTTGCCCAGAGAGCTACCGCTGATGAGAATTTTTCTGTAACCTATAGATGCTGCAGTGGGAGATTCCCAGGGTGACAGATTGACATACTTAGCCGCACAGTAACCAGATTCTTCAGCCCTGTCTACATTCTGTGCGCTTTCATTGGCAGCCACATAACTGGCCACTGAGTTTACTTCTAAGGCGATCTGGTCCACCTTCAGATCATCCAGGTTAGGAGGCAGGGCCCCGGGTTTGGTCCCCCCAACAGGAGGCTGGATATGGCGACTCGGCCCATTCTGATTGGAGGACGGAGAAGTGGAGCCGGGCATGGGACGAGGCTGGGACTGGGTGCTGGAGGAAGCGGACGGCTGATCGCCAGAGGGTCTGTACAGGTAGAGGGGGAAAAATACCGTGAATGATTAACGATCGATGAGACAGTGTGGGTGGCCTGGTCAGAATTGGGGAAATGAGATTTCAGACATTGCTGTGGGTGGGGGCTCTCAGTTCCTGGCTGCTCCAAAGGGAATCAGTGAAGCAAACAAAACAGACATTTTATCGTTTAGCAGCACACGACAGTCTTCTCGCTGCCTCTCGGCGCGGCAGCATCGCGCACACGCACAAACTCACTTGGGCGGAGCGGGCAAGATGGTGTGGTAGTTATAGTGGTGTTGCTGCTGTTGGTTGAGGATCTGCAGCTGCAGGAAGAGCTGCTGTTGCTGCAGGAGCTTGGCGTAGGAGTCGTCCAACTGGGGCGGCGGCTCGCGCTCCGCCTTCTGGTCGGGGGGGATGTACTGGTGGTACTTCAGTTTCTTCACCTTGGGCCTGCTCTCCTTGGGCTTCTTGGAGCGCTGCGAGGGCCGGTCCGAGCTGGACTTGGACTGGGACTGCGGGTGGAGCGGAGAGGCCGATATGGGACGTTGGGCATGGTAGAACTCACTCGACGCAACATAGGGGATAGGGCGCCACTTACCTTAATCAGCCCAGAGGCAGAGCGGGAGGACACTGGTGCCACGCCATTGGTCAGCCTCTGCGCGTGGATTGGCTCAGAGGCGGGGAGAGGAGTGAGGGGCGGGGCCTAATAGAATAATAATGAGCGACTTAAGGGTAAGTAGCAGCCATGGGAGCAACGTATGCAATTACTCCACAGGGTGAAGGAAGTCCTCTAAATAGAGGGTACAGAGAGCTAGCTAAGCGATTAGCACGGATGGGGTCCGCACCTGCGTGGGGGAGGAGCCAATGCGGCTGGGCCTGCTCGTGTCTGGGGGAGAGTCCTGGCTGGCAGGGTGATCCGGGGACAGGGCGTCGCTGCTATCCTCATCCAGTGAAGAGCTCTCTGCTGCCCCCTTCAGGCTGTCCGTCTCGACTGGAGGAGCGGGTCAGATGAACGAAAGCGGCATTAGGGTGTTGCGTTATCGTGATCGATTAGATAGGAACAGACAGGATGCAGAATGACGAGAGGATCAGCCTGTTATCCTACGCACCATCCAACACGCTAATGCACTAGTGCTGTACTCTGACACACTTCGCACTCCGTTCACCGACTGTGCTCACCTTCAAACAAAATACCCTAACAACCACATTACTGAACTCTGCCCCGATGTCCTCGAGCATCACCGTGGCTACGCCACGCATCCCTCTCTTAGACCCTTCCAAATTCATGCAACGGCAAACACAGGCAGCTGTACCCGGAAGCAGCACGGGGCTGTACCTAAGAGGGTATTCCTCAGGGTAGAGTACACGGGCAGAATGTTCTTGTGGATGAGCTCCATGGGACCTGGCCGGTGGGAGATCTTGTCGTTGAGGTCATCGGCCAGGCGGGCCCTCTTCAGACGCAACTGCTTGGCCTGTAGGGAAGGCTCCGCTGACGTCTCTACGCGACACAAGACAGGCGTCACAGTGGACCTACGGCGCGCAGTGGGGCCAGAATATTCCGGGCACTCTGGGATAGAAAAGGGGTTACCAGACTCCTCACCCTCCAGGATGTGCATGCGGACCAACTCGGACCTCTCGGGGCGGCTGCGGATCTTCCGCTTCAGGTAGTCTTCAGTCTAGGAGGGGCAAAGACGAGGGAGGGGGGCATGAGTGGACGGGGCGCCTGGGGAAGTGACTCGAGGCCGAGCGGCCCATCCCGAGCCGGCGACCTTACCCGTGCTCGTTCCAGACTCTTCCGCTGCTCGTGGAAGGCGGCTGGGCTCTTCAGAGCTGCAGAGAGGAGGATAGGCGGTGAGATTCAATGGCGAGTTGAAGGAGAAAGGAGAACTCGGCCGACTGGAATAAGACATAACATCATATGCCACTTTTGTTATTATTAACCAGCTAAAACTTCCTCTTTGGCTGAGCGATGAAGCGGGTGTCCTTGGGGGGGGGGGGGGGGGGGGTCCTTGGCGCCCCCCCCCCCCCCTCACCCCTGCTGGGGCTCGCCGTGCCTCTCGCTGCAAGACACAAAGGTCCAACTGCACCACGACACTACCACTGCCTCAAAAAAAAAAACGAAAATCAAAAGCCAAACGTGGTTCATGCCACATAGAATGGTCGCGTGAAAGAGGGGAAGGTGAAGCGGACCAGCGGCTCATCGTCCATTTGCAGCAGAAGATGCGAGGTCCCATTTTCTGCAGGACGACCGCTTGACAAATCCACTGCAGATGTTGTGCAAGGCCGTGCCACACCTGCTCTCCCGCTGCTGTTGTGCAACGCCGACTCTACATTTCCTTCACAACTAAAGATCTCTCATTTCAATTTACTGTGGTGTCCCTCATGGGTACCCAGTGTCACAGTTATACAGACGGTTAAGCGGCCTGCATGGAGGTGAGGGCACTGGCGGCGGCGCTCGACCTTTCACTGCAAAACGCACTTCTCCAATGCAACGCCCCCTCTTAAGGCTGAGCGTGGAAGTACGCCGGGACGCAGCTAGTTGGTCACAGCTTTAGTAACCTTTCACGTTGGGCTTGTGCACAGAACCACGCAGCCCACAGTGGTCCCAGCCCCAGCTTCTTCCGAAATTTGGTAGCAGGAACTTAACACTAGGAACAGAGTTGCAGAAAGCCCCTGATGCCTTCGAAGAACGTTTGGCCTGAAGGGCGGCGCTGTCCCTGCGGACCAGGCTCGTCACCCTCAGGTGAATCTTACGCGCTTGTGAATGATGGAGGCCTGCGCGTTGCTACGGAGATGGCCGGGTGCCGACAGGGGCATGATAAAGAACAGCAATGTCATTAGTGATGAAAAAGTAAGTGTGACCAGCTGACTTGAGGGAAGGGCTCCGTCTTATCAGCTGCGCAATTCTAACCCGACGAGTGGGGTCCACCCTGGAAGGAGGGAGGGCCATCGGCATTTACGGCGGGAGAGACCAGCACCCCCCACCCCCCATGCAGGGAACAGGGAAATGCAGCTACCTGTGGCACAGAGCTCCTGTCCCCAAAACAGCATTCATGCTGGCGTTCGTCTTGGGGGGGGGGGGGGGACAGAGGGGGGACCATGCATGCTTGTGGGTCTGAAGGGGACACGGAGAGCATTGGGGCTGCTTGCATGAGCATGCATGTGTGCGTGGGGGTGGGGGGGGGCACTGTGACAGTGAGTAATTGACACCTAGATGTCACACCCTCACAGCCCTGGACTGGTCTTAACTGATCTTCAGCTATGGAGGAAGTGGACAGAAAATGAGAAGCCACGGGCTCTGATAAACGGAACAGGCTGCCTGGGGTGGGGTGGGGGGGGGTCACTCCTGCAAGAGTGCACTAGCCTGCTTATCCAAGACCAGTGACAGCCCCTTTACCCTGGGACAGTAAGAAGGTATCAAGATGACCCGACACGACCTGCTTCATCCACCAACGGCTAAGTTATAACCCCAGCAGTGTTAACTAAGCGAATCTCGGGTCGGTTCACATCTGGTTAACTGCTAACCAGTAGACATCATAAAAACTAGGCACCTGTGACATCCCCATTCCATTGCCAGTGCTCCCAGTAAAAACTGCTGCCGGCCCAGGTTTCAGAAGCGTTCCCGGGACGGTGTTTCACAAAGCTATGATGGGGGGGGGGCGGGGGGGTCCTTTAACACACGCGTAATGAAGGTCGACAGCCAGAAAAGGGCTAAAGCGCACAGAAAAGCGTGCGGCGGCGGCGAGGGCTGGGGGGGGTCACTTACGTGGCATGATTCCCTGGTTGACCAGCTCCTCTCGGGTTCGTCTCTGCTGGAGTTTGAGCTGGAGCGCTGCATCGGAGAGAGGGGGCGGCAGGTCAGAACGCCGTTAGGAGGAAAAAGACAAACGGAACAAAAAAAAAAAAAAACAGTCGAACATCCCCCACGGAAGCCCTACAGCAGTCCCGTAGCTGGAGACTGGCGCGGGCCGCCGAACGCCATGCCAGTCATCGCACGGCGCGCGGAGCTCTATGCACCCTCTCTCCAGCACACTGGCTCCTCACCACTATTTGAGTCAAAGGAGGAGCAGAAAAACAGGGTATGAGTGTGATTGTTACGTGCATGTGGAGGGGGGTGGGGGGAGGGGGGTGGTTGTCACACTTCCTGTTTCTTCATTTTTCTTAGAACTGTCCACAAACTTACAACTGTCACTGCGGGCGCCGTGAGACAGAGGCCTCTGGATGGGGGGGGGAGGAGGAACGTCTCCACGGAATGACACTATGGGTCAGTCTGATGACAAACAGCCCTCCCCATCCTCAAGCATCACCCTGCAACAGCTCCCAACAAGAGCAGCACTTCTCATTTCAGTCTGACACTTCGTGCTCTCACACTTTTCACAGTATCACATGTGTTTCTGCACCCGTGTGTGTGTGTGTGTGTAGGAGGATGCTGGCCTTTCTGCGTTTTTTTTTTTTTTTCTTCCCCCCTTTCACCAAGCACTGTGATGAGCCGCGACGAGCTGTAACACGATGACCGCAGCTGACAGCCGGGTCTTGTTTCCATGAGCAGCAGCAGATGGACCACAGAGGGCAGGACCCTTTGGCGCTTCAGCAGGGTGCTCGTCGCTCGAATCCCCGGTGCACTGACGCTCAAAGGCTGCCGTCGTCTGCTGCGCTGACATTTCTCCCCTACTTACCAGCTTCTCGGAGCCCGTACGCCCATGGCTCCCCCCCCCCCCTCTTTCCCTACACCAGGGAGTCCCTGACCACACCTTCCGGCTCGCAAAACTGCTCATTCCGAATCAGAGAAAGCCACAACCCACCCACCCGCTCTCAATCAGGTCTGCTCCATCTATCCCTGTCCTGACACCGGGGACACCTGATCCCCACGTGGAAAAGACGAGAGTGATGCTGTGTGTTGGTGGAGGAAGCTGAAGCCGGCTAATATGTAGAAAGTGCTTGGGCCTGGCCTGTCAGTAATGCCGATTTGGTTCCTGACCCGCTGCCTGGAAAGCAGCGGAACGAGATCCGGCACCCAGGCCTGGGTCCCAGAGGCACTAGCCAACAGCTCCATGCAGCTGCAACAGACTCTGTGTTTAATCCAGCACGTGGTGTTCTCCTCCTAAACGTCACTCACGCTAAAGAGACGTCGTAGCCTACTGCAGTTCTCAGCTGCCAAAAATAACCATCACTGAACATTTAACTGATTAATGGGACAACAGGCAGTGAGAACGTTTATTCTTTTAAGGGAAGAGAGTGCCAACAGCTTTGCCTGTTCCATTATAAGCAAATGAACAGGTCAACAAGAAAGCAACTGAACACAAAAGACTAAAAAATTCAACTCCTCGACGTGTCTTAAAGTAAACAGAGGGCTGGGGGATAAACTCACAAAATTAGCAATGGAACAAGATCAAAAAACTGTGTTCACATCTCATATATCCTCAGAAAAGATCCCAGATGGTCATCATGTCCTTTAAACAAGCTGGCAAGACGACAGAGAGCAAGACTGAAAGCGCTGAAGGTTAATTTGACATCCCTCCTCCCCCTCATTTCATGGGAGGTCCCATCTTGTCTCAGGCTACAGCAGGCCCCCATTATGCAGTACAGAGACATTTCCTACTCTTCCAGGCTGCCTCTTATTGGTGGAGCCCACAGGTGGGAGGGACTAATCAGGAGGCATGAGGCACAGCATAGCGACAGGAATCTTGCAAAATGACGAACCTCGCAAGAAAGAGCAATCGCGGCGTTATAAAGCCATGAGTCACCAGGGGCAAACAGGCTCTCGTTTTCATTGGTCCGGTGAACTTGCAAAGCAAACGCAAAGAAAAGGGGAATTTTACAGCATTCTTGTAAAAACAGACCTCTGTTTAGCTACAAAGAAACTTTGGCAGAAGGACTGAAGAAAATGTTTTTTTTTGAAAATTTAACCCAGAGGGCGGAGCACAAATTGCGACGTGTTAGTCAGGTGGCTTCTGATTGGCTAGCTTCCCAGGAAAACTCCACAATATACTACAAAAAATGTAATCTCCAGGGAAAGGAAGAAGACTGACTGCCTGGCAGTGAGGACCCCACAGTGGCAGGGCTCCGTGAAGATGTGGTGGGACCATGCGCTGGCGTCTGGGCTCCTCCTCAAGGACGCTGCCAGCCATTCATTTCGCTGGGGCGGCACATAGCCCTGCCCTCGGCCTACAAGTCCCTCCCACAGGCCAACCCACACACAGAGTCTCCGCCCCCCACTCCACTAAGTCTCACTCAGCATGTTTACTCAGTATGTTGTACGCCAAGAAAATTGAATTATCGTGTCATTCCAACTAAACCCATACTTTTAAAGTACATGTACACAATACGACTGAAATTGAGAAATTTGATTTATTACAAAGTCGGACTAAGACACCCGGATAAGGTGATTGGGAGTGGATTTATTCCTGCATATGTTCAGTCGGACCCAAACTGGCCCAGGCGTTCAGCACATGCTCCACA
>JABFEB020000092.1:6214863-6237669 GCA_019775895.2 Stomatorhinus ivindoensis | reverse complement strand
GGGGGGTTAATGATGATTCCAAGGGCCCCTGAGTGACGGGCCCTAAAAAAACTTAGTAACTTAAAAACCTAAATAACTCAATTGGTCTGTACTGGGGGGGCAATATGATATACTTTCATGGGGTCCAAAATCTCTCACAGTGCCACTGGTGATTAAGGTCCATCTCATATTTCTCTGCAGCTAAGTGAATACTGGTCTGTGATGCATCCTATGATGTGAAAAATGCAAATGCTGCATACTGATTAAGTGTAACGCATTAAGACCAGATCTTAGCCTACTATGAGCAATAAAAATGTCAAATTTCTAATCTTGCTATGTTAAGTTGCAACTTTGTTAAAATACAGTGTGTGTAATTTGATTCTAGAAGTTGTATTAGGTCTCTTAATTACTCCACAGACATGTTGAAAAGTTTAACAAGTTTAAATGTACATACTGTATACAAACTCAGCACTCCTACCAACCACATCCTATCTTATAGAACAAACATTTATCAGACAGAACTGAAAGAAATTTTTAAAATGTACCTTGGCTAAACAAATCCTGTATTTCTATTGTCCTTTGAAGGTTGGTCACCTCACATTTAGAGGTACCTTTCATTTTCAGCATAATCAGTTACAAATCCAAAATGGCCAAGTTAACATGTTTTATCAGCAATAAGTTGGACACAATTGCAACTTTAAGTATATTCAGACACTTTTTAAAGTAGTGTATTCATGGGACCATAAATGCATGCAGTTAAAGAATCAACTAATACTTCAACAATGTGATTAATATTCCCAAATGACCTTTGAACTATGTCAGCTTGTGTTTCATTATGCAAACAAGAGTGCGAAAAGTGGAGGAAATTGAAAAACATGACTTCAGCTTGAGCAGAAAAATAATATAAATTGCACGTCAGCCTCCTTTGACTGAAGGGATTTGTATATTTCCATTATTCCCAAGCATTATAACAAAATAAAGGGAACTGTGTGGGGGGGCTGGCCTCCTTGTAACAGGAGGCAGGACACAAGACACGTCTTCCCCGATAGAAAGCTATACCAGCCTAAGACAGAACGTCACTTTTGTTGCCAGAGAAACAGGGTATGTGACTCCCATCACAAACTGATTATAAGGCTTATGAGGCCTGACTGTGAGGTAACCCTACACAAAAGAACTATGACATGAACATCCATACTCGCCATGCCAAAGCCACGGGACATCTGTAGCAACTGTACCTATGGCACAGAACATCTCTAGGTATCTTACCTAAGTTACAGAACATCAGGAGGAACCATACTCTTAGCCACAGAACATCTGTAGGAACTACACCAAGAAGATCTGTAGGGACCACACCATTAGTCACAGAACATCTGGAGGAACCAAACCGTTAGCCACAGAACATCTGTAAGAACCATATCTAAGGCAAAGAAGATCTGTAGGGACCACACCATTAGTCACAGAACATCTGGAGGAACCATACCTAAGTCACAGAACATCTGTAGGAACCATACCTAAGTCACAGAACATCTGGAGGAACCATACCTAAGTCACAGAACATCTGGAGGAACCATACCTAAGGCACAGAACATCTGGAGGAACCATATCTAAGGCACAGAACATCACAAGCCACACCTCTGCACTCTACCCAGTGAGGGTCTATCATGGTTTGTCAGCCAGCCTCTGCAGGAGGGCAATGATTGTATCCTGCTTAGAGGACACCAGGTCGAGTGCAGCAGCCATGCGGCCCAGCGCGTCAGCCATCCTGGCCTCCCGCTTCTCCCGCCTCTTCTCCCGTGCCTCCACCCTGCGCTGCTGCTCCCCCTCCAACTGGCCCTGCTCCTTCTGGGCGGACAGAAAATTCTTCAGCAGGGTGGTGCGATTTCCCGCCTGCCCATGTTGCTGGGACAGGAAGCATCCAGCCGCCGCGGAGGAGGACGCCCCGCCCCTCAGCCTGGGCCGTGCACGCCAACGGCAGGCTCCTACCGCAAGCTGGGGCTGCAGAGCGTCGGCATTGCCCGGTGGTCTGGCAGCGCCATTGTGAGCCGCCGGCTGCATCTGCGAGGGGACATGGGCGCACGTGCCGGTGAGCCCCCCAGGGAACAAACTGGACTTGTTGACCATGTTGCTGCATGAGGAGAGTTCTGTGGTGGCAGTGGCCTTGGCAACAGTCGCCATGTCGACCAGCGTCACCGAGGCGGGGGCACCGCTGTGGGAACCGATGGTGTTCCCCAACATGGCGTCCATCATCTGTTCAAGGGAAAAGAGATGGAGGGATGAGTTGAAGTAGGAGAAGGAAGTGACAGGGAAAAGAAGCGTAAACACAACATCATATAACCTTTAGAGGCCTTGCAGATAATCATGCTCAGTGGGATTGGAATGGCATGACTGACCCAAACTACTGATCCTAAATCAGTGAGGCTGTTCCAAAGACCAGCACTCTGCATGCTACATTTGTGATGACCAAAACTTGTAGCCTTTTTAATCCTTAGCATGCTTTTTCCAAACCTGGGCAAGCCAGGAATACCGGTTCTGGTACTATTAATTGCCAAACATGAACAAACAGACGGACACAAACGGCAGCAATGAGATCTACAGAGATAGTCCTAATTGCATTCGCCTGAGGACAAAACGCTGCAGCTTATGACATCAGTAACCTTCGCAGTAATGGGTGATCACACACTCATACACAAAACACTACTGTTTATTAAACTGTGTCTGCAAATAGTTCATGATGAATAAAAAGATCTAACTAGAACGGCGTATGAACCGCTGAGGATTCTGGGAACTGTAGTAGCCTTTTTTATGGTATATCTACATTTACATATCTACATTTACCGACAATAAGTTTTATTTATTTAAACCATGAGAACTTCTGCACTGCTGTGTTTTCTGTTAAGTTCCTTAGGTAATACTGGAATACGCACAGCAGCACTGAGTATACGGCGTTGCTTTTCAGAGCAAACTGAAAACTGATTCTTCTCACAGCACCCTCATGCTTACAGCCGTGTTTCTGACTCCGATCTTGCGGAACCCCAGCCCTGCACACCTTAGCTATCTCCCTGTTCCACCGCACCTGATTTAGCTGAAGAAATGGTCAGCAATTAGCAGAGAAGTAGTATCAAGTGAGTTAAATGAGAGGAAACCCAAAAGTGTGCAGGGTTAGGGTTCTCCAGGACTGGAGTTGGAGACCCTTGGCCCAGACGCAGGAGCCCCCTGCTGGCCACACCTCGTAATACTCCCAGGAAGTCCTGGCCTGCCCTGTCTCACGGCTCCTGTCCTTGACCCGCTTGTAGGTGACGATGAGGTTGTTCCACTTGCGGCGGATCCTCTCTATGGGCAGGCAGTGACCCTGAGCCTCCAGCTCCTGCTGCACACTGTGGAAGAGGCGGGCGCGCTCCCGCGAGCCGTACATGTCCAGCCGGCGGCCCACAGCCTCGATCAGGCACACGATGGCCTGGTGCGTGAACTCGGCGACGGGGAGCATCTCGGCTGCTGGTGGCTGCAGGATGAACTGGGGGCTCATCTCGCTGTCGCTGGCTGACATGCTGTGCATCTCTGCCAGTGTCGGGGCTGCAGGGACAAGGACCCACGTCACTCCATCATAAACCCCTCCGCGGCGTGATCTACTGCAGCCTCAGTGATGGTGTAGCCCATGTGACACGCATCGCCACAAGACTCTCAACACCAAACACAGACCACCTGGAGCTTGCGATATCATGTATGACACTAATCACAAAATCACCCTATTTGAAATATGCATAACCCTGAAATTTAGCCTTCAGGGACAGTGTATAGCTCAGTGGGTTAGGCTACTATGTCGGCGATCAAAAGGTTGCTGGTTCAAATCCCAGTGTCAACAGCGCGACGTCACCATTAGATCCTCATGTGATGCTGTAAACCGTCAAATGCTCCAGGTACTGGCTGATGCTGCCGTGTCCAAAAATCCATGTCACTTTTACTAAAAGTAACTGCTAAAAGAGGTCAATTATACTAATGATTTACTTCCTTTAAAGTTTAAACAGCAGGATCCCAGAAATAGGAATAGGTCATTAATCAGAGTATTAATCATCAGATACTGGAGTTTGGAATATTTAGTGGAAACTGGGCTGTATCTTAGGGCGCATCAACCCTTCCAGCACATGCAGCTGTCACCCAGGCAACGCAAGTTGGGGCGGGCCGGTGGAACGGACTGTATCGGCCTTGGAGCTGCACCTGGTGGCCACCAAGCTGGTGAAGGTTAACCTGTTAAAAAACAGCGATGCTGGGATACCGCGTCGAAAATATACATACGACCGGCGTCAGCCTGCAGTGAAAGCGGCTAATTGTGATTTCGCTGCTGTACAACTGCACCGACAAACATTAACTTAAACTCAAACAAGTTATTGCAATAACATACTCTTTGAGTTGAATATGTGTGTTACTGCTGGCCACTACACACCTACTGTTACTACTAATAATAATAACAATAGGCACTGTTGCCTCCCACCATTAAAGTAGAAAGAAATCAAATCAAACCCTGGCCTGACTTGACGTATGCGGAGCTTGTGTGTTCTCCACATGTTCCAGAAATTTCCACCAACAGACCAAAGACATCAGTTAGCTGACCTGATTTCTTTAAAGTGCCCTCAGAGTGTAAGAGTGTGTTCTGGTAGTCCTTACATCCGCAGGCTTACTGAGGCTGTAATCCCAGAGGCCTTAACTTACATTGGTGACTATTCTGTCTGACAGCTGACATAACCGACTGGATGTGTCTCTGCCATGCATGGACTGGCATCACATCCATGGAGGTGAGAAATGCTCAAGTTTAAGTTACCTGTGATCTCTTGTAATTGTATCACTTTGTGTATATAAGGTAATTAATCTTAATTAATAAATAAATTAAACTCACAGGTAAATCAAACGATATCCGGCCTCTGAGCACGTTTTCTAATATAGTGAATTTAAATTCAACGCGGCATCTTTCTTTGATACAAAGAAAACAGTGTATATAACAGTGTAAACATATGACATATATGTGTCGCGCAAGCGGCGTGCGGCGACGGCGCGACTCACGCAGGAGGACGGGGCACTGATTCGCCGGCTGCCCGTCCTTAGGACGCGCCGCTCCTCCGGAAACAGACGGACCGCACTCTGCTGAAAGCTCGCAATCTTTGCCACGCAGCGGAGGTAACTTGACGTCCAGGGAGAATTCGTTCAGTCCTTTAAAACTCTACATTTACACCAAATATGTATATAAACGTGAGAAGCTTGAGAATGGATAACACAGGATATTCGCCGAAAACGTTTTTACTGATTTTCATTCCAGCCACCACGTTCACCCATAAGCTATTGTGGTATCGGTTCATCCAGCTAGTTTTGCAAGTTTTAGAAGCAAATATATATCTTCAGGCGTTGAAACCTCTTTTTAATGCATTGCACCAGGACACAAACATGAAAATAGTATGTTATTTTCAGGAATGAGGTTGCCAGGGGTGTTTTGTGGTGTTATTCGTTTGCTGAATGTAATGAAGCTTGGCAGTCCGGGTTGCGGAGCTGGATAATGGCTGCGCTCCTTGGGCAGTGTGTTTGCGCAACCCTGCTGCCGATTCTGGGTAGGGATTCGCTGCGGTTCTCGGGGTTGTCGTAATGCGCAGGACCTGCACAGACGCAGGCGCATAGCGCAGACGCGACAGTTGCGCCGCTCACATTCAGTTTAGCAGAAGGAAAGACCTAAGGGTGATTTGGGATTTATAGAGGAAACCTCACTTTTCACACGGTAAAATGGTGTCATTGGCTTGAATTCCCTATAAGTGCATACAGTAATTAGCATGCTTATTAAGACCCCCAGTAATCTTCCATCTATCCATCCATCCAGCCATTTTCTGTAACTGCTTGTCTTATTCATAGACGTGGGGAAACAACCCAGGTTGAGGTGCCAACCCATCGCAGCCATGGTAATTTTATAAAAGCCAAAATGTACATTAAATAAATGCAATTATGTTTCTTCTTTAAAACAACAACAGGTCATTTTAATTATAAAACATAAACTGTGAGATAATCTGGGTTTTTACCAGTGCTAGATGTGTGCCGGTTCGCAGTACCAGCACCTCTTTGCTTTGCTCTTCAGAGTACTGGCAGCTCTCAGTGTGTGCTGGTACTGAATAACAAGGTGAGTACCAGCACCCAGTATTGAATAACACGGCGAGTACTGGCACCCAGTACTGAACAACAAGGTGAGTATCAGCAACTGTTTTCCCAACTTAAAGAGCGGTGTGAGTAAATTGTACAGCACCATATCGGCATCTAGCCAGTCGTCACTCTGTCCTTAGACCTTCACAGACCTGCAACTGTCACATCTGTTTGTTCTCCAAGCATCAATCTTCCAGTGCAATTCCAACAGAGCAACAGAAGGCCTTTGTTGCTTTTAGCCCCCTTGCATCTGCAGTTATACCGGTTTTGTCAGTTAGAAAATGGAAGCTATGACACTTTGATATTTTTGTTTTGCTATTAGAAATATAGGAACCCTGACCAGTGTGTTGGCTATAAAGTGCCGACGATAAAACAAAAAGTTTCAGGGTAGAATTATTAGGCACTGTAGCTTCTAACTAATCTTGTGACATAATATCGAAAAGCCATAATATGAAATCGGCAATAAACAGTTTAAACCTTGGCTGTGGTTAATGATTTTTTTGTTCATTATGAAATTTGTATTTAAATATACGAATGTACAAAACCAGGTCCATATCCAGCCAGGCAAGTAGGCCTATATGAAGACCAAGAGTTCATAGAAGAAGTGAATATTAATCCGTAATGTTTTCGGCAAGGGTCACCATGGTTAGACCGAACCAAAAAGCAGTACAACCCCATAATTGTTGTTAAAATCACTACTCTCAAAATTGTGCTGATATTGATCACTAAATATTACATAATCCCGAAATATTCTAGCTGTTTTCTGCTTTCTCCAGGAAAGTTTGACTTTTAATTGTAACCACATTGGTTAAATGACAACGCAACATTTTGCTATTTAATCTCGCCTGAATTAACTTCCTTGAAAAATTTCGACCACAGCATGCATTTTCTATTTTCTACCGCGATGGGTCACTCTAAATCATGAATTATAATGTCATTGTAACTATGAAAAACGTTCTCTTTCATTTGTATACTAGATGATATAATTATTAAATAACTGAGAAAATGACTCATGTTTCACAGGAGTTCCTTTGCACAGATATATTCGTATTACATCGTCTTCTACAGCACTATAATTAATGCAGTGACTTATTCGCTAAGAAGAAAGGTATAGTCATATATTTACTATGATCTGACTCCCAGCGTACGTGAGTAAAATACGAAAGTTATGACAAAAAAGTTTAATTTAATCACGATGACTGATGTGACGATGCAATGGGGGAAAATCGCCTGTAGATTTTCCATCCACCCAACACATACCTCTGCATTTACCCTGACTTTCCTGCAGCAGTCATGATAATTTAATGAGTAGACATATTTCTAGTTTACACAGAGTTGTATAACTATTCCCTACAAATAACATTCTGGTGGTTTTGCGATATTCTGACTGAGATGTATTACAGGTTACGCACGCATATAATATCCGCTACATCAGTTTGAAGCTTAACAAGACACCTGTAACCTATGTCCATGTCGTGCATATACATTACAGCTTCACATATTTCCCTACGTTTCCTGTTCGTATACAATATAAAACTTTTTTTTAAAATATGGTTATGTATAATTTCATTATTTTGTGTTTTAACGCTGCGTTGAGCTACATTACTCCATGTTGTCAAGATATCGGAAGGCTGCACACTGCTAAGGTGGCTATGACCTCCGTGTTACATTTCAAATGAAAAACAGAAAAAAAACGAACTTATAGAAAAATGTCTAATTGTATATGTTTCTGAGTGAACCATTGGAAGTACTATATTACAGTACTGTGATATTTATTGTAAAAAATTATGGCATTTTACCGGTACTGTGATTAAATTTGCAGTAACAACACTGTGAAATGTATTACAGCAACTTACTAGCTAATTGCTACCATCCAGTTGCTGTATATTTTACAGTATTTTTTTACAGTACCGTGAAGTGCATGCAGAGTGGAGCTGTGGCAGGTTAGCACATAACACCCAATGTATTTAGTAGTAACTTAAAAGCAAGTTCTTTATTTGCAAAAAAAAAAAAAAGCATTTGAAGAAATAAAGAGGAAGATGAAACTCTTAAGATGTTCAACGGCAAAGATTTTGTTTTTATTATTATTTTACTGTTCTTATTAGTCAGTGTTTAGATCTATAAGATATTTTGATAGATAGTTTTACTGATTCAGAAGCATTATTTCACTGACAATGGATGCTTGGTTTTAGTTTGGATTAAAGTAAAAAATCTGGTATTTTTGGATGATGCTGGATACACAGTTCATAGAATAGACTTGTTAATGTTGCACCAATCAAGCACATAGTGTGATTCAAGGACCCTGTGTTGGGGCTTGTTGGTACATGTGCACAACATGTTTTTATAATTGAAGAAATTAATTACAGTAACTGTTGTATGTAATCTAATGTGTCTGATTTTAATCGGAGATGGTAAGGATCAATTTGCAGGTAGCTTAGCTATACATCCACCCATTTTCTGTAACCATTTGTCCTGTTCGGGGTCGCAGGGGTCCATTACGGCTAATATACCAGGATCAGTAACCGTGGCAACTGTGTTGAAGTCAATCTTAGATCGTGATCTTATTAGCCAGTGCTGCTGGGGCCTGTCTGTGGTTTACCAGACATGTCGCATTACAGCTGGAGTCGGATATTTAGACACATCGGTCATCGAATGCAACCATGTCAACATCTAGAGATTTCACCTCTTAGCCCTCACTGAAGCCTCTTCCTGCGGGTGGACAGGATAACCATCTCTGTGAAATCCGATTGAAACACCCCTCCCCTGTTCGAAAGTACGGGAGCCTGTCTGTTCAGTGTACTTGTGCAGTTACGCAACACAAAGGCGTTTTTCACACCCGTAGGCTGATAGACACTAACAGACTGTCCTGACTTGTGCAAACGGACTCTGCGCTTCATCCAGATGGACGTTGCATTACATTTATTTCTCTGTCAGTGGTTTTAGTTAAAGTGACATACAAGCGAGGAAAGTTCAGCCAGCATCCAACACCCCGGCAGCAGCTGAAGTTAAGATCTTAGCCCATTAGCCGAACAATGAAATGGCCGCTCATCTAGCCACAGGATTTGAACCCACAACCTACCGGACATGGATGAAAATCTCTCTTCTACGGATTTATGCACCACCCCTTTACAAGCATTACAGGGCTATGTAGCAAACAGTCATAAAGACTGTTTGGCAGGCGAATACCTACTGAGGTTTGAAGATGGATGGCGATGAATACAACCCACGGTGTTTCTCAATAACGTTTTTGTTTTCTGCCGTTTCACATCCCCTTTTCACAGCCAGAGTCTTAAGAGATAAATAAACAGTGAGTTTGTGGTTTGTATCCACACAAGCAATGATGTGTTCATACCCAGGGGCAGGGCTGGTGACTCTTCTGAGGACAGCAGTATGTCATTAGGAAAAAGGGAGGAATTAAGTCATTCAGTCCTCAGTGGTCTGTTTTAAATGAACAGCACCTATACATTGTATATGTGTGGTATTGATCATTTTATGTAGTGAAATTTAGAGGTGTAAATTTAACTGAGAGACTGATGATCAGATATTGAGTGTTCATTTGAGTCCTGTCAATTTTGCATTTTATTTTGCAGACGTCATTATCCAAATTGATGAACCAATGAGAAAGTAGGGTCAGACAGTCCCCAGAGCAGCTGAGAGTTAAAGGCCTTGCACCGTCACTCTGCCAACCTTGAGATATGAACTGATGACCTTTCAATTAATTAATGAATCATAACTTGCTGTGCCAAACATCGCCTTAACTTGCAAATACACATTTAAACACTGAAAAAAAGGCGCAGTGATACCTTAACAGCCCTGCCTGACTCAGCTGACTTGAACCAACAACAGCGTGGTACAGATTATCTGTGGGTGCACCAGAGCCTCACTGAGCCCCCACTCTACCCTCTATCCTGCTTTGCTGTATTTCAGGGGGGCAGCAGACAGGGGTGTGTACAAGGGCAGACCTTAGGGGCGCCAGCCCTGCTGAAAGCTGATTGGCCCCCTAAGTACTCTCTCCCCTGTCACTCACCAATTCAAAACATATCATTGGCTAATGATAAGGTTGGCTCCACTGCATGAATTATGGCCTCACTTATGCCCCCCTGCCTTAAAAAAATCCTAGAATTGCCCCTGGGAATTGCCCCAAATTACACCTGTCCATCACGGTCAATATTCTCAGCAGACTGTACAGGAAAAGCAGAAAGATGCTGTAAGGTTCCACGATATTCAGATCAGATCCCTCTCTATTGAATGTCATGTTTATGTTCAGTTGTCAGGAATTGAGGGGGAACTGGGATGGGATGCTCAAATAATGTAGGAATACTGCAGTAATGGCGACACACACCGCAACACGGGGTTAGCGGGTCATTCCGTGTTCATTTGCCGTCACGAACCACGGGGTGCAGAGGGACGCTTCATGCTGCGAGAGCCTGCGAGTTATCAGACTTTGACAGGCAGCCATAATGCAGCGAAATGACTAATTCACATTTACACAGCAAGCCAGCACGCCCCCACAAACACAGAATAAAAAACAAAGTTCACGTTGCATGTATATATATTTTTTCACCTTATCTGCTTCACCCCGCTTTGCTGTGAAAAATCCCAAAATCCCCGCGATGGATTAGCATCCCTCCACGGTGTCCCCTGACCCGTGCCCTGTACATCCTGGGATAGGATCCAAGCTCACACTTATCCTGTACTGCAGTGTTTCCCAACCTGGTCCCCTCGGTACCACAGTCGGTCTGTGTTTCTGTTCCCTCCCAGATCCCTGCCAGACCGTTCACATTTTTGCTCCCTCCCAGCTCCCGGTAGGGAGCAAAAACGTGAGCCATCTGTGGGTTCCCCGAGTACCGGACTGGGAAGCACTACTATACTGGGTCAGTGCTACGGGAAGATGGATGGCTCCCCTACTTTCTGTGGTATTGCGGTGCTTTGCCCGGACAGAACTCCAACAATCCCCTATATAAGTGCGAGCAGATTTCCATGGAGTCTCATAAATCAGTCACACATGCTCACCAGGTGGAATACCATGCTGGTTGGGTGAACATAAATCTCTCGAAAATATGCTATGCTAGAAATACCCAACAGTGCAGATCTCATGAAAAATTCATTACCCTCCCTATTCTGTTTTTTTCTTTAAACCCCCACTTCTGTTTTATTCCCTGTACCCACCCCACTCTCCAATTCACTCTAGCATTTGTTTATCAACCCCCCCATAATCCCACTCCCTTTGACCCTCTTTCCCTCTCGTCCTCCTCATAATATCCACCATTAGCTGCTCTGAGTCACCACTTAATTTCAGCAGCACCTAACGCGAATGGTTTACTAAAAAATGGGGATGCAAGCACTCAAACTCTTATGCACACAGGCACATCGTCGGGGCCAAGCCCAAACCTACTGCAGCCAGCAGGGTGTGCGTTGCTAAGAAACAGCAACCAATTTCGGGAAAAAAAGTACTTTTGGTTGAATATATGGATACACTCTCACTATCTGTACATGGAGCATTTAGGGGCAATTTGTTTCTGATACAGAAGCACATCCCAGCTTGGGATAACTGCTGCCATAACATAGCTGCCAGAAGTTAGACTGTGTGTCCATGAAGCTGAGAAGTAATTCAGGGGACCAAATCAGTGTTTGTTTCCACGAACAGATAGCCTGAAGAGAAATGTTTGTTATGCTTTTAAACTGAAAATGCTCATGCACATTGCTCAGGATTTAACTCTGGCTAGTGTTAAATATTTTATGGTCAAGGGAGTACAATAGAAGCACATGCAAGTATACAATACAGGAAAACAGTCAGCAGCTGTCAGGCAAAATATTCTGGAAGGAAACCAATGGAACAGGATTCCTACTGTTCCCAAGAAAGCTGATAAATGTTCATGGATATGCATCAAACACGAGCGAATAGAATGCCCTGCATCACCATCTACGGCCCCCTCATCTTAATACATTAGTATTCTCTGCTCCTTCCTCAAGCAACAGCTTGGGCAGCGAACTTCAGCCTAATCCCCCTCAGTCCCCGAGCGCCAGTCTGTCGCCAGACCGTCTCAGGGAGCGAGGAAGAGCTACGGGAGAAAAGGAGGGGGCGGATGACAAGGGTACAGATGCCAGCGATGCCAACCAGGCCCCTGTGCCAGTTTCAGGGTTAGACGACCGGGAAAGGAAAGCGGAGCTGCGATTGGCTTCTTGGGTGCAATCGGACACCCTTCCTGGACTGCTAGCACAGCTTAGCCACGCGCTACATCACCCACTGCCCTGCTGCATCTTTCACTTCCAGCATTCACTGCACACTGGATAACCGCATTAACTAAGTGTGAATATGAGCGTAGGGGAGTTTACTCTCAGGGAGACTCCTAAAGTCTACAACAGTTTGGCTAAAAGTCACAGTGCCTGTTTATTTCACTAAGTGAGCAGCTATGCAGGGTGGTGGGCGGCTCAGTGGGACAGGATGTTGCACCTGAGAGCGGAAGGTCACAGACCCCAGCAGGATGACGTCACTGTCGGGCCCCTACGAAAGACCCTAATCCCAGCTGCTCCAGGGGCAGTGTGATCCTGTTTTCTCAACTGCGTGTCGCTTTGGATGAAAGTCTCCGTTAAATAAATGCATAGGTCGCCACAAGAAATGAACATTTTTATACATCTACCAACCTTTTTTTTCCCCTTGCTTTTGCAGCCCATATTTTCTTGTCACTAACCTTCCACACGGAATAAAAAGCCGTGCGGATAGAAATAACGTCTTTGTCCTCTCAGTTGACAATTCCGAAGCGAAAGATTTCACGCCGTACATTGCGTAACAGTGACACTGTCTAAATTAATTGCTGAGTCACCCAGTTTTCCTGTCGAATTTGGATTTTATTATGTAATTAACTAGGTCACCTATACTCGCGTTGCACAGATTTTTAACACCAAAAAAAAAATCTCATTAATAATCATAACAACAATTATTTTCTCAGTAATACAAATACCACCCATAAAACATTTTATGACAAAAACGTTATTTCAGATTTAAAATTTGGCTAACATCACAGAAATATTCCTTCAAGTTAGAGTGACTGAGCCCTTGTGACGTGTCAAAACAATCCACCATCACTATCAGCACTTAAATATTCAATATGAGGACGTCTTATACAAAAATCAGTTTCAAGTCTTTACAGTTGCAAACTATTTACACAATGAACAGTAGAATTACAAAATACTTAAACTAGTGTAGTTAAAAAAGGACTTACGAGACAGACAGAGAGGGAGGGAGGAACGGGGATGTGAGTGTTTTGCTGACAGATGGCCAGACAGCTCATAGAGATAAACATTTTTTTCCCCTCCCAGAAAGTGAGAGGAAATGTGAGGTGAATTTCTAAAATGGCGTGTAAGAGGAAGGATGGGAGGCAATCAGAAGAGAGTGGTGAGGATTCCGATGCGGTTTCTCTGAGAGCAAGTCTGCAGCAGGAGTATGTGAGGCATTTCTGCAAAACAAGCCTGATCTGATCTAATACAGACAGGCAGGTCAGAGCAGGACATAACGGTATCGAGTGGCTGAAGTTGAGGAGCGTTGAGCAGTGCCCTGCACACTGACTGACTGACACACACACAAACACAGGTCAACAGAAGACCTTGCTAGGAGCACTTACTTTTACACGCACGCGCGCACGCACACACACACACACACACACACCTCGCTAGGAGCACTTCCACACACACACTGCCAGACTGCCTCCAAAGAACATGTACAGCAGATTCTTGACTTCGTGCGTGATCTCGAACCCGAAGCCCTCCCCGATCACCACGTGCCACGAGCTTCCGAACTTCTTATCCATCGACTCCTTGATCATCTTCGCTGCACTCTGGGGAGGAGGAAGAGAAGAGAGGTCACGCTACGGCTGACAGTTCTACAAAGCAATTTATAAAACCGTCCTTGACCCACAGGCCTTTTGTACAGCACCCTCGCATTCAAGATTCTTTACCGCCATCTCCCCATATTCCAAACTATATACCCATGTACACAAACATCTGTGCATCAGGGCCCCACAAGGCTACCGTGGAATGTCTCTCCTCCAGGAGTCCGATGTGCCACTTGGGCTTTTAGGTAAAGATAAATCAAAAAACAAAAACCGGAAAAAAATCCACTCATCATTCTCACCTCTGTCAATCAGTCATACATCCATCCATCCATTTTCTATACCCGCTTATCCTACTGGGTCGCGGGGGGTCCGGAGCCTACCCGCAAGCAACGAGCACGAGGCAGGGAACAACCCTGGACAGGGGGCCAGCCCAATCAGTCATACATTCCACATACAAACAATAAAAATATTTTAAATAAGTTATGTGGTACCCTTGTATTTATGCATACCGCAGCCATACAGATTCGATACACATATACATGTATTAATTGTGAAATTAACACTTTCTGCTGTCCTGTTGGGTATTTACTAAGGGGGAAAAACTACACGCATTTTAGCAATAATGACTGAAATGTGTAAACTGTTCCAACACACATAGGGTTCATTCACTCCAAAGGCACTTCCATCCTAAGCGGCATCTGTGACCAAAGTGTCAGAAATGTATCACGAAGACCAGCCCATTCAGTGCACCAGACTGTGATATGTGAAGCACCAACACTCATCTTACCTCAAGAAGTTTCCTGTCTAAGCGAGATGATATCAATACATTTAAGTAAATAAGGAGATCAAGGCCTTCTTGAGACAAAAAATGTAATTACGGCGCTCTTGAAGCCACAAAGCTACAGTTTTAGTGAGAAACATCCAGCCCAGCATGTCCTACGCGGGTGTCTGGCAGCAGTTATTACAAACTATGATCTGTAAAGCAGCAAACAGCGAAACAGTCTATTGTAATGTACTTTCGGGAAAGTTAAATCCCTACTTCTGCCATGCGGCGATGTTTCCCTGCAGTGGACTGACTCAGAAACGAGGGTTAGTTAGAAAACACAGCCCCCAATTAATATCAGAGAATCCAAATGAAAATATGTGCAGTTACAGACAGGCTGGCATCTATTACGAGAAGCCGAGGAATTAATGAAACTCTGAGAGAAGGTCCTTTCTCATACAGTGTTGCTTTAGGCAAACGCAGGCAGCATATTTTATTTGGAATCAACAGGAAGGTGATACATACGAGTGACAGGAGGTGCTGTTTTCTTTGAAACGTTCTGCTATGCTCAGAATGGTACGTTTGCTGAATGAAAATAGGGGGCATGTAACATGTAAACAGGGCATTGAACTAATAACGGGAAGCATTTATTAGATTATCAACAACTGGATGACTCAAAGCTGGGATTAAAACGCACCCAGCAGGAGCGTGCCTGTTATATGGACATGAGATGCCGTGCTGGAAAAACACAAGAATTATCATTCATATAATCACTCTACCACTACTCCGTTGTTATAGCATTACTCATAATAGTTCTTACAACCGAGTTTGTACTTAATCTTTTTAATTCTCAGTTACCACAAAGCACTTACGGGGAGCCAAAAAGTTATGACACTGAACACCATAGTCCCTTAGTATATAAATAGGTTTCCAGCTAGATGGATGATCTGTTTCTAGGTCTGCTTCATTTTGGACACTGAGACAGAATGGTAGCCTGGTAGATATACAGTTTACAGTTCTCTACATGCTTGCGTGGCTTTCCAGCATAAATTTCCCATTTCAGTCGTTATTTTTTCCTTAGACTGGACTTCCACAGCGCACACAGACACACACATGTCCTGACCTCGTTGTTGGTGGCAAACTTCTCACAGGCTGTGACACATAGCTCCATGGTCTCCACTCTCATCTCCTCAGGCATGTCCGTGTGCTGCACAGAGAACATAAAACGATTTACGGGTTTAGCACAGATTTAGGGCACCACTGCTACCTATGATCACAGACCACAGATGTTACTGAAAATGAAATTACAACTTCCATGATAAATTTCAACATTTAATAATGAGTAAATGAATAACGTCAGAAGTTATGCCACTGACTTTACACGACACCCCCCCCCCAAGCCCCCCAGACACACACACTTTTCTGACCCTGATCAAAGGGAAGCTGTGGACCCTTTTGTAATCCGCCTCTTCTTTCTTGCTTTCGGCCGTCTCAGCCATTCCCCTTACCTATTGCACCTAGGAGAGAAGACCACAATCAGCAAACGTCATTAACACTCCTGACAGTGCAGCTAGCTGTAGGTCAAGGACATACGGCAGTTTGAGCCCAAGTGATTTGAAACGCTTTCCATCGCTACTGCCACATGCATTTCCACTTTTTGGAACGAGCTGTTAGTTCGCTATACAGCAGTGACTAATTTGCTTTCCATAAGTCGTTAAAAGTTAGGTTTTACCAAGCAGCAAATCACCAATGCATTTAAGACACACTCCAAAGATATATAGGTTAGCTAACGATCGTGCTTTCTAACATGCAATGCACGGCTAGAATGTTTAGACGTTTACTGACGGACTAGTAGTGAACTTATGACAGTCGATTTAAATAGCTGCAAAACACTTTATGTCCATTTTAATACCTATTAATCGAAAACACCTCTCTCCATCGAGACAAGCACGACACACGAAACCGATAAGGTTTCCATATGCTGATTGTTTCATTACTTTCACAGAAATTGTACGTGTGCATATACGTTAAACTGCTAGCTGTTGTCTCGATAAATAGCTTATAAGTAATATACCGTTCTCTTGCAGCTAGCTACAGAAGTTTCTTGCCTCTGTTTTGGTTGTTAAGGAGACATTTCAGCCATAGCGACCAGTGTCGCTCCCCTCTTGTGGAAAGACCCACCCAGTGTTAAATCTTCGTTTCTATTGGTAGATACGTCTGTCAATCAGAAACATGTAGCACCTAAGAAGGACCGCTTTAGTTCTCTATCACAAACGCCTGAATATTTGTCATACAGCTCAAGAGGTGTTATAGTGGCCTTAATTGCTGTAATCATTACATGAGTTTGTTGGAAGTAGCGACGATATAAAATCCAATAGTTATTACACAAGAGCCTACCCACTTTGATCTCTTATATGTACGCCACTGTGGTTGTGTATCATTGCAGCTTACTGAGATGTCATTGGAGACTCAAAGGCAGAATGGTTGGTGATTCCCCAGTGGTCGGTGATGCAATGGCTTAATTGACTTATCGCATTATATAGTGATGCTTCTGAACAAATTGGGCTTGAATCAAGTACTGTTGTACAGAATATCAATCACAGCTCCTCAACAAATTTCATGCTTGTTTATTATACCTAAATCAAATGGGAACTGCAGCATGTATAACACACGTAACAAAATAAAAATTAATTTAGATATAACTTCTGCGTGACAGTTTATATTCTCTCTCTACACAAAGGTTTATTTTGTCTGGTGCTCATGTTCCAATTGCTGATTATGAGTTATAGTTAGTGCATGTCAGGGAAAAAAGCATTTAATCAATATTGTATGCCAATGTCACTTATTTCTGCATTCATCAGTTTTGTACTATAAAATACACAATTGTACCCTGCAGTGGACTGCATTCTCTCCAGGGTATTCCCTAGTTTCTTGCCCTGTGGTTGCTGGGGTACGCTCCAGGATTACTGTGACAGTGTGGCAGATAAGTGGTTTTGGAAGATGGATCCATGGAATATACAATTCTACATCATACAGTGACGAAATATGGCAGTTAGTATGGGTTTATAAATAATGTTTGGTTTACCTGAATGATCTTCAATCTGATCATGAAACAGAATTAACCTGGTGAAAGTGAAGTGTTAAGTGTCACAGCTATACAAATTTTATGGCTACTGTGTCCAGTGTTATTCGTGCAGATAAAACACATGTTCTCAATCCTCGCTTCCTCTCTCTGCCCCTGCCTCAGCCCATTGACCTACATCAGGAATCGCCTGTGTCTCTTTTCTCATCAGTCCTAAAATGTTCACTATTGTGTCCCACAATATGTCTACAGAAGTGCATGCTGTGTTAATTAAGTCAAGGATGAATGACAGGATACAAAATTTTCGATTGCCTTCTACCATGTTGCTTTAATCACATAAACAGTTGTACTTTTTCACATCATATGTTCCCAGAATATTAATACAGAATTTCTGCAGGACAGATCTGCTTATTTAATCTGCAAACATGTAATTCGTATTTGCTCTGGGCAGTTTGAAGAATACATCTTACTGAATTTTGTTCTAATATCACAGAATTGTTTGAAGACACATTTGTGCCAGTTTATTCAGCTAGAGATTACCTTTTATTCTAGTTTTGGGGATTACTTGGGATTATTAAACCCAGGCAGATATAATGGGGAGGAGTGATGTTTTTTTAGTGACTAAAGTTGCAAAGGAAGAAATTTGCATGGTTTCAATGGTCCGTCGTCTATAGTATTGCTTATACCTCACTTAGTGCTTATGAATTAGTTGCTTTACTCACCATTGATGAGTTCATGTATACATAAGGAGCATGTTTGTTTGAATTGAATCTCTGTGTGATTCATGTTAGGTCAAGAGTAAACTGTGTCACAGTGTGAGTAAATCTGATCACATCCAAAAGGCTGCAACTCTCACTCCCACTGCTGAATTAAACTGTTGAGTAAACATCTTGAAATGACTGAAATAAGTGATCTGACTGGCTGTTGTTTTTTTTAAATATCTCTATGTGTTTGCCCCAGTAAGCCAATCAAAGAATTGATCTCATAATGAGTGACTAAGCTGGTTTTTCTAAGCACAGTCGAATACATTATTGAGACAGAATTTCGTGGCCTGGCCCCCTCTGACAGAGGGTTGAAATCTGGATTATGAAAAATCTAAGCAGGGAACGATTTGTGAAATGAAATGAGTGGGTTAGTGTGGGATCAGACATTGTTCAGCATACTGTAACAAGAAAAAGGCACATTGCCATGAACAACAAACTCAAATTAAGTTGATGCTGTGTATCAAACAGACCAAAGAAAGACACAAAATATACATGAATCTAGATTGGTGGCCGGTGGGCAAAGGTATAAAAGCATACCGTGGGCCTCAACTTAAGAACAAGGGAGTTTATGGTAACTTTACCGTAGTGGGGGGAGGGAATAAAGAGATTGATGGTCTGTACAACCTGGACACTGAGAAGCAGTAGGGAACAGTCTCTGGTAACACCCAGAGTCATATGAGTAACTATGTATATTTTACATTGTTAGCCACTTCTATTTATTTATTTGTTTGTATGTTTATTCATTTATTTATTTATACATATTTTGACATTCTTATCTAAGATGGATATGTATTTTTTATATCCTTATCTACTGTGATATTGTTTCTGTACCTCGTTTTTTTTTTTTGCAGCATGTGGAGGAGCAAACAAAGGATTTCACTGTGTGAACACTGCACAATAAATAGCTTGAATCTCGAATCTTGGAAGTAAGAGACAGAATGGGGGGGGGGGGGGGAGACTGGGCCTCGTCTCATATATTTGTGTGGATCTTACTGGGACTGTATGGAAGGCTCAGCTTTTATCCGCGCTTGTCCTTCTTGGGGCCGAAAGCGAGGTTACTGGTTGCCTGTACTCACCCAGTCCTCAAGTGTCGCTTTACAAAAGACGGTCACAGGTTATGTGGGTTTCGGTGACATCAGGCTGAAACACGAACGGCTTTCAGCTCTATGTCTGTCAAACTCCCTCCCCCGCCCCCCAACCCCTTTGATGTATTTTCAGAAACTGCTTTGACACCGGCAGCGCGGTGGTCTGGAGCACGACGGCTGCCCTGTCAATCGAAACGAAACACGACTGCGCAAAATAAGCATCCAAATTCGACCCAAAATGAAAATGATCGTAGAGGTGGGGCCGGATTTTCCACACAGCCTTCCTGTTCCCGGGGTCGCCGGCCGCGTTTGCCACGGCTCCAACGTGACGGGAGCTCTCCTGGCAAGCGTTAGCCTCCAGTGACAGCGGGTGACGCGGAGGGGGGAGGGTTTGAGTCAGAGAGTTGCGGTGACGACTGCAACGCAGTGAGGAGGGGAAGATGGGAGACGCCGTACCTCAAAGGGGACGAGCGGTGATGAAATGGGCCTCGGTAGGATGAAAATGGGATGAAAAGCTGGGGCAGAGTTAATTATGATAGATATATAATTCACAAGCCAAGGCAGAGACAGTGTGGCCTTCAGAGGTTATGAATATTGTACAATGAAGTGCGTCGTACCCCGGAAAGATCGGAGAGCAGCGAGACGGAATCAAGGGCACTGCAGAGGCATGCGGCAGCAGCGACGAGAGAGAGGCGTGAAGAGCGGGCGCCTGGAAGAGCACGCCGGCGTAGGTGTGGAGATGGAGGCATGTGGCCGGTGGGCATGCGTCACGGGCACACGCGCCACACGAGGGCGCCGCGCCAAGCACGCAGAGAACAGTTTGTCGGGATTATTATAGTGGCTATGATCTCAGTAACAGCACATGCATCCAGGCGGACCTGCGCAGCCCCTTTACCTTAAACGATCAACATCCGCATCATGTGACCGTGCTCCGCCACTGAGGCCTGTCAGAGGCGGGTAAAATCGCTAAAATCCCCCGTTAAATTCCTGCCCGTCGATCCGGAGGCACCTTGGGGCAGTGACACATTATTAATTAAAGTTAATGAAGGGGCTGGGTGAAAGATGTGGCTTTCGGGAGGGGGGACCAGGCTCATGCACTCTCCATTCATATTCCGACTGCTCTTCCGGTCCTCGATGGCCGAGGAGGGACCTGGAGTGTATCCCAGCATGCTGTGCGACTCAACTGTGTTCTTCCTTATCTGGAAAGCCCACAGTGCTCCTGGGCTATTGCAGGGACCTGTACCTGGTGTAATCCCTGCTAAAATGCCCCGATACGGATCTGTATGTCCTCCAATCTCACCCACGCTCCTTCTACATTGCAGCAGCGAAGTGTCTGTCAGTGTAGAGCTGTCTTTCCATCCCCTACCAAATTTCCCTCCCTTCCCGTCTGTTTTTTTCATCTCTCACCCCCTCCCGTCAGTTTGCTCAGTCACAAAAGAAGGGGAGCGGAATCAGTGGCATCCATATATGCCGACGGACGCCATGCCCCCAGCGCGTCATGCCGTCGTTCGTCCAGAACCCCATCCTGTTCCGGAGTCTCTGCCAGGCTCCGCCGCCGTTTCCAGTTCCGCCACACCCCCATCCACCCCCTCAGAATCTGAGCGTCACACCTCCGCAAAAATGCCCCCCCCCCTTCTTGACGGATTTTTTTAAAAAACCGAGCACCAAGAAGAATATAAAAAAAAAACAATAGAGCTTTAAGAACTTGGCATTCAACTTGAATCCATTTTTTATTTGTGGCCATTCTGTTTGTTTTTTTTTTTTTAACATACAGGGTGCACAGACAGACACAAAAACTAAGGAGGGTAAAGGCGTGTGAGATTTAGAAGTAGAAAATCGAGTTACAAAAGTTCTTAACTTATGCGTAAAGCAGACAAAGGGAGCAAGACAGAGACTGAATGCAACGTGAGAATGCAAAGTCTTTATACACGGGCCGATAAAAACAGTTTAAATGTTCAGGCAGGTAGAATCATCTCAGTTTTTTTCACAGCTATATTATGACATCATAGAAGAACCAGAGGTACAAATATAAGCAAACACAATACCGACATCACACTCGGCAACCGGAAAACCAACAGCGAAAGAAATCAGCAATTACTTCACCTCTTTTTTTAAACGTGTAACCAGGCACTGCGCATCCGCTTTCACTCCCGGAGCAGAGGGGCACGCGGCAGCTTTGGGACGCATCCAAGGTGCCGCACGCTCGAGCTGGTCCAAATGACCTCACTTGATCTGGTCACTCATGCAAATAAAAATGGATTTGAGGAACTTTACAGTGGGGGGGTGGGAAGGGGTGGAGGGTTCCGGGGGGCAAATTTTAGTTACGTGGCGTAATAGAATTTTCTGGACGCATTTTAGCGCAAAACAGTGAAGGCCTGCCCCCGTACATCCATTACCCTACGTTCACAAAAATCCCAAAAATAGGCCAGCCCCCGTCTCCATCCAATCAGGATCCTGCATTTCACACTAAGCGCTCAGCCTGCTCCGCTGTGGCTTTCATGACCTGATATGTAAGATTCTGATCTGTGCTTCTCTATTAACTCCTGTGCTTCCGAACACGTCTGGCGAAATCAAGCCGTGTGCTTCTTCGGTCTTGTTGCACTGCCCACCTCAGAGCAGGCATGCCGGGGGGGGGTGGGGGGGTGGGGAGGCGCTTTCTGACATGAACCTATCTGTAATCTCCAGGGAGTCTGCGCCTTCTGGTTTGGCTGTACCTCCGGTTGCCATGGCGATCATGCATTGACATGTGAAGGCCTGAGGGACCATAGTGTGGGTCGGACTGGGTGGCCTTGAGTCATGGAGATGGCAGATGAGAGACTGGATAAAAATGAGGGGCTGTGGAAAGTCCAGAAGCAAACCTCCGGAGGGCAGGTACCAGAGGGTGCTGAGGACCCCCCCTCTCCCCCCCCCGCGCCCCCATGTCCGAGCAGATAGGTACAAAGAGCCCGGGTCTGAAGACAAGAACACAGTGTGGGAGATCACGCCTGCTTTGCTCAGATGGTGTGCAGACACGCGCAGATGTGCGCAGTGCAGACCTGCGCAGCGCAGACGTGACAGGTAAACAGCGTCCTCCAGCTTGATCACGTTCTGGCTGGGATAGGGGGGGGGGGGGGGGGGGGGGGGGGGGGGGGGG
>JABFEB020000092.1:6153747-6163754 GCA_019775895.2 Stomatorhinus ivindoensis | reverse complement strand
TGTCTGTTTTGTCTCATTGTGTCTGTTTTGTCTCATTGTGTCTGTTTTGTCTAATTGTGTATGATGTTTTGTCTTATTTTTGATTTCCCACGTCTGGCTTATGTCTGCTGATATTAAATTGCTGTTGGAGACACAAACATCCGCTATTCAGCTACCTCTCAGTAGTGGCAACTCTTTTGCCATACTTTAGTTGATAGCAAGGGGCGGCGCGGCGACGCAGCGGTTAGCGCTGCTGCCTCACAGCAAGAAGGTCCCGGGTCCGTTCTGTGTGGAGTTTGCACGCTCTCCCCGTGTTAGTGTGGGTTTCTGCCGGAGGCTCCGGTTTCCTCCCACAGTCCAAAAGTGTGCGGGGCAGGTTGGTCGGTGAGTCTAAATTGGCTGTGAGTGCGTGCACCCAGTAGTGTGTTGGCAACTGCCCAGGGTTGGTTCCTGCCCACGCCCATTGTTTGTGGGATGGGCTCCGGGATCCCCCACAACCACAGTTGGGATTAAGTGGTTATGATGATGGACAGCTGATAGCCATTATTTCCCATAATGCCCACTCACTTCAGCTCCTCCTCCTCAATGAAGCCGCTGTTGTCCACGTCCAGAGCTTTGAAGGCCTTCTTCACGTCCTCGGATGACTTGGCCTTCAGACCCACCATGTCGAAGAACTTCAGAGGGTCAAAGGTATCGGCAGCTGCGTAGACGGACACAGTTGTGGTCATGATGACGAAACAACAGAAACGTGAACCCCAAGGTCACTAAAAGATCTGAAACCCTGTGATAAGCAGCTCCTTGAGGCCAGAGAGAAATGGGGATTTTGAGGTTGCTAAAATGATAACAATTATGATAGCTGTGCTGGAAGGACTACTTAACTGTAATGAAACTGTTTCTGATTTCTCCGTAAGGAATGACTTATTATAAACCTCATTATAATCACTGATAATTATCCAGAGAAAGGCCGTAGCATGTAAACGAATAGCCTCCTCTTCCCACGCTCTCCCATCTGACACACGACATCGTCACGGATCGTCATCACTGCGGCCGGCTGGCTCCTGCTTGTCTCTGGCACGCAGCGGTATCTCCACCTCACCCTTGAAGGCATCCAGAGCCTTCTTGATGTCTTCAGCTTTCAGGAGGTCCTTCATGGCCATCTTGGCAGCTGGCGGTGGGAGGAGAAGGAGAACAAGAAAACGAGGGACAGTCAAGAAGGAGGCAAGAGAGCAGGGTGCTGTCTCAGTCCGGGAGAGTTAAAAGGGGAACCTTGGTGGCCTCGCCTTCCCATTTTCCATTCCCCTGAGGAACGTGCCCCCCCCCGCTCTCATCAGTGACTCTGCATGTACACGATCCCAACATTTCAATTCACATCCCTGGACCGGACACCCGCTTTGTGACTCATTCTCCCGGATTATAGTTTGTTGCTGAGTCTGAAATACCGCCTTGGGTCACACTCCAGATGAGGAGCTTGTGTCTCCCACACGGCGTCTCTAGTGGTAAACCCCCCCCACCTTCCCGCACCTTGCTCAGACTTTTTTTAGTTTACTTTTGAAAGTCAAGCTATATCCAACCCCTTGGCCTGGTCCACAAAATTGAATCGACCCTTCCCCCTCCAGAAACAGCCAATCCCCTTCCTTCCCCCCTAGGCAGTTTCTGAAGCTGGACATAACAGGTGGCCTTAGGTATGAGAACAGTAGGGGGGGGGGAGGGGCACAGACTGGCCAGCCACTCAGAAGCTACGCCGCCCATCCATCCACCTGTTGATGCATTTATGCTACAGGGGCCTCAACTGGCAGGTGTGTGTGGGGGGGGCATATCATGGACTGTTGTCCCACTCAGCAAAGGACATGTTCGCTGCGACAGCACCCTCTGGAGGCTGAGGCATTTTTAAAATTTTATAGAGATTTCTACGGTGGTTTAACTCCACACAAAATTCAGCTGCCCCAAAAACATTAAAGAAGCATTCTGAGTAATCACAGCTGTCCTCTCTCGCCCCATATCTGTGTGCCCATGTCATATCCCTCACAGAAGCTGAGGTTACACCCATCAGTCTCGCATCAGGTCCTTTTTGGAAAAGCATGGCTCGCTGAGTGTCCCCGTGTCAATTTGAGAGTGAGGTTTCGCCTTTATTCACAACAGAGAACATCCATTTGGTGACGAGGAGATCAAATTGAAGTACAGACCTCAGGGACCCACAGACGGTCCAGAGACATTTTTGCTCCCTCCCAGCTCCCTGACTACCAGGAGCAAAAATGTGGACCGACAGAATGACAGCCACCCATCTTTGGTTTTCTATTGTATCCCACCAGAATTGATCTGAAGCTCAAATATTAATACATTTCACATTTTTCATCTTTAAATATTTTGCCTGTACAGCATTTGCCATTTGTAATCCTACAGTGCCTTAAAAAATACCAAAGCAATACCAAGAAAACTGATCCTCATCCTATAAGCAACCAAGGACGTCCCAACAGCTTTAAATTCTGGAGTCAGTGTATAATCAGAGGTGCAGGACTGTGCCGCCCATTGGCCAGCAGCAGTGAAGTTTAACTGAATGCAGAATTTAAGAAATTAAGATCCAGAAAGTACAACTCAACTACAGACCAAGATTTAGTTTGAACCAACCACTGAGTAGAAAGAGTTGTTGGTTGAAACCGAATCTTGGTCTGGAGTTGAGTTGTACTTTCTGGATCTTATTCTGTTCATGTTACTACCAAAACACATGCAGCGTTCTCTGGTTCGATGAGAGTCACTGGCACAATGGGTAACAAACACGAATCAGAACGTTGGAACACTCAGAACCCTCATCAAGAAGACGGTTTTGGCTTCTAGCAGGACCATCGAAGTAACTCTTCAGTGCTTTTGCCGAAGATGTAAGTGCACAGGGTAACATGATCAGCCCCAATGATATAAGAACAATTCACAGGCTCCCCTGCACTGTGCTTACAGTTTTTTTAATCCGCACTTTGTTTGTTATTCAATATATCTAGATTTTTCAGCTTCGAATGTCAATTTTTATATCAATCGTTTGTGATGATGGTGGTACCCTCCTCAGGGGCATCACATGGGCATGGATACCCTGGCAGATTTAGGGGCCCCAGCATTTTATAGGGCCCCCAAAATCTAACATTGGCGTCCAGTCAGTAAAATCTTCCCTCGGGGGGGGCCAAAACTGATATTCGGAGGCCCCAAATTCCTAGCTACACCCCTGGTCCCGCATCCACACGCCCTGCCTGCCTGGCGCCGGTGGGCCTTACCTGTGTTATGGGGGGGTACGACCACCGGAGAGAGAAAGCGAAAGAGAGCGAGGGGCCACAGAAGGAGGTCAGGTGGCTGGCCCAGGCGGAGGTGCAGGGGACTCTCTCCACTATTTGTCTTTTATAGCCTCACTGCAGACTCTATTCTTGGACAAAAAATGGGAGGCCGTTTGCCCCCCAGTGTCGAGATGCTATGTGGCCCGTTGGTCGTATCACTTTCTCTACTTCATGGACAAATCAATGGCTATTAATAATTGCCCCCCCAGTGCCCACTCTCCCACTCTGTGTTTTTTTCCATCTCTCTCTCTTCTACTGTTCACCCATCTGGGCTCCTTCGCTATCCACATCGCTGCTTACTCCTACCTATGCTCCGACACCCCCCCCCAGTCTCTGCTCCCAACCCAAACCCGCGTCCTTTTTACGAGTTTCCGTTTTGGCTGGCTTTTTCGGCGACTCCGTCTGTGCCGGCATGTCGCGCCCTTTCCTCCATTGCTTGTCCCCTCCCAAGCTTGAAAGAAATTACTTCACTGTTCAACGCACACACATTTCACCCCTTCCCCAACGCACACACATTTCACCCCTTCCCCAACGCACACACATTTCACCCCTTCCACAACGCACACACATTTCACCCCTTCCCCAACGCACACACATTTCACCCCTTCCACAATTCACACACATTTCACCCCTTAGCACACAGCAATTTATGATGCACACCTTGTGCACAGCAAACAATTCTCTCTCTGGTTCAATGTCAATGTCACCCGCCAATCCAGGCAACGCCTTTACCGAGTCAACCCTCAAGTGTAAGCCGAAGCTAGTGTCTTTTCATGGATGAGGCCCGGTTCCTATATGCCAGTGGAAAAGCACCACGAGCGTCGGTTCCTGCACCATGAGCCTTTTACTTGGCATAGTTTCTAAATCCTTGAAACATGGGAGGATATAAGAACAGAATTAAGTGGAGAAGAAAACAATGGATGGATTTGCCCAGTTAATAACTGGATCACATTCAGCTCTCCCACTGCTCTCCCCTCCTTCCCAATATCCGCTCACATTCTCGTGCATCATTAATCCCATAGTACTCCCAGTTATTCATTTCCTGCTAGAGACCCCTGCTTGCCTGTACCCCAGTAGGAAGCCCTCCAGCATGGCTGCACCCGTCCACCCTCTGCAGCAGAAGGACCTTGCCACCTCCATTTATGGCATCCTCTCTACTACTTCCTTGCACTCCAACTTGTCATTCTCAGACTAAATTTATCAGCCCTCCACTTCGCCAATAGCAGGCAAGGCCAGTGGCCAAAATCCCTGCCGTGCATACCCGGTGTTGCTTGCAGACCTCTTGGGTGGGGGGGGGGGGGCAGGTAATTTCATGCCAAGGAATGCCTGTATCTCTAACTGTCCTGGGGTGGCAGGGGTGCACCCTTCTGCCAAAAGCTTTCTTCAGGATCTTTGTTGGTTCATTCTGATCTGTCACAATTACCGACATCAGTGACATCGGAGACTGTATTTTTGTCCAGCGGCTGTTTGACATTTTAGTGACCAGTAGGACACATGCAGCTTGGAGATGTGTTACTGTTCTTGAAGCACACTTCCCTACATAATCCCTATGAAGTGTTGTATAGTCTTGTTGGCTTCTTCGAAGTTCTCCAGGTCCAAAGAAAAGCAGTTCTGTTGTCTTTGGTGTGTGCATGCAGGCCTATGATGTCATACAGGCCGATGATGTCATACCCTATCCTCAGCTTCCTGCAGCTGGCTTCAAATCACTGAGACTCCGGTTAGGTCATCCATTCATCATTCCAACTCTCTATAGTGCGTGATTATGTGTGAGCAGTGATGCTCGTATTTCTACCCTGCAATGGACTGGCATCATGTCCAAAGTCTACCCTGGCCATGTGCTCTATGCCAGTGTTTCTCGACCCAATTCTCAGGAACCCCGAGACAGTCCACATTTATGCTACCTCTGAGAGGGAGCAAAAATGTGTGTTGTCTGGTAGGGAGTTGGAAGGAGCAAAAACATAGAGCGTCTGGGGGTCTCTGAGGACTGGGTTAAGAAACAATGCTCTGTGCGACCCCAACCAAACCCTGACCAGCTATTAAACACAGATGTATGGAAGGATGATGGACAGAGATTAACATAACTGGTACACTAGTATGTATTTGTGGTATAGGGGTCAAAATGTGTAGTGATTTCTTGTCATAACAGCACAAGTGTGTATTTATTTTGAGAGCATTTGCAAAGTTAGTACAAGACATCATTGTCCATTGAAACCTTTAAACTGTTAACACGTACATACCAGTTATGCTAACATACCTGATTGTGAATGTAACTCCACTAAAGCCACTGTATGTTCTCTCAGCTCACAGCCTTGTTTACACTCTCGGATGTGTTCGTTAGTCAGCGCGTGGCTCCTGAAAGTGTTCCAGTAAACCTTGAGCTGTTTCCCTAGGGTGTGACAAATATTTGCAAGTGTGTGCTTTCTTTTTCCTCTCGCCTGGGGCAGGGTTACATGTCGGCATGCTCTGTGTTTACATCATAGTTAGGGGGTTGCCTTACAAGGCATTACATAAATGTCACTCAACACGCCTGATAACATCATCCTGTATGGTTCCCCCTGTATCTCCCCTAACGTCACCAGGCAGTATCTATATCAGTGCTTAGAGTGTTTATATAGAAAGGGGGTCTGGGTGTGGGTGTGCGGGGGGGGATCCTGGCTTTGGCCTGTAGACTCACATGGGGCCTGGCAGGTCGCTACAGAGCAATTGATGGTCTATAGTAAAGCCAATTAATAGATAATGAGGTCTCCAGAACCAATCGGATCAAATGGGCACTGACTGTGAAATTACAAAGGAGTATTAATGTAGCCTGAAAGTCTGTTTGGAGGAAAAGAGGAAAACGGGGGGTGGGTTGGGGCAACTGGGTAGTGGAGGTGGTGGACATGAAGGAGGCAGCACAAAATGGGGGGGCGGATGGTCGGATAAACCTGAGCTCAGCTGATACAAAACTCCGTCTCACTGGTTCCGTTATGATGAGCGCATTCCCAAAAACCGCAGGGAGAATGTGATGGGACACCCGTGTGATGAGAACTGCCGATCCACGGGTTCTAGAAGCGCACAGGGGGCGTGGCACCGAGCGGCGGTGGGGGTAGGAGGGCGTGGCGAGGCCTCGCACGACCTCCGGTCAGCCCTGGCTTGCCCTATCCCTGACCTTCTCCTTCCCAGTCTCTCAGATTTCTTCGCACGGTCCCTGGAGGTTATATTTGGGCTTATTGAGGGCAGCTGGGGGGGCTGTGTAGATCTGTGACCTTGTGTAGAATGCGTTGGGCTCACCAAAGAGCATGGGTATGTCCCACTGGGTGCCACAGGGACCGATTCTGATTCACTTCCACTCAGGTATACTAATTCTGCTCCTGGCCACCAGAGGTCGCTGTTGGCATCTCACCTCCACTAATACAAGGGGCTGATGTGCTTCTAGTTCCCCTCTCGCTCCCTTTCAGCTATTATATTTCTCTGTTTCAGCACTTTCTTGAGAGGGGGGGGGGAAGTGCGACAGAGAAGGTGAGATACAGTTGAGACAGAGTGGAGTAAAAAATAAGGAAGAAGAAACACGGACACGAAAATAGACGTAGAGCAATAATCCTAAACTGGTGACAGAAATCCAGGAAATGCAACACTGATAGGGAGGCTGAGAGTGACCCATCAAGGGCGAAACAAGGACCTGAAGACACGGTACCAAGCCCAGACAGGAGAAGGAAGCGATTTGGTAATAACAGTGAGGGTCACTGCAGGTGCAAGGCAGTTAAAGCCCGCGACAGGTGTCTTGGAAGAGGCTGGGGTGAGAGAACAAGCGGAGGGTTAGAGCTGGTACAAGGGTTTGCGTCTGAGGCTAAAGGGGTCATGGGGATGGGGGGGGCGGGGGTTAGGCTGCATGGGGGGGCGGGGCATCACAGCAAGCAGCGCTGGAATGATCGCAACAAGACGCCAGCAGACTTGTGTGTGTGACACATAGTTACCTAAACACTAATCAAACAGAACCCCCCCCCCCCCATAAACACCAAATGCATGCCTACAGACGCATATTCCATGTTCTGTTGTTGTTAATCTAACCAATAAAAACCTAAAGGCCCTCCTTCCTTCCAACCCGGATCCCCCATTAGCTACAGCACCTCCTAGAGCTTCACAGCTTCTTTACATTCTCCTCAGCTGGGATCTACAGAGGTGAAGAGGCAAGCCGTCAAACTTTCATGGGAAGGTATTTCTCGATCGGGCTGCTTCATTTGCGGAGATGCTGTGAAACCGGTCATGAATTAATACTGAACTTGTATAGCTGTGTATGTGTGCATGCAGCGTGTGAGTCATTTATGCACCAAACAAGCCCGTGTAAATACACACACTGCCATCGGCAAGCGGCTTATAATGCAAAGCGCCATGCTGTGTTATGGGACAGCAGCCAAAGCGGGGAAAGAGATTCCAGTGTTGCACAGAAAGGTACCTTACATTTCAGAAGACCCCCCCAACATGCAAATGACCTGTAAGGTGTATGGTCTGTTCTCCCAACATGTGAATGTCCAATTTGGCATTTTGGAGGGCACCATCTGCCCCCCCCCGCACGATTGCCACATCAGTGCTGTAACTGTAACCATGCGCGGCACGGGATTAGCATGCTGCTTGGGCGCCCAGGCCTGCCAGTCTTCCTGGTCTCGCGCCACAAATACAGCGTTCCCGTCGCTGGAGTGCAGCCGCGCGCGTGCTACTTATGTTCGCAGCAGCTGCTCTGACCTTGGACGTCACGTAAGTGTATCCGCGGGTATCGGAGAACCAGCATTCATTCTAATGCCAGAGTTCAGCGCAAAGGCCTGTTTACTTACTTACTTGTCTGTTTTTCTTTCTTTTTTTTGGTTTATAAAGGCTCAGATTCAATGGACACAAGCCGTGGTGGAAAAAGCACTAAAAAAGCACTAAAAAAAGCACTAAAAAAGCACAGGTGCTTCACCATGATGTTACTCAAGTAAAACAGAAAGTAGTTCACTAAAATACTAAGCTACTCAAGTGAAAGTTAAAAAAAATACAGATTTTAAAAATAAGACTGCTTAAGTACCATAAATAAAAAGAACCACACATTAAAATCAATTCATCATACAAAAAAAAAAAGTTATCCCGGTAAATTTTTGTGGGAGAGCAGTGCGTTAGAGTAAGGAAAATTGAATCGTAAACACTGAGTCGCAAAATGATACGCGGATGTTTTCTTTTTATTTGGAGAAAAAGTGGATGAACTTGCTGAGCTCGATCTCCGGGCCAGATTTAATGAGGAATTAAAAACAGGTCGTTGTCAACTGTGGAAGATGCAATCACCTCAATTAATTCAGTAGGCCAGGTTGTATTTTTTTTATCTTTAGTGTTACTAATGAGTACTTTAATATTGATAAAGTTTAAATATCGGCCGGCAATATCAGTATGTTACCTGGCCCTCGTGCATCTCCACACAGGCCTATTGTTTGTTCTGTCTTCATTAAGACAGTATGTAAGACAAAACACCAACACACAAAAAAAAAAGGTTTTAAAAATCCGATTTTACCCAGAATCGAGCATTTTTCTGTTGGGTGATTAACGATGGTGTGCAGAATTTGTCGGAGTAAAACAGCTATTTGGCTCATAAATGTTGCGAAGTGAAAGTAAAAGTTGAAAGTACTTAAAATAGGCTGCTCCAGCAAAGTACAAATCCAGAAAAGAAACTAATTAGGTACAGTAACGAAGTAATTATGCTTCGTTACTTGACACCAGTAAACGGCCTATAACCTATAATAAGAGAAGCGTTTTCGCTCGAGTCCCTCTGGCGACACCGCGTGGTAGTAGCACGACACACTGCGGGAACTGCATAAAGTTTCCGTTGCAATTTTTTCATTTTCGTGTTTGATGCTGCATGAAAATAGTTTAGTGTTACCTAGTTTATTCATATATTCTCCAACAATCTATATACACCAGAAGTCTTAATGTATCAGTTAAATTCGATAAAAAATGAATAATTAAAATGAGCAATAAATATTGACTAAAGTGATTTCTCAGATACTACCAGTAATAATTTTTGTATTATTCGCTGTCTTTGTGAATGACAAATAATATTTAGGTCTGTTACTGGAAAATAACTAGTTAGAAACGACCCACATATAAAATGATGCACAATACGGAGCAGATCGCAATCGTAAATTAATATATGGCCGTTTCACTGTAAGGCAAACCGAAACTGTACTGTGAACACGATTCATGTAAAGAGGCGTGGCTCTGTGAAATGCTCCGGCCGACATCTGCCATCTGAAAACTTCAGCTTCCTGCATTCAGATCTGCGAGGACCTTCGATCGACGTCTGCCCTGGTGCTGGGCTCCATGCCACGGCCGCAGTCATGTCTCTGCCCCGACAGCTGAGAGATGAGAGGTGAGACCTGGTCCCAGCGTGTGTGTGGGAGAGTGACTTATCTGTCATGCACCTTGGACAGCCGCCAGTGATAAGCCCGGTAATATCGGTGACAGGCGATGCATTTTCAGTGAGTTACGGCGTGTTTGAAATGCGAGATGCTGAATCATTCCCGTTTTTCAACTGTGTGTAAATTAGTATGAAAAAAGCTAGATGAGCATGAATTCATGGTAGTAATGGTGTGTGTGTTTACGGATTAACTATATCAACTCCTTCTAAACACGTTTTAGACAGACAGACAGATGATAGATAGTCTCCTCCCCAATATCAAAATGTCTCCTATGCCCTTTGATACATAGACAGAA
>JABFEB020000092.1:6123486-6141448 GCA_019775895.2 Stomatorhinus ivindoensis | reverse complement strand
GTGTACCTTATTATACCCCCCATAACCTCAGATATGGTGTTAAATGCCTTGGCTTAAGGTGTGAATACCCCCCCCCCCCCCCCCAAGGGTACCGTCAGGAACCGGACGGGCATTTTTCCTGCATCCTTCGTGAAGATTATCAAGCCCCTTCCAGAGAGTGATTCAGAGGGTGAGGAAGATGCTTCAGGCCCCCAAAAAGGTCCCCCTGCAGGATCATACAGCTGCCTGCGCTGCTACCTCCATCTCCCCACTGGTGTGGAAACCAGGTGAGAGAAGAGAGGCTGTGGCACAGTTAAGCAGTGCTACAAGAAGAAGCTGGCTGATATCTTCTTACTGAATTACACAGGTTCCCCAATGTATAAAAGCAGTTCAAAAAACACAAAAAAATAACAGGACCTATTTTTCCCTAGTACTTATATGATATCATAGCAATCATGACCTTGTATGCACAGTTTCAACAGAGCGTGTAGTGCTGTCTAATGCTCAGGCCACACTGCCTGGTGCCTAGGCCGTGCCGCCTGGATGGTTTGCTCATGGGTGTTGATTGTGGGCCTCTCTGTCACACCACAGGGACTTGTGCGTCGAGGAGGCTCTCTCTGCCAGGCCGTCCTACAGGGAGCTGTTCACGCGGATGAGGTATGGAGGGCGCCAAGTCCTGGGTGAGGGGCACCTTACCCACAATGCACCGAGGCATATCCAAATTCAGCTCACTGTCCTGGCTGGAGTGCCAGTACGTTTTTGTTTCTCCAGTTTTCCCTTATTACTTTTCAACTCAACTACCTTTTGGTGGATCTGCTGTGTTATGCTAAAATTACTTATATTTTTTATCCCATGAGCTGTGGAACGCTTCTGCATACATTTCAGACTGGATAAATCATCGAAGATCGTTCCAGAATCCGCCACCTTTTTGCTTCACATTTTGTTGCCATATTTTTTTCTGGCTAATTTTTGTAGCAGCTTGGTTTATTTTTTTCCCCCCAAAATGAGCTGAATGCAGCACCTTCCTGCAGCCAGCAGTTGGCGCTCTTCCTATTCAGTGCCCCGCCAGTCTGCCTTATTTATCACACTGTTAATTGCCTGGTGCCGTGCAGGAGTGCTGAGCGCTAATTTCACCTGCTGGCAGATGCTTGAGAGGACAGCGGGATTGGCTGCGGTCACGCTCAGCGAACGCCGCAGCTTGAATTTGAAGTGTTTCCACAGCTCATCTTGTTTGATGTTTCATTTTTCCCTCCTGCAGTCCAGAGGCTAGTTAGGTGAATGTTAGGTGTCCCAACACACCCGCAACAGGTATTTGGTGTTCCTGAGTTGCTGGGAGTTGGGAGGGAGATGAAATGTGGACTGTCTGGGGGTTTCTGAGGACTGGGTTGGGAAACACTGGTGTAATGGGCTGGCATCTTGTCCGGTGTCTCCCTTGGATAGACTCCAGATTGCTGCAGTCCTGCACTGGATACATGGCTATGGAAAATGGATGGATGGATGCATGTAATCGGTGTGTGTGTGTGTGTGTGTGTGTGTGTGTGTGTGTGTCATATCGCCACAGCAACGGTGCTGGTCAGTGTGGTGGTGTTGTCTGGACGTGTGTAACGGAGCAGTGAAGGTCAGACTGCGCTCCTGTTTCAGAGAGCTGTTTAAGCTGGAGGACATCGCGCTGAATTACCGAGACACAGACGGGGACATGGTGCGCATCCTGGACGACGAGGACTTGGAACTGATGGTGCAGGAAGGCAGGCAGGGGGGCTCAGAGGTGAAGCGGCCCGTCAACCAGTATCCCTGGGAGCTGCACGTCAGCCTGGCCTCGGATTTCTCCGTGTACAACATTGAGCCCTGAGCGTGCGATGGCCACGCACGTGCGTCCGGGCCTGCGGGGCTAAACTTGAAACCAAAGCTTTAGTAACGCTGCATGATTGACAGTTACCGCGATATCAGAGCGACTGCAAAAGCAATGGAGTCACCCTCCGTGACCCAACTTAGGAGTTATATATTAAAATGATGTTGAACCTGTTCATTGACCTTCATAAATGTACTGAGACTATATGTAAAAGGAAGCAGTTACCGCATATACACAAAGCTGAATGAACCAAAAAGAGGCTTTTTCACTTACTCTATTTTAATTTTATTTACCTGCAGCTAACTAATATATCAGTCACTGGTGGTCTGTTTCCTGATGAAACTATCATGCAGATTTAGTTACCTACCTAAACAAGCAGCAATCTTCCCTGGTCATGAATTAGTTAGACGTGTCAGATAGCCGGTGTGGGCGGCTCGGTGACCGTATGGTTTTATTTAGTAGCATTAGCCAAGCTAATGTTAGCCTGAGAGCGCCGCAAAGGTGCTACGTACGGCGCCAGCTATGAGGCTAGTTAGCTGGAAGATGCTTATTCCATAAGACTGGCAGGAACAGAACCGAACGAGTCAGTCAAAGAAATTATGACACTTAATAAAAAGGAAATGCGCATGAAGAGATATGTGCAGACACGTTAAACATTGCTTGTCGGACTTTTGTTATGAAAGCAGTAACATTATTGCAACATTATTACAGAATTAAACGTGTCCCAAGACTTTCTGTAAGCACTGTACATACATTTGTGAGAAATAATGGCAAATACATTTACAGAAAATTATTACTACACATTGATATGACTAACACAAGCCACATGTTCAAATATAATTTCATTTTATTGAACTTAATGTGTTCATAAAGCAATTTCATCTGACGACTAGGGGGTGCAATTTCACTCCTGGTAAAATTGCCAACGCTTGGTGAAAACAAGTAATGGTTTTTGAAGTTAATTAAAAAGTACACTGTACACAAAAACAGTTTCCCGAAAACCTGAATACTGGAACATTAAAGAAATAAAGTTGTCTGTGCTTAAATATTACACATAGCCCACTGTTACTGTTTAAATAAAGTATCTTAAGTCAAACCTGGAGTTTTAGCTCATTATTATACAACTGATGCATGTTAAATCTGTCTTATATGCCGTTTCCTGTTTCACTTCTTATGTCATGCTGAATCAAAACAGACTTTGTAACATTTTTATTATGGAATCATTTGTGCTAAGTTGTATTTCAGTAAAATGACTTAAATTCCCCAGTTAATTATTAGTCAAAACGTGAGCTTCCGGTTCGTCTGCATCAGTCTTTGAAAATAGTGGGGTTAGGGCAGATGGCCAATCAGAGATAGCTGACATTGCCATTGCCTACCGGGCGGGGGGGGATTTCCCCCACACTGCCAGCCCGTGGGGGTGTTTTAAGGGGCTCAGAAGCATGTCGACTGGGTATATTTCTTATGGGACATATTTGTGTTTGACGTATGAACTGAGTTACAGTGGAAAGTTAGAGATCGTCTGTCCGCACAGCATGTTTGATGCTAGTGCGATGCGGTACCACAGTGCCACACAGACCATTTACAGTTCTAGGCCCCTAAACTGGATCTAGTCCTCAAGAGTAATTTAATTATTCTTGTTTTACCTTTGCAGTCATTTTAACAATATTTAATTTTTTTTTAAAAAAAAGGTTCTTTTTTTTTTTTAAGAGTTTTTTCTCAGGCGGTGATGAACACAGAGGAAGTCAAATAGCAAAACGACATCAAAGCTTCTTCGGGCACCTGTTCCACTCACAGTGACAGTCCCACACGTTTGTTCATTTAAGGTCATTTACCGCATATTTTCCCATGGCGCCTAACTGAGAATTGTATAACAACTAAATGCAACTTCACAAAGTAAAAGATTACAACAACACCTTCATACAAAAACGGCCCCGGTGAAACGATCCTAAAGAGCACTTCTGTTCAGTTACGTTTAGCAAGAGTCAAACAGCCCTGTTTCACAACGCCGTACATCACTGCCATGGTACCGAGTTTAATTCCGCATATCATACGTGCCCCATCAAATCAAAATTTATATAACACATTTAAAGGAACGAAAGCTCACCAAAGTACAGTGCCGAATAAATAAAGACAGGTAGATCGGATTGTTGTGATGTTTTTTAGTTTAAACTGTTAGACTTTATTCTTGAAATAGCTGCAGGTTATTACTACCGCATACGCAAGTATAGCGAGGTGACCGGAAACAGCTTATTTTGTGGGGTGGACTAAAAAAAAGCTGGTTTGAAAGCGGATATTCCACAGCTGCTTGTAGACTATCACATATGGTAGAATATCTGCGCGGGGTTGTTTGAATACATCTTGCAGTGGAAAATACAGAAGCTCTGACCCATTTTCATGGGTAATAAGTTTCTTTGGACATACAGTACAAGTTCATACCTGGAAGATGGATCCTAGAACCCAACTTAAACAAAGGATGGGGAAAAAGAAGCAGAGAGCTTTGGCATTACATGAAACACGCATTTAAATGCTACAGCACCTCTTCCGAAGGAAGCCTTCAATATCTCTAAACACCATCAAAAAAGTCATTAAACCACTTTCCTTGTTCTAATCATATTCTCAAACTGAATTGTTTCCCCTACAGACCAGCCAAAACTTACAAGTATCCATAACTCTCAGGCCCAATACACACCTTTTGAACAAACTACCAATCAGGACCTTATTAAGGCACATAACTGCAAACACCTGAACACAACTGACCAAATCCATTTGACATAAAACCTGCTGAATATACTTTAACTCTCTTCTGATGTATTCGTAGTCGTTAGCTCTTCTAACTGGTTATGGTAGCAATGATGAGGACAGACATTAATTACCTTGGTGTCCGGCAGACTCGTTAACGCCTGTGTTCCTGTTGAATCTTTCCTTCTCTACCCTTGACAGTCAACAAAGGCTGCCAAGGTCTGCTCATCAAACTCAGGTGTCAAGTCTTCTAATGTATTCCATGGCGAAAAACTATTTTTACAGTCAAGTTAATTCAAAAGAATATTGTCCATATTGTAAAGTGGCAGGCGAACATGTCATCCTCAGAAGGGCTGAACGGTCAAATCCCTGCTGTGAAGGATGCATCAAAAGGCTTCACAAGACATATGTGAATAGTGTATGTATTCGACCTTTGTGGTTGGCTTGGTGTGATGCACACCTGAATTCCCTCTAGGTGTATCATCCCGGTTATTGTACTAAAAACAAGTTACATGGTGATCCGTGCCAGTCGAGCTGTGTAGAAGTTACCAGAGAATCTGCAAAATGGAGATGATTCTGTGTAGGGCAGGTTCCTGGTCCCACATGTTTAAACCATCTCTAAAGCAGATAAAAACGTATTTTGGAATCCATAGAAATAAAACAGAAACTTTGTTCAGTTCTTCGGTGGGTAGCACTCTGGCTGAACATCCCCAGGATTGAGGACTGGGGGAGGGTTTTAATTAGTGACGGCCAAGTGAAACCTTGTGAACCACTTGCTGTATTTTCTGATCCCAATAGATGGCGCTCTCTCTTCAAAATAAATGGGCTCAAAGTAGGCCCCAAAGCAAACCAAGAGTGCCATATAGTGGAGTAAAAAAAACACAGCTAATGGTTCCGGAAGATTCATTTATCTGTCGCTAGTTTTAATCCTTTCCCTGTTCTGTTTGTGTGGAGTCCTATGCAAGTTTCCTCTGTCAGTCCAAAGATATGCAGTTAGGCACATTGTCCTCTGGCTGATGGACTGGCATCCTGTTTCACATACACCCTCCCTTGTGTTGTATTTTCTGGGAAAGGGTCCCTAAGATCCTGTACTACATAAGCAATGGATGGATGGATGGCCGTTCTGGGTGGCCAGGTAATCTGTAATCACAGGGGGTTCCTTGTAGACGTTGCTGCTCAGCAACCAGGGGCCAGCCATGTTAAGTTTACAGTCAGTAATCCCAGTAATGAAGACGCAGCCATGCACAGTCGAGCAATGTCAGTGAATTTCGTAACGCACCGATCACCGCACTACACTGTGGTCGAAGCACGTGGCTTTGCTTATCTACACTGTAGCAGTAGTGAAACCAGCTGAGATATTTTTACTATTCGCAAAATGAACTCTGATAAGCAGGTGTTAATGTTTTCATTGTGTATGCTGTTATATTCCGCACAGAGCACTTTCATTAGTTGACATTAACAGGCATTTTAATTTGTATGTATCTCATTTGAAGCTGCCTTGCAGTTCGTTTAATGTTCAGCCACCGCCACGGCTTATTTCGATGCAGCACAAAAATTTCCATTTCCGCCCATTTCGTTCCCTCCAGCTAAACAAAAACCACAGCTTTATATGGTCTGGTGTGTCACCCATTACGTGTGTCTGCGCATTTTTAGCTACGCAAAACACAATGACAAAAAAAGTGAGTTTTCGGAAATAAATTCAAAATGAAGCTCAACGTACTATACGCAACTGTCTCTCAGAATTTCATTTTTTATTTACTTATTTTTTACTGGACTATCCTATAAAAAGTTATACTATATAAAACTTCAGTGTGTGCATTTGGCTTGTAAAGGTCGTACCGTCCAGCCGAATAAGCAGTTGGAAGATGGATAGATGAAGGGTCTGTTATTGACTATTACAAACTATATCCTGTAGCCTAAATCATGGGCTTCTATTTAAAAGTCGAAAATAGGTTTGCCTTGCGATTTCGGCAGCATGTAAGCGCTACTGAAAATAAACACCAAATGACTCAGGAATTAATCTAAACACTACTTCAATCAGCCAAACTCAGACGCATGTATTTCAGACTCTGCAGGCTAGCTATCATCAAGATAAATGGTACAAGGAAACATAAAAAGACATAAAAGATCAGCTTGATACCGTGATTAATATCAATAGGTAGTTTTTGTTCGTGTGTCAGGTGGCAATGAAAGGCTCATCCGTCACTGAGTGTACCGACTATTTTAATGTAATACTTTAACTTGAACATCCAGTTAGTAAATGTTTTACTGTGGCTGCAGTAAATAAACTGCATGCGTAAAGAATCTGTTTTGTTTCCCATCAAGTTTTTGTTTACGCAGACGTTTGCAGACAAAACGAAGACAAGCAATTAAACACTTTAAAGGAAAATTGGGCTACAGTAACATGAAAGACAACTGATTTTTGCAGTATTAGAGTTAAATGCATGTTTTTATAATTTACTTTCAAATTTAGGATTATTGCAATGGCAGCTTCACACGCAGTTTTAGCGCTTCATTTCTGATCCGGATCTTCCCAATGTTTTCATGTATTTTTCTTTTGTTCCCGACAGTGATCGAGGTTCCAGCCTTACGTGTCGCTCCCGTCCAGCCTGGAAATCCCGCAGCGAGGGACCGGCGCGCGCTGCATTTCCTTTTTCCTCTTCTTGTTTTTCTAAAGCGCTTTTCAGCTGCGGGACTTTGAGAAGCTCTGAAGCTGATCTGAGCGAGTTCATTATAATAATAATAATTATTATTATTATTATTCATAAACAGGGCTATGGACTACATTTAATCCGCTAAACACTAGGGGCGTTTTAGTCGAAAGTGGAAACTGCCGTAATTTAGTTTTCGAGGGGCATAACTGAGTGACTGTACGTTAAACGTGGCACGTAGATGTTTTATTACAAAATAATATCATGTAAAGTACATTGAAATACTCTGAACAATCTTGGAAGGAACCAGCAAGCAGGACACGGCATACTGAATATATGGTATGGTCTCCTTTATAAAATGGTTGAATATATGTTGTATTGTATAAGTCTAAGCAAAGATTAATGTGTCTTGGGGAAAGGATTAGATTCATAAGTTTAATGCAATGTGGAGCCCAGAGAGAAAACGAAGATAAGTGAAATGTTTAAAAGGGTATTTTATTGTTTCATTCGTGTTGATGTGTGCATCCTTCCTGATGCGTCTTAATTGCTGTGGTGGAATAGGCTATATAAGTTTTATAAACGTAAAAGTGTAGTCATTTTAAACTGTGTGCGGAGAAAAGGTCGTGAAATTGTACTTATCATTAAGGGTGGTTGTTAGGCTACTATAATGTTGATTTTCACTATTAAGCTTATTAAAATTAAAAAAGGATCGCGGTGAACGTTTATTTGACGTTTTTACTGTGCATTCCCGTCACGGTAAGATAATTTGGCATTTATGTTTTTCCGTGATTCACAAACCTTGCTAACTGCAGGAATTCTCTCCTTTAAAGCTCTTGCCCGTTGCCAAATCTCCCCAACCCGTCATGCTCCTGGTCTGGATATGCCATATGTGGTGCCTGGGTGTTTTCCTTCCTCCAGCCCAGTCATCGACCCCCGGACCTCACATGTACCGAGCCTACGGGAGCTCCGCGTATCACAGTAAGAGTCCCTGTCCATTCCAGGGCGACGCTGTGCTAGAGCCGCGTCGGGGATTTGTGAGGCATAGAGCCGATCGCTGTCCGTCTCTGTCCTGCAGAATCCGCATTGCTGGAGTCGCTGCGGTGCTACAACGACTACTTCTCCTACATACGCTGCAGCTGGACAGGGAAGACTCAGGCGCAGTCTTCTGTGTTCCTTCATCACCTGGACACCAAGGAATACAGGTACTGTATAGAGAAAGGGTGGAGCTGATCGCGGAGGAGAGGGCCTGGTCGTACCACGTAGCAGAGATAACCTGATAAGATAAGAAGAGCTTTATCCTTTATCCTAATTCTTTTGTCTTAGTGCAACAAGAGGATTAAAGATGAGGCAATAAAGAGCTTTAAAAGAACCATAGTAATCGTACAAAAACAGAATAACAAAATATATCTAACAAAGTAACAAATAACTATAACAGATATAATAAGATGACAGATAATTTAGTGCAAGTTGTTATGAACGGTGACTTAGGGTTTGTGCCATGAATAATATGATAGCGGCTTATGATGAGGAGATGAAAACAAGCATTCGATGGCATAGAGGTGAGATGCGGAAAGAGGAGAAAAAGAGAGAAAGGGGAGGAGTTATACACTCTTATCACCACAGGTAGAGAGGGTTGAGTCTTTTGCTGCGTCAGCTCTGATGACCCATCATGGGGGCGTGCATGGGGTGGGGGGGGGGTCATCTGTGATACTGAGGAGCTCTTTCAGACACCTCCGCCAGCTTCTCCAGTCTGACACCCAGGACAGAACCAGCCGTTTTAATCAGCTCGTTCAGCCCGATGGCGTCACCTGTCCCCACCGCTCTGCCCCAGCACACAGCTGCCAAAAACACCAAACTCTCTACTACGGACTGGTAGAACATAGTCAGCATTTTACTACAGGCACTGAAGGGCCTGGGCCTGCTCAGTAAGTAAAGCCGGCTCTGCCCTTACTTGACACCAGTGTCAGTGTTCTTGGACCAGTCCAGGTTACTGTCCGTGTGCAACCCCCAGGTACCTGTACTCCTCAACCACCCCCACATCCGTCTGATGGTGACAGGGGTGGGGGGAGGAGCCTGTCTCCTAAAGTCCACAACCAAAGTTCCACTGTCTTTGCGACGTTAAGCTGTAAATGGTTCAGCTCACACCACTCAACAAAGCTGTCCGCCACACTCCTGTGTTCACCCTGCTGTCCGTCCCTGACACAGGCCACAATGGCAGAGTCATCAGAGGGATTTCTACAGGTGACATGACTGAGACCTGTAGCTGAAATCAGTCGTGTAGAGCGTGAAGAGGAAGGGTGATAGGACAGCTCCCTGCGGTGCTCTGGATGCCATCAGCTCTTCAGCCGGACATGCTGTGGTACTTGTAAGTAGAAGATTAACTCTTGATTTCTCTCTCCCACTCTCCAGAGAGTCCCCATGCCTGCCATACCTACCCCCCATCCACCGTCCGGGTGACTTGACCACCTTCCACTGCCAATACAACACCACCATGTTTACCATGGGAGAGAACGATGGATTCCTCTTCAGGATCCCGCATGTACACCTGCTGTCCAGGGTGTTCAATTGGTCCCGACAAGGTCAGTCAGGTTATATTATCCAAAGACTTCTACAGACTTCAAGACAGTTTTATGCCATAAACTATTATTCAGATTAGAACAAGTATTCTGCAAAGGCTTGATCTGCAAGCACAAAAACTCGGTTCTCCTGTGCAACTACTTGGCAGATTCTTTGGTGAATGACTCTTGGAATGAGGCCAAAGGACGAGCCCAGATAGAAAGGGGAGCCTGGAGTGACTGGCCCCCCCTGGTGCAGTGGAAGACTAAAGACGGTAAGTGGTTACAGAATTGTGGAGGAAGCACTAAGGGAGATACTGAAAACACCTGTGTGTATTTACAGCTCTGGAAAAAATTAAGAGATCACAGACCACAGTGACATTTTTGGTTTCACTTATTTCTCAGTTTATGTGAATGCGTCTGTGTAAAAAATACGTTTTTTTTTTTGCAAACTCCAGCCTCTTTCAGTCTTCTCATTGGTGAAGGGCGTCTTCCTGCTTTATGGGTCTTTAAGGGCTTCTTGTAGTCCTTCACACCGCTTCCCATTCCTTTTGAAGGTCACTTGAGGTCATCCTTCAATTTATGAGGCATTATTTGATAAGTTAAAGGTCATCTCTGGCATTAGAAAGTCACTTCTGCCCTTTACCTGGCTGGTTCCCAGTGTCTAACGCTTCACCTTATTCTTGTGTACTGCTGTCTTAGAACTTTTGAACCTGGAAGCAGCCTTCTGCTCAGTGTAGCCTTCTGCCAGCAGAACGAGGATTTAACCACAATTTAAAAATTCAGATTAAAAAAAATTGGAGAGGTCTCTTAATTCTTTTCCAGAGCTGTATGTATAGATCTGAAAAGTATTGTGGGGAAAAAAGCAGAACGACCTGAAGACTATTTCTTTATATGGATAAACGGTTTTACCTGCCAGTGTCAATTTTTTAGATACCTTTAAGATTCCGAGTTTAGACTGTTAACGGTTTAGTGAGAGTGTCTGGTCATAGCCCTAACACGGTGGGTCTTTTTTCTGCGTCTCTGCCAGCCATGTTACCAGGTCCCACTAACCTGCAGTGCCTCTCTGACCGGGAGCTGAAGGTGCTCTGCAGCTGGGAACTGAGCAAGGAGCTGGCCCAGTTTGTCACCTACAGGCTCCGGTACCAGTTCAGCGGCATGGCCAAGTGAGTCTCCCTTATGAAGTCTGGGATTTAAAGCGAGGGAGAGAGAGAGAGAGAGAGAGATACCTAATCTGTGTGTGTGTGGGTTAGGTTTATATTACAAATCGAAAAACTAAAAATGCCAAAAGTCTCATATATTGTTTGGTTGGGGCTGGGTATAGGTTAAGGGTCATCATGTTGTGTGTGCGTGAGTGTGCATGTGTGTATTTGTTGCTTTTGTGATTAGAATGTCTTCCCCCACACCCATCTCTTCCTGGTGCTGCATCATTGCCAAGAAACTAATGGTAAATGTTGCCATTGTAAGGTTGCATTTGGCAATCAGACAGCTGCACAATGAACCTTCATCAGGTCAGTGTGACGTTCGCTTGCATCCCCCTGTAAAGTGACCCTGGAGGTTTGCTTTGCCCGGGTTTCCGTTCTGCAGCCACAAACACACAGGTCTGGATAAGATAAAGCCTCATTACGAAAGGCAAAAGAGAGACATACGACCACTTCTTCAAAGGTTTGTTTCGATTGTTAAAGTTAGAAATGCTGAGTTAGTCACTCCGGAGACCAAGCACTTCTACATTTCTTACCATGATCAATTGTGCCTTTTTTGCTGGATGGGAGGTCAGGTTCCTCAATAGCCAGAGGAAGCGAGAATCCATCAGCCATAACTGCTGCCCTCCACCATTCTGCGTGCTGCAGTCCGGAAGCTGGGAGGGAGCAGAAATGTGTACTGTCTGCAGGTCCCCGAGGACCGCATTGGGAAACACTGGTACAGTAGCAGGCAGTGTTCCACTGCAGGGCTGATGAATGCCCTCACTTCACTGCTCCGTCCCTCTCGCTCTGTGGGCTGGTCGTGGAACCCTAAGCTCCCGGCCTGGGATTTGGCTCAATGGCTCGTGACGGAGAGTTTTCGGCTGTTTTGGTTGGTACTTAGGGTGACTCTCAGTGTGACCCTACAACCCCCCAGGAAGACATCCCACAGCTCCTTGTGTTGTCTGTTTTCCTCCTCGTTCTTTTGTCTTCCCTGTGTCTTTCCTTCCTGACCACGTCCCCTATTCCCTCGCTTTATTACCACCTCTCCACCTGTCTGCCCCATGGCGCGATCTCCCCGTGTTCTTCTCGCCTCCTCTTTTCCCTCACTTGCTCTCCCTTTCTTTCTCTCTCCCCCCATCTCAGGAGTGAGCTCTGCGGTGACCCCGATGTCCGTGATAAACCCGATGAGTCAGCACTCCAGTTCAGCTGTTCCCTCCTCCCGGCCCCACGGCACAGTGAGCTCCTGCTAAATCTCACCCCCATCTACATCTTCAGGTCGTTCCCCGTGGCTGAACACAGTGAGTGGCGCTCCTCTTTTGAGTCCTCCCATGCTCCAGGGGGCAGTGTCCTTTTATTGGTGCCCGTGCCTGTGTTTGGATAGATGGTCAAGCAGTGATTGGTGAATTGGTTAGTTTATCTGTGATGAAGCAGCAGCCATCAAACTCGATAACAGGTACCTAGATGGATAGAAAATCTAGGGTGGGAAGATGGCTACAGGATTTGGATGTACTTCATTTAACATTTTGCCTATACCCCACCCCGCCACCAGTCTGGCTCCCCCGCCCCGACCCTGTGCAGGTTAAAGAGAAAGATGGACACTGGAAGTTAAGTTGGACCCCATCAAAGACAGAGTTGGTGCCAGTTATTTATGAGATATGCTACTGGTGCATCGAAACACCGGTGAGAGTCTGTCAGTCTGTCTATGACAGTGTATGTGTCAGTCAGTAATAGTCTCTGTCAGTCTCTGCTAATCAGTCAGTCTTAGTCTTTGCCAGTCACGTTGTTTCAGTCAACCAGTTTTAGTCTGTCATTCTTTGTGAATCAGTCAGCCAGTCTTAGGATATTTCTCAATATGTATACTTGACCGTACTTGTATTCTCATATACTTGTTGGATGTCATCTTCCATTGCTGAAGACCAGTTCCAATACTCAAAAACAGAAGTACAGAGGATTATAAAAATGGATGTCATTATTGCCCCGCCCCAAATATCCAGGATGCATTGGTTGTATCTCTGCCAAACGAGACCACTCCCATGATTCATTGCACCCCAAGTTCGTTCTTGGGAGGCAGGTTAGCAAGGATTTTGCCAAGACCACAGGTGCGATCTTTGCATTCTAGGTCTCTGTCTGTCTCTCAGTCAGTCAGTCAGTCCTAATCTCTGTCAATTTTTAAATCAATGAGTCACTTTGTCCCCTTTGGTGCCATTGTCACTCTCATTGTATGTTAAACTGATGTCAGACTCTGTGGGTTAAGCCACTGTACCCATAATCTCAAAGTCACCAGTTCAAACCCTGTAGTCAGCAGAGTGATTACAGGGACTGTCTGACCCCACCCTCTCAACAAAGTATATGTTGCTTTGGATAGAAGTGTTGGATAATTAATGTAGTTTGCGTATATGGCACTCAGTTAAACTACTTGCTGTCTGTCTGTATCAAACATTATTCTATTATAGTGTGAGTTGTTATCATTTAATGATTGTTAATAATTTATATTAAAGAAGTTAAGGTATGTTAGGGTGTTAAGGTGTAGTTACATGCTTATGGATATTCTATACATGCATTATGAATGTGCAATGAATGCTCTATGAATGCATTATAAAGGTATTATGAAGGTACAGTGTATGCAAAGTGTTAACATTTGTTCTTAGTTGCCTTAATCATCACTGTCCTCATAGTGATTTCTAGACTGAAAACCTTTGTGGTCTGTCTCTGAACTTTTCTATCTGTCCAGAAAGAGCGAGACTGCTACAATTCATCTGTCACCTATTCAGACATCAGTCAGGCGTCTCTCTGGAGTGGGTCACGCTACACTGCCCAAGTGAGGGCCATGATTGGCCCTAGTGAATACAGAGGGATCCCTTCTGATTGGTCAGAGCCAGTAGAGTGGACCACACCCCTAGGTAATCCACTGGGTGAAGCCTAAATATGTATAGTTACTCCTTATCATGTCTGAATGTCCTCTTTGCAGTAATGATGATAACCATTTTTATTGGGACTGGAAGAGATTTAAATCTCTTCAATGCTGCATACAAAACAATAGAAACAATAGTTTAAAATATTAATCTTAAAAATTGAATCAAAATGTAGACAGTGGTGTGTGGGGTCTTTGCTGTAACATTAGTCATTCCGGGAACAAATGAGGGTTGGGGGAGATGCAAAGGAAATCACCTTTGGCCACTGAGTCACACACACATTCTCGGCAGCTCTGTGCTTACAGCACAACCCAAACCAACAGTCGTGGCCATTAATGCCCCTTAGGTGATTCACATACTTGTGCTTGTTTTCTTTTTGATGCTGCCAAGAACAGACTTTAAATCAAAGGATGTTTCTGTACGATCAGACGCCTTTTTGTATATTCTCTGCTTTCCCGTCAGCCGTCAGCATCCTGGTGTACTTCGTTCCTGGGGCCTGCGTGATCATATTCGTCCTCATCCTTCTCTACGGTCTCCCACCTTGTTCCAGGTCTCACTCTCCTTACTTACAGTGGTGGCTTTGCGCTTAACTGGAATCAGGCTCTGTCACTGATAGCTGTTTTTCTGGACCTCATTCAGGAGCATTCAGTCGTGGTTCAAATCCATCCCGTCACCTTTGAAGAGCAAAGTGTTGAACATGGCAAGTTTTTCAATCATTTCCTGACAATTCCTGACACTTCCCATCACCTGTTCCCCATCCTGCTTTCTTGCCTTCCAGTCCTCTGTTGCTTTTCAATGGAAGCTGTTTATTTCTTCCCTATTTGGTGTCTCCAGGCTATTTCCCTTCCCTCGTCCCTTGTGTCGTCGCCTGTCTATCGGCTACTTACTTGGCTGGTGTGTCCCTTCTGTGTCTTTGATCTCACGCGGCACCTTTCCTCAAGGGAATAGCATTGAATATAATTTGAAAACTGAAACTATGCAGAGCGATATTTGTTTAATAATGTCCACTCGGCCTTAGAGAACAGGCCGTAAATCATTTTCATTACAGTCCCTTGCTGTGTACCACAGAGACCATCGCAGGACAGAACTGGTGTTCCCATTCCCTATTTACACGCCCTTATTCCCGGCATTGGGCACATCATTCGGTGACAGCATAGTGCCCTCTGGGGACAGAGGACTGTTTAAATGGAAGTATACTTTGAACCCATTTTAATCTTCATGTACGGGCTCAGTTTCTATTCATAAAGTTGTTTGCCTTGGGATTAGGTTAGTCTTACTTGTGATGGGCTGACTGGTAAATTGGTCAGTGTTTTCCCACCTTCGGGGCCATGGACCACCTTTGATTCCTGGAAGACGCTCGCTTCCTACGTCAGGCGGATGTTGCGCCGCTTGCGGCAATGGGGACCGCAGCATGAGCTCCACAGTTTTCACTTCCTCTCTCTCCTCCTCTTTCTCTTCCTGTTTTTTCTTTCTTTTTGTTCCTACTCTCACTCTTCACCTCCAGAGCCGCCTCAGTGTGAACTGAGCTTCCCAGACAGGGCCCTGCAGTCGCCATATAAGGCATAAAGACCTCGATGGGCGTGATGTGTCAAGGAGAGGCGGATGTTCTGATGCCTCCCTCTTCCCACAGGGGTTTCCCCCGAGCTGGCTGGCTGTGTACAGGGAACAGGACCAGGCCACCGTCAGCGCTGTGGAAATGCTGGAGAACACCCAGACACCGCCAGGCTGCCTCGAGTAAGTGTCTCGCTTGGCAAAGAGGAGGCAGGGGGCGGGGCTTGGGGACAATACTGGAATCATGCTTTTAAAAAAGAGCAAGGATTTGCGTGTCGACGTGAGTCGTACTGTCACTCCAAATGTAGGAGCCCCGATGCCAGCCTCCTCCGCGTGTGCGTGTGCGTGTGCTCGCAGGTTCTCCCAGCGCTGGGCAGATTTCTACCTGCATCCACATGTCCTCCACAATGTGAAAAAAAAACGATTATTTTGACATTGTGGGGACCATTTTTCAGGTCTCTGAATGGAATCAAAAGGCAAAAAATGCCAAAAGTCTCGTATTTTGTTTGGTTACTTATGTCAAAGAGTCCCCACAAATATAATTACAAACCTGTGTGTGTGTGTGTGTGTGTGTGTGTGTGTGTGTCATGCACAGGACTGGCATCCCTCCCACGATATTTCCTTACCTTGTGTTTCCTGGAATCAGCTCCTGTCCACTGTGTTGGATAAGTGGTGGGTGGGAGGATGGATGGATGGATGTACCAGGATTTTATTTTATTTTAATTTGCCAACATCTGAATTCCAGCATAGTGTATATCAACAACGTGCTTCAAAAATGTATTCGCTTAAATAAAAAGATGATTAATGGAAAACTTGGTGTCAAATTTATGAGCCAGGTTTTATTTAGAAAAACCTTAATGCCAGTTAATGGACTTGATTTACTAACCCCCCCCCCCCCATCCTTCCCTCAGTTTATCAGATCACCACAGCCAGCCAATGTGGCTGATGTCTGCAGATGACATGGGACTGTACCAATGCATTGCTGAAGAGGGGTGGGAGTCGGCCTCAGATCTCGGAGGACAGCGCCGCAATGGGCACAAAGACACGCCTCTTGCATGTTTGGCGCTCCCCTTCATCATCGGTCCTTCAGGCTTCCCCCTGCCAGGCGGGCTGGCCGTCAACCATCTCTGTGGAAAAGATGACCCTTACGTGTCTCCTGCCTGCCAGTCGGCACTTACCCGCTGCGTCTTGCAGTATGTTGAGGTGCCTTCGCCCTCGACTGGACCCTGTCTGAAGGCCGCAGTGGATGAGAGTCTGGAATCTTGCAAGCTGCAGCCCCTGTTGAATTTGGACAGCAGCTCCTAAACCCCGGTCGGCACCCCCTTGCTCACCAAAGCTCCGTCACAAGTGTGATGTGTCCTCTGGGCTGTTGCCGTGGAGGTCTGTTGCCAATTCCAGTCAGAGGGGCCCTCTCAATTAAGTCTTCCACCTGGACAGTTAAGGACACTTAAAGGACCACAGAGCAGGAATAAAATGCACCACTAGAGGGCAGCATAGAGAGACTGCTCTTAGAAGCCTTAAGGGAAGACTACTGATACTAAAATTACCTGAGATTTTGTCGCCTAATTAATACTTTGCCCATATTATAGCATTAATTGATATTGTACTGGAAGCTGAGTATTCTTAAATTCCATGAAGCTTAAAAACCAGGGAGACATTGGTGCAAAATTCTTCAAAGACTCTGAGAGTATCTTATAGCCACTGCTTGAAAGTGCTAGTAATCTTGCGGCTGACGATAATCTGTCCGATCAGTGACACAGACTAAGACTTCAGCGAATTCGGTATACCACTGAGCTTTTACCCTCTCGCTGATTACATCTTTTCTTTACTGTCTGTGTATCTCGAACGCAGAAGCGTGTGTGTTTACATATCCTGCGAAGCAGATTTTTGACCACAGACCAGTTTTTATGTCGGATAAGAGTCAGATTTTATCTGTGAACTCAACTTCCTCCCATCCACAGATGATTTTTTTAATCTCATCTCAATTTTCAATATTATGGAACACTTATATTACTGCATTTTTTTCACAGAAATGTGTCTCATATTACCTCTGGATTCCAATAAAATGGCAAATTACATCATAAAATATATGGCAGAATATATATATATATATATATATATATATATATATATATATGGTACAACACATGGGCGCTGTTAGGTCTGACCAATCGGGGCTGTAATCCTGAGTATTTTTGCCCTAATATCAGACTTCCTTCAAAAAAAATCAAGAAAAAAGCAAAGCCCAGGTAAACTTGGCTTAGCCCCTGGCACAATATAAGCCTTGATCCAACCATCTGTCCATCTTCAGGGTCTGAGATGACTATTGATATCCAGTCTAATAAATTGTGCTTTAAATTTAACTCGCACACAGGGATGACTCAGAATCATTGGCTGAATATGAATGGTGTAGTTCATATTGGCCATATTTATTTCTCATATGCATTTTTTTATCACTGCCAATGCTAAATGTAATCATCAGTGTTGCCATCATTGGGCACGGTCACTGTGATACAATCTCCTCTTCCCTCTCCAGTCAGGG
>JABFEB020000092.1:6062918-6078772 GCA_019775895.2 Stomatorhinus ivindoensis | reverse complement strand
CTTTTTTACTCCCCACCCCCAGCTGGTAAAGGAAACTGCAATACAATGATAACGTTCCTGAACACAATGGGCGCGCCAACGCTCACACACACACATGCATGCACGCACACACCGAGTCAAGGCCAATTTGGCCCACAGAGGTCAACAAGCCTCCTCTGGCTCTCAGATGACTCCTGTTGTTTGTGTAACAATCATCATGCCGATTTGAAATGGAACAACCAGGAAATACCATGGAAATTTCAAGATATTGTTAAAAACAGGACCAAAATAGCTTTGATGTGACATTCCAGAAGGCTGGGGGAATTCAGGGTTACCGTCACCATGACGACCCAGAGCGCCATTCCACCGTCTCTACTGGAAAGATTGTGCTGTCTGACTTTCCGGTGATTTTGTAAATTATTGCTGCTTACAGGTCAAATAGAGAGGGTCGTCCAGATCAACCATCATACAATCATACCATTTATACTTTTAATGTCTGTTTCCTGTTTTGTGATCCACAGTCATTTATGTCAACATCTGTTCAGCTGAATATTTACTGAAACATTTTATTTATAAGCACTCAGTAATACCCAGTCGGCCTTTCAGCATGTGAGCCTCAGTCCTTGGACCTACTTCTACAGTTGATGCCGTGGCTGTATGGGCAGGACTCAATAAAAGGAAGTTTGTCTCTCCACCAGATCTGAAGATGCGAGAATCACAACAAAGGCCTGGTGTTTAAGGAGCTGGGCTTGCAGCAACAAATGGCAGAAAGGGAATTTCTGTTGTACCTTCCTAATTTGCCCTAGTTAAATATCCAGCTTTCTGATGGGCTCAAACAGAACAACTTACAATGATTGAAGTTGCTTTGGATGAAAGCAACACCTAAGAATGAAGCATTAAGGACAATCCTTCACAAGCTGCATTCACCCATCAGGTTTTTAAATACCAGAAGCATGAAAGCTGACACATATCAGAAAATCAAAAAGGGTGTTTTCCCCAAAATCCACTAATTGTCACCTCATTGCTATACAGCCACGCCATCACTTGTTAAACCCTGTCGTATCTGTCACCCTGGTATCCAGCTGTCCTATTGCCGTAGCTGCTGATACAGTTAAGGTTCCTAGTGGGCGCTTTCCCGCAGAAGGAACCATTTTTGGGAACAGGAACTTGTGTTGCGTTCCCATCGCAGGAGCTCGGGCTGATTGTAGGTGCATGGAGGAAGTTACCTTTTTTGCAGATGGAAATATTGTTGTACCTCAGTTACATTAAATACATTAATACAGTTTTTGATGGATAACCTACATACTACTGTCCACGCGTATTAGTGGAATAACGTTACATTGTTTTATATTCTGTGCAAAATGAAAGATCGATCTGTTGGCCAGATTTAATTATTGATTTCAAAATGTTGCGGGGCCATATAAATAAACCATAAATAAAATGTGATTTATCCCGGATTTTCAGACAGCGTGATCGATCGCCCCAAACATTAACAAAATGTTTTGTAGTCTCGTATGAAATTACGGGTGAAGTTAAAGCTCTGAGCGTTTGCGTCTATCGCAAGAAGCACGAGGATTAGGCAGAGGACGCTGTGGACGGGATAGCGGTCCACACACAGCACACACTCAAAGACCGCAGACAACTCGGAGAGACCCGTTTACCTGCCACATTTTTGGCTGCCGGAAAAAAACCCCAAGTGCCCTGAGTAAAGCCACGCAAACAGAGAAGGAACTTGCAAACATCTTGGAATGAAGCTCCGTGAAGCTGTGAGCTCTCAGTGACACCAGCTGAGCCGTTATCTGATATTTTCTGTTGGTGGAGAAGATCACGCAAGTCCATTGTTCATGAGCTGCACACCAGACTTGTGATGTTCTTCCTGTGTGGCTCTTCACCCCCAAACAGACAGAGACCACATGGAAGGAAACACCTTCAGAAATCAGGTCTTTTCTGAATCCTATTGCCTGATTTGACTTGACCAGAACGTCACCAGAAATGAGCTCCCATGTAAGAAATGTGACATTTGAAGAGCAAATTTGAAATATAAATCAATAGCACCTCATAGAGAAGACCCATTATCGCAATATGTATACACTCTCAGAAAAAAGGGTAAGTATTTGTACCTTTGCTTGTCACTGTGGCTGTATCATCAAGGGTCTGCTAATTGTACCCTGAGCTGTAGGTAACTGTACCTTTTAAAGTACATTTGATGAATATTTCTGTACCATTGATGGTACATTAATGGTGTTTGTACCTTTGGGATGTTCCTCAGAGTCCATTTCCGTACCTTAAAAGGTACAAATACAAGCGTACAGCATCAGTGACAAGCAAAGGTGCAAGTTTTTACCCTTTTTTCTGGGAGTATAAGATTCTCCAGTCATTACTGTAATAAATGTAACATGTATGCCTCTCTTGAGGAGTAAATGTGTTACTGGCACGATATGAAGTGTACATCCATCTACACGGAAAGATCATTGCTGACAGTGACAGCGGCGGATGAAAAGGAACACAGTCATCTTTGTCTAGCTTAGAAGGAGTAGGAAGCTTCTGATTCATCTAATGGAATTAAGAATGACTTTGATTGTGGTGAGTTGGTAAATATTCCTGCCGAATCCCGAGAAACCCCCCCCCCCGTTTTGAAGTTGAAAGCAAACGAGCGGCAGCGTGGAGCCCCCGCCCCATGATTGCTGTTTACACAGCGTGATGAAAGGGGGCTGCGTAACAGGACTCCCCAGCCAAATCTCAGCTGTCTCAATGACCACATCAAACACCTCCCTCCCCAGAGATCCCCCCCCAACCATTTCGCTCGGGTGTGACGTCGGGAGAAGGACAGAGCTTGACGGACGATGTGGCTGTGAGGAAGAAGCAGTGAGGATGATGCCCATGCGGGTGCACGATCTGCATCGGGACAGGTTGGAGGAAACGGGAGGGGCAGCTTCTCAAAGCCCTGCGTAAAATTCAACAGCTGCACCCCCCCCCCCCACCTCCGATTCCTCCCTCCTCAATCTCACAAGCTCCGTCGTTCTCTCTCTGTCCATTACCAGCCTTTTCCACTGTCCCCTTGCGTCCCCGCACTGAAATACGTCATTGTTCTGTGTGTTTGTATGTGTCTGTGTACGTATTGCTGTGGGGGGGCGGGGGGGGGGGGGCTGCATTGTTCCACAGAGCATTCCCCCCCACCCTGTCTCTCTGTCTTTTCAGACTAACAATAGTCTATTTTGTGCAGCTCCAAGTAAGAAGGGGAAACACCCATTCCCATATAGCACTGCTGGTAGGGAGGCTGGGATACAGCCAAACTGCGACAGCTGGACACTTCTGTAAAGGGCTCGAATGGAGGGTGTTTTAACATCTGTATGGTCATGTGATTTGGGGATGGGGTCTGGGTGTGAAGCATTAAGCTTCGGGTCAGTGCTGTGATGGGTTCACGTCCCTTACTTTGTGGGATGGTGGGCCTATGATGGTATGGTCACTGGTTCGAATCCCAGGGACAGAATAATTTGTCATTAGGCTCCAGATCAAGGTCCTTAACCAACAATTATAAATGTATAATGTTTTGGGTGCATTTCTGTCACGGGCATCAGGCTCCGCCTTTTCCTTACCCTCTGTGCCCTCACAATGCTGCCACCAGCCACCCCTGTTGTGTCTACATCGTCCCCCGCTCCGCCCATGCACGCAGACGCCTCACTGTGTCACTCATCCAGGCTTCCTTCATCTCATGGGCCCAGGTCAACGTGTCGCCGCCTTACTCCCCGTCGGGTGTGTTTTCCCACCGGCGAGCCCTCAGCCCTTCCCTAGGGTTGCAAAAATAGCTCAGATAGCAAAAAGGTTCCCCTTCAAGAACAGCACAAGAAGGTCAGTCTTTCAGTCCTGCCATTTGATACAGAGATCTTCTGGAATCCTGTATGAGGTGATTGAAGGAGACCTTTTGCTGCCTAGTAATGAAACAGTGGTCTCTCCCTCACTTCCGGAACATTCCAGGCCATCTCCCACCCCACTGCCTCGGACGTACGAGGTCTGGGCACATGTGGGAGGAAGCAGCTACCGCCTGAAAGCTTCCTTCGGGATTAGCTACTGAGACAGACAGGTGAGTGTTTGGCCTGCAGATCAGAAGCAGTGTGAGCTTTGGAAAGCAATGACTGTCCTGAAGATAAGAATCTGCTGAGATAAGGACGGGTTTTTGAAAGACTCTCCATTTTACTGATGAGGTGAGCTAAAGGGGACTCATTTTCTTCTCTTCTAATAGCAACCAAAAACTTTTCCAGCTCATTACTCTCCTGTCAGATGCTAACGATGTACATAAATGATTCATTCCTGGATGATGAAAGATCTACGTGCGCAGCAGCCCAGTAGCCCAGCTTGAACTGAAGTTAAACTGAAGTTAAAGCAAAGTTAAACTTCAGTGAATGAGGGAAGCGCCCTATAAGAGTCGGGGCCGGATGCAGGCAGAGGCAGCTGCAAAGGGCCCGACTGACACAAGGGGGCCCCCGACAGAGTCATGAAAAAATAAATGTATTCATGACCAGGTGTAGCTACAGGCAGGAAAGACAATAACCAAGGGGGCCGAATTACCGGCATTGTGGAGGAAGTGAAATAGTCATCAGTTTTCTTGGTAAGGGGGGCCTCCCAAGTATAGTTTTTCCTAGGAGCCTGAAACGGCAGACCGGGCCCTTGTGAAAAAGTTTATCAGACACTCATTAATTGCCTTTTTTGGTCATCTTCAGTTAGGTTTTTGGAGGGAAATTATGTTATTTTTTCACAGAATGGTTGAAATATAAACCAAGACATGATGTTGGAAGGTCTCAGTTCACCATTAACTGATATCATAGCCTGGTGAGTTTTAAAAACAGCAGCCTTTCCCCCCCCACCACCCACACACACACACACACACACACACACACACACACACACCACACACACATACACGCGAGCGCGCACATACACATACACACAGAGCCAAGATGCTGAATCATAAATCAAAGCGAAATTAGCTACCGGGTGATATTCTATCGCGCGCATGTCGGTTTTTACTCAGAGGTGTTGATGATTGACCCCTAAAAGCAGCCTTGGCCCCAGTGTGGCCCAGCATGACACATACAGCAGGTTCATGAGGAGACGGGATTTTCTCCCCATGCCTGAGTGAGTAACCTTACCCACGACTGACTAGTGACTAAATGGTTTTATTACACAACTGCCAAAAAGGTGGATCGTCAGTCCGGGAAACACTGATGTGTATTATTGTCTTGTTTGGTAATTTATTTGATTACTTTCTTTTTACTTTTTTGAACCAGACGTGATATTTTTGTGGTGAGAACTGCCCTTTGCCTCTCGGAGGGAGGGTCTCAGCTTCACAGCCTCTTCTGAGCCACCTCAGCATGATCTTTTCTGGAGTCTCCTGGAATTCGTGAGGACGGCTGGTGCCCACACGTCTGTTAGGGGATGGTGAAAATCCAGAACCGGTGGGGGTGGAGAGCACAGTCAGCTGTGGAGGACATTACAGATGATGGTCTCTCCACCTGGGCGATGTTTTTATTGCGATAAATAACACCAGCTTGCTTGGTTAGAAAGGTAAAATTGGGGCCAGATTCATTTTCCAGGAGAACTCCTTCTAGCCCGTTATATAAAGATATTAATTACTAGATATCTAAGCCCTTATCAATAAAAGCGTCAGCTAAGGACAATGTACATGCCAAGAATGGAAGCGAGCGCGTGCCAGACACATCTTCGTGCGGTAGTCGGGGGGCGCTAATGAGCTGGCTACGTTCGTGCCCCAGATGAACGCTACATGGCCTGTATTGTGCTCTTGTCATTGAAAAAAAATATCGCTTTCCCAGAATTCAGGTTTAAAACTTCCGTGGGATTTCGCGATTTGGTCTGGAGTTAAAAGCCATTGTGGAAAGTTCGTCTTTGAAGTTTCTTGCTCCCATTCATCAAGTCGGACAGGCCGCTCTTCGGCTTCGGATAACGGTGGTTATTTCTAGCTGAAGCTATAAAATATTCCCGTATTATTGTACGGATTTAAGTAAATCTATTATGTTTGCATTCTACTGGAATAAAGGAAATAAAACGCCTGATATCCGAGTTTTCCTGGATGGTTATCCAGTGTTTATCCTTAAGGGTTTACATGGATATCATGAAACATTACTGATCACGCAGCAAAAGTTTTCCTTTCTACTTGAGGTCATATAATTGTGAATCCAGTATTATGTAATATAGTTTTCATTTCCTTCTAAGTTTTTTCCAGATAATATTGAATTTTACTTCTCATTTCACATTTTGTCATTCGACTTGATGATGTAGTACACAGATAAGTTTCTGAAATCCCCTAGTCATATCGACCATAATTGTATTTATTGCGGTAGTAAACTTTTGCCGTATTTTATTGTAAAAGCCCATTCAACTTTTAATTTCCTTACTTCCTTATACATATTACACAGCATTTTTCATTCTGTCATGTTTTATGTCAGTTACATTCAGTATTACATTTACGTAACATCTTCTGAAATTGATTTTTTTTAAATATCTAACTCTAAAACGTATGTAGAATCCATAACTAGATAAGAGGGTCGTAATAATGCAACAACAATGAATTACTGGGAAACTGGGAATATCCAAACGCAAGCGAAGTCCAACAGCGCCACCATGCGTTACTGAAGGAATTTATTTGTGAACTTCCATGGGGAAAATTTATTTTCACCTACCCTATCTTTCTCTTCCCAGAGCCCCTCCCCCCGGGCACTAACATTACTGAAAACAGAAAGGAGTGGACAAGTTTGCTAAAAGGTAGGCGTAAGCTCTGATTAATGATCCAGACGAAGTCGATAAGTTAGTCTGTTCTCCATGATGGCCTGTGTCGGGTGGCACTGGAGGCTGCGCCCACGATGACGCACTTCATAGGTCCCATTTTCGATGTCACCCCTGCATGGGACTGAAGCAAGACTCCACCATCTGGACTGTGGAAAGGCAGAGAGCATGGAGGGTCAGAACATGCATTGACACATAAATGGACAAGCATAGTAGATACAAATGACATGTACAGCAGCACCAGCAGCCATAGTTACGGTGTGTTAGGTTGCGGGGAAACTGAAGTAATGGGTCTTCTGTCGAGATTTAAAGACTAAGACCTAAGAATGATGAGAAACATTTCTTATAACCACCTGGGATAGGGTCCAGACCACCCTGTTACCCTGACCAGAGGTGGAAATTTCACAGCCAGAAAGTAAAAATTCAGGCCGTAATTTTGTTCCAACCAACAAGTTGAGCCTTCTGTGACTGTGACTGATTATGCTGAACTGGTTGGTTGAAACTAAACTGCGGTCTGGATTTTTACTTTCTGGATCTGAAATTCCCACCTCTGACTGTGACCAGAATAAGTGCTTGAAAAAACAGGAAAAATTTATAAATATTTATATATATATATTCCCCTGTTTTTCCAAGCACACATATATTTACTTCCTCCAGTTTTCCAATGCTTGTGTCAACACCATGTCCTATACTGTACAACGGGATATTATATTCTAATTCTAGTATGTTAATGTGTGATTGAATACCATGCGATTAACTGGGTGTCAAATGGTCATGGAACGTGGATTCTAAATAGTTCAAATTCTTTTAATAGTTAGGCCTAAATTTACTTCAAGTTAAATAAATGGAGATATTTCAGAAGACCAAACGCTATGTAGACCAAATACTATGCGTATCCTCTTCACCAATAGTTAAAATAAAATCTATTTTTATCCTTAGATAAATATGGAATGCTACAGATTATAAATAAATAATAATGCCCATATCAAACTCAAAATAATTGTGGAGCGAGAGGGCAGGAGACAGGAAACCGGAGGTGGACAGGAGAGCGATAGGAGATCCCCGCCACAAGAGGGCACCCGAGAGACCGTCTACATTCCGACAAAAATAGAATAAAAGGGGTGTTTCGTTTTCTGGTGTAACTGTCTTCCTGTCGCTGTCACTGTGCGCTGTTGCCCCACCAGACATCCGGGTGTACTTCAAACTGGTTTGTTTGATCAGTAGAAATTGAGGTTGCACGGCTCAGTCCGAGCGTGACGGTGGATTATTGCAGAGAGCAGCTATCCGTGTTATCCGGAGAGCATAACTCTGACATCTCGCAGCGCATCTCAGACTCACCGAAGGCTGCTCCCGTGACTAACTGGGTAAGATAAGACGCTCGGCGAGCTACTCGTTAAATAAGATATCCATCATATGGTCTAGTTTTTAAACATGACTAAGTAATAACGCTCCCGTGTCGTATGCGTGCTGGTCTGATGCGAAGTAAAGGTAGCTACCCTTTTATTGCGATGCTTCGTGTCGGCAGTACTTCTGATAGCCAACTGCTGTGTTGATAAATATAGAAACGCCGCTGCGTTTTTAGAAATCTTGAATTTTGCACGTGGTTGTGGACGCCGTGTAATTGCCCTATAGAGTTGAATCGCTGGCGCGTCTGCGTGCAGTAAAGATATCAAAATGTTATTTTATCCAATTGGCCATAAAACCATTTATTTATCTGTTGTTCATGTTGGTGTTTCCCCCACAGCGAACTTATCTTTACGGATTTCTAATTGTTACGTTGCCTTTACGTCTGTTTGCTGCGCATTAGGGCTCGGACTGTGTCACGGGGCGTTTAGGAGAGTGCCCATCCTTACACGGTTCTTTGTGTTGGCATTGTTTGTTTGTTTCAGTGTCCTACTTGCATAAGCCAATTTAGTGAAACTTTGCGTGCAGTGCGACTTTCTTTCTGACAGGGGCCAGCTCTGCCCTCTTTGCCGGCTGTAACGTTACCCAGCTTGCAGGGTATCTGCAGACGGACGCGGGCGCGTTCCTGCGGCTCGAGCCCCGGGCTGGCATAGAGCTGGCGCCAGGCCACGTGCGTCTGCGCATGCGCCTTGTGTCTCAGGCCCCGCCGGCCGCCCTGTGCTTCTCGCTGGGCCCCGGATCGGCGTCGGTCCCCACGCGTGGTTTTCCAGCGTGTTAAACACTGATTCGGGTCGGGGGTGGGTGCCGTGTCACAGATCTGGATCTTAAGTGGGGAGCCCCCCCCCCCCCATTTTTTTTAGAAACGTATACATTATGAAACCTTAGTGTTGCTAAGCGACCATAATAATAATAATAATAGATAGTGTTGCTAAGAAACCATAATCATAATAATATGTGAGCGTCATCTCATTTAGCTGAGTTTTGTCTTTCGTTTGTTAGCCCGCCTCATTCCGTGCCTCACGTTATCTGTAGCCCTGTGTGCTGGGACACCCCACCCTAACCCGACTCGCCCTTAATAATAGCCTCTTTCTCTCCGTCTCTCAGTGTTTTCAGTTCCCCTTCTCTTTACGTCTTGCTATATTGTGGTTTCCCCATCTAATCGAATATGTGGAACTTGCCACCGAGTCGCACTATGTGAGCACGCAGCATCTCCCGCGTTGCAGTCCGACGGCTGGGTCACGGCAGGCAGGGTGGGGTCACAAGTGTAAAAAAGGCAAATTATCCAGCAAATCCTCGCTACCAAATGGCTATAGCTGAGCTATGAAGCCGTAGTAATAACAAAATTTTACAACTTATAAGAGAACCCACAGTGTATGGGGGAAAATCACCAGTAATTAAAAACAACAATTCTGAGGTCTGGAAAGCAGTGTAACTCATCATCAAAATCAATAGTGGTGATGCAAAACTATTTTGGAAATTTTTTAAATTACAACGCAATGACCCGTATGTTTACAAGCCGGAGCACCTTGTTTTTTCATGTTAAGGGGGGTCGGGGTGTCTGTCTTGTCCAGGCCTTAGCACCCCCTCCCCCTCCGGCTGTGTCCCAGTGGCCCGTGTCCATCAGAGCTGCAGAAAACTTCCCCATTAGCTTAGCCGCGGATTTGCCCAGCGTAGCTGCGTGTGGGTTATCTGGGAGGCGTGCAGAGCGAGGAGCAGCAACCAGCCGTGTGTTTGACTTGAAGGTGAAAAGAAATGAGCTTCCCGCACGCTGCAGTCGTATTTTCATATCTAATAAATAGCTTTGGATTTGCTACCGGCTTGGTTGGGTGGATGCTGGGGCGCCAGGCGCTTTCAGATGCTCGTGGGCTGCCGCATGGTGGATTAGACGGTTTGGCTGGATTTCTCCTGACGCCTGGTGCTGCGTAGCTGGGTCCAGAGTTCATCGCCAACACGTAGGGAGCCGGAAGGAAACACAGAGGCCTGGAGGCTTTGGAGAAACGGCAGGACGTGCCGTAAATGATCAGTGATTATGGATTCTGTCTTACCGCCCTACCCAGCAATGTCACGCCGCAGCTCGAGACTCGTGACCACCGGCTACTACCAGGCTGATGACGATGCCGCCAGTACGAGCTCCGCCGGCTCCACCGGCCAGATCTCCTACAGGGAGAGTCCTATCAGGTATGGAGCCCCCCCTGTGGATATTCACTGTGGGGAGCTGTTTGTTTGCTGCTGAGCCTGTATGTGGTGACGTCTGTAAGGCGTGCATGCGACGCCCCCCCATCCCCATCTGAGCTGCCCTCCGACTCTCCTTGTGTCCGCCTCACACCCCCCACCCCTCTGGCAGGGTTTTCAAGAAGAAGACGGGGGGGCGCAAGGCGGCCTCGTCGCGCTATGCGTCCACGGTCACCTCCGCTGAATCCGTGGGCCAGTTCAGCGAGGAAGCAGCAGGGTACTGGGGTGAGTCGTACCCGTGGTTGGATCTGAGAACGCCAGTGTCCCCCTTCTCCATCCACCAATCAGCCCACACCTGACCCCCACCCTGCTGCGTTGGGCCCTTGAGCAAGGCCCCCCCCTCCAAAATGTTTCAGATAAATGGCCTGAGCCTGTTCCCAGCCCCAAGCTTGACTCTCAGCTGTATATGTGTGTATTTCCATATAAAGCAGTGTATGCTGGGATTAGAGCTGCGCAATAGCACACCGTGATTATATGGTGCATCTGCAGTAAGCACCAGGCTTTCCATGCCGGGTTTAAGAACCTGTTCAGATGCTGGTGTTTCGGTGCCGCATGGATGTTCATGTACAGCCACAATTTGATGAGCAGGTCAGTATTGCATCTAAAATATTAATGATGCAGGCATATTGTGATGCACAAAAGTTAGTTGTCTGTATGAATTCAGCATTTCCTTACGTTTAATTAAAGTGCCGGACGTGAAACTGCAAAAAGTACCGCCACACGACCGATGTATTTTTACCTTGTTTATCCACAAGATTTCCTCTTTTAAAATATGTTGACCATCACCTCGTACTCATGCCCGTTTAGCAGATCCGTAGCATGCTGTGCCCCGCTAACCAAATTTACTCAGCATACGGATACACTGCATTTATACAGGATAGTAATTTTTGAGCTCATCTCATTAATATTTTTTTTAGGCGTGCAACTAATCTTCTTACCAAATTGTGGCTGTTTGTAAACTGTCTAAAGCCTTGGTGATTATTGCACATGCGCCATAGAATCGCAGCGCGACATTGTGCAGCCCTAGATGGGATGTGCAGATGTGAAAGAATCCTCATGTGTGTGAACTCATGCTTGTACAGATGGCAAATAAAGCGGCATGTTTTCATTTTGTGTCTCTTTAAATTCTACGCATGGTCTTCAGGACCGCTGAAAAATAGCTCCTCCTCATCCTCTGTAAGGAGCTCCAGCGCGGACGGACCCCTGCCGGCCTCCTCTGCGTTCCCTGGGGCGAGCAGTCTCTCTGAGGTCCAAGAGCACTCGTCTGGATACTCCTCCTCGGAGGAGGGAGTTTATGGCCGGCGTTTCGGTGAGCATCCGCATTTCTGCTTTCCTGCCGCGTGGGTGCTGCATGTTTGCATCCTTCGCGTCTTTTTCATGCGCATTTCCCTGCGTCTGGTTTCGCTTGACTTTTCTGCCTCCTCTGTGCTCCCAGTCTCTGCCCAGCCCTCCGCAAGACCGGAGTTCACATTCGGCGACGCAGTGCGCTCTCCAGGTAACATGCCTTTTGCGTCGAACGGTGGCGCCCCCTTGTGGGGCGGAGGCCTGTTGATAGAGCTGGGGTTAGTCATGCAGAAGGCTATTGCACCCGAAACCAGAAAGGTAAACCCAGTCATCATAGCAGTGCCAGTTCTCGCTCAAACCTGCTTCTGCGTCAGACTTGCTTCAGGTCTGCCAGAGATTAAGTCTGCTTTCAGCAACGTATCAGTATTAGTCCAAACTTTGTGGAGTCCCAGGTTTGGCGACATGCAAAGCGTTTCAGTGCTGTAGGCTTAAAGAAGGGAGACGTGAGCTCACACGTACCCGGCAGTGGTTAGCCGTTCCTTGTAAAGGCCCGCCGTTATGGTTCATGGCATGTTTCTCTGGTTCAGAATGCTGTCCTGCAGGGCTGCCAGGTCCGGCCAGCGTGGTGCTGCCTGTCTTTATTAACCCCCGTGTCCTTGACAGCTCGAGCGGCCGCCATGTTGTTCTGGTGGCTCGGGACAGCCTGGTACAGCCTCACCTCCGGCTGCTCGCTGTTGGACGTCTTCCTGCTCAGCAGGTAGTGGGTCGCGTCTCGCGTGTCAGCTTCCCCCGGTGTGCGTTACACTGTCGGCGTGACACTGCAAGATTAGTGAAGTTTGTCTCTCTGTTTATCCATCTACCTGCCCGTTTTCCCTATCTCTGGCATCGCCTCGATGTCTGTGGGCGCATGTGTTTTTCATTCTGCATCGCTGTCCAGTTTAGGGAAATGACTGATATTTCCTTGCAGACGGACTGCAGCCGTGATGAAGGCCGTCTTGCTTTTCTTTCTCTTCCTCTTCCTGGCGTTTGGTGAGTTTCTCAGCCAAATGCAGCAGTGCATGCTGGGTAAATCAATGTGGCGTCTCGCCCGTGGAGGTTGCCACAAATGGCAGGACATTGTGCCTTTGCTTATTAAAAAAAAGCACACACATTTAAGCCTCTCTCTCTTAAGTACAAAGATCAAAATACCGTCTACAGCATGTCCTGAAACGGTGGGTTGTACCCTCACTGTTCTTCAGTACGGGTGACTCTTGCATCAGATTACAGGAATTAGTCAGCTTGCCAGGTTCCTGCTTGTCTCTGTTGATCCACCTCTATATCTATGTCTCCCTGAATCTGAATTCTGCACAGTACCGATGTACTATGCTAAGTCACTCTGGATATTCAGTGTGCCCAGTTGCTGTGCTAAACCAGGGCTACTGATTTGCCGTGTGTGATCCGTAGAACTCGTCTAAAACTCTGGCCTGTCTGCATGCAGGTGTGTGGTACTGGTACCCCTATCTCCCCGGGTTCCTCGCCTCCAGTGCTGGAAGAAAGGCTGGTCCCACTCACCACAAGCCCAGCTCCGCCATCATTCAGGTCAGTGCTTCCAAGTGGTGTCCCGTGCCATTGGCCGAGCCCCCCGTCCTTCCGAGTGGCGTCCCGCGCCATTGGCCGAGCCCCCCGTCCTTCCGAGCGGCGTCCCGCACCATTGGCCGAGCCCCCCGTCCTTCCGAGCGGTCCTTCTGTCAGCATACATGCTCTCTTCTTCCCATGAATCTGACACCTTCTGTTTATCCTTTTCCCCTTAATCTAACTCCTCTTCTATGTCTTTTCTGGTATCAGCCTCAACCAAAATTAAAGCTGTCAGAAGTCATGTATCCGTTAAACTCTCTGCTTAATTTAGACTGACGGGTGGATTAGTGGAATTAACTTTGCTGTGTGCGGGGCGGCTGTGTTGCCAGCGCTTTATATAAATCTGCCCAAAGGATGGGTGTGGATGAGCGGCTTGCTCACCTTTCCCTCCTTCTTCCTCTTTCTCCTCCTTCCCTTTCCATTTTTTCCTTCCTCCTTTTTTTTCTTCTTCTGCTCATTTTTCCCCCCCCGTCTCTTCCAGGAAGGGGCCGCGGCCCCCGACCTGCCGGCGCTCCGGAACGAAATCCACGCCCAGCTGGCGGAGCAGGAGACGCGCTGGCTACTGCAGAAGGAGCGGGCGAGGCAGGCGGAGGAGACGAGGAGGCAGGAGGATGAGGAGCAGAGGGAGAATGTGCGGGTGAGAAAGGAGGAAGCTGTGCCTGCTGTGTGGGGAGCTGTCTGGGCCTATTATACAGAGAGGAGGGGCGCTCAGGCGACACTGTCTCTTGTTATGGTTGTAATTAGATTCTCACCCTGCCCCACCTTTCTCTGTCTCTTCTAGAGGGAGATTTCATTATTAAGGCAGGACAGACAAACGCTGCATCAGCAGTTAGAGGTAATTGGGTGTGGCCTGTATTAAGTGGGTGTGGCCTGTCTTAAGTGGGTGTGGCCTGTCTTAAGTGGGTGTGGCCTTGGCGTCGCCGTGGGATCCTGTAGTCGAGGCCAGACGTGTGATGGGTGTGTGGCCGTTGCTGTCTCCCCTCAAGGTGCTAACGACCGAGCTGAGTGGCCTGAAGTCATCGCTGAAGAGGTGGGTTCGCCTCTACACTGTTGTCGCCTTACGGTCATGAGGCCGATTTTCTGCTTTAATTCTCTGGACGCGGTGCTTCACGGACCGGGTGTCTGTCGCCCCCTAGTGTGGAAAACGAGCATCACAGTCGGCTGGGCCAGGAAACGGCCGAAATGGACAAACATATTAGCGGCTTGAGGGCCGACGTCAACTCCCTGTACGAGGCGACCGACTTGCTGAGACAGAAAGTGGAGTTCCAAGAAGCAGCCAGTGCCAAGGTACTAAGGAGCGGGTTATTACACAGAAGTCACATGATTCCGTATACTGGCCACCATCTGAAGATGTGTGGCTTCTGCAGTGATGCGTTCCTGTTCTTTCCCAGCTGAAGGATGAGCTCACCCAGTGGCTGCTGAAGCGCCTGTCTGATGGCAGTGCGGCTGTCGTGCTCCGGCCTGAGCTGCAGGGGGCGCTGGAGAGCCTGGAGAGGAAGCTGTTGCAGCGGCTGGCGGAGGACCGGGAGCAGGATGCCTGGAGGAGCGTGGGGGAGACGCTGCAGGGGGAGGGTGTGGGTGCTGTTACAGTGCAGGTATGCTGATGGGGGGTTCACTGATGGAGGTGGGGGCACAGGGCAGGTTAAACTGAACCGCGATGCATCTCTGTACCCCGAGCAGGACGTGCAGCAGATCGTGCACAGAGCCCTGAGCCTGCACAGAGCGGACAGCATCGGCATGGCCGACTACGCCCTGGAGTCCTCAGGTACCCGCCCCCCGCCCCCCCAGCCCGGCACGGTGCGGTGTTGGTCTTCCTGAGTGTGGCGATTCCCAGTTCTGCCCACCGGGATCTGAGAAGCGTCTTGGATACAGATAGTTGTAAGCCAGTTGCGAATATGTGAAGATCTGAGACAATTTAAAGCTCTGTTATATTTAATCTCATGGTTAATGGAGGATTAACTGTTGAATGGATTTGTCTAGTTCAGGCATTGCCTTTAATGAGATGCTGTCTGACCAAGGTAAACACTTGCTTAATTGTACATCTTTATGTGTATATTATTTTATACTTTATTTCTGCTATTAAGGCCACATAATCTCATTGTTGCCGTCCTCATTTCTTTAGGATACTAATTTATTCTGCATTATTATGATCACAATGAGTTATTTGGGGGTTTCATAGCTTTTCTTTCCGCCATTTAAGGTGCTCGATTGGCACTAAGCGGAGTTTCGGGCATCTAAGAGCTTTTCCCCTTCCAGCCGTGTGGCAAATGCTGCTCTCAGTGCTTCGTGTTTATCTGCAGGAGCCAGTGTGCTGAACACCCGCTGCTCAGCCACCTATCACACCAAGACGGCCTGCGTCAGCCTCTTCGGCGTGCCGCTGTGGTACCACTCGGAAAGTCCGCGCACCGTCATCCAGGTCCGGCTGATGCCCTGACCATCAAGCACCCCCGCACCTGTCTGTGTCGGCCTGTCTGTGTCGGCCTGTCTGTGTCGGCCTGTCTGTGTCGGCCTGTCTGTGTCGGCCTGTCTGTGTCGGCCTGTCT
>JABFEB020000092.1:6034806-6062213 GCA_019775895.2 Stomatorhinus ivindoensis | reverse complement strand
TTCCCCCCCCCCCCCCCCCCCAAACAGGGAATGACAAGTGAGACTGAGGAGGGCACTCTTCTGGGGAAGTTCACGTACGACCAAGACGGCGAACCCATCCAGACGTTCAAACTGCCGGTCAGTGGCTTGTAACAGCTGGCGACCGAGAGTCACAGAGACCCTGAATCCAGGATGTGCGGAGTGTCAGTGTGTCTCCCCCGTGACTTGGGGTGTGCGTGAGGTAGCTGATTGTGAGGTAGCTGATTTTAATCTCTATTCTCTGTGTCTTTTCCAGAAGCCCGTGGAGAAGGTGTACCGCATGGTTGAGTTGCGCATTCTCACTAACTGGGGTCACCCCGAGTACACCTGTGTGTACCGCTTCAGGGTACACGGAAAGCACGCTAGCAAATGAGGTGCCCCCCCCCACCTGAAAAGGGCATGCCTGAAGCCCTGGGGCAGGTTTGAGAGTCACCATTTCTCTATGCAATAAAAAATAAATGGACGTGGTATTGTTTCTGTAAAAGCTTACAGGGGGCATCCGAGCTTAGCTGTGCTATACACCTCCATCGGGCTTGGATCACGACGCCAGAAACCTGCCCGTGAGCTTCGCAGTAGATAAGGCCTGATATTCCGCTCTGTCATGCTGGACATTGAAGGAGCACAAAAAAAAAACCTCAAGCAGACACGCATCCGCTCGCCGACAAACGGAAGCAGGATCTAATACACGTACAATCCAACCAAGTTAATGCAATTAAATGTTTGGCATGTTGCACTATATGAGAAAATGTTTCCTCAATATGTCATTTTGAAGTCAACCCATTTGTTGCACTTGCTGTATATCTTGAGTCTGTGTTTGTATATACTAATTAATGACAAAGGGCTACTAGTCTTTTTAAAGCGTGGAAGGATGTTTTGTGTTTTATTTAAAAGCGTTATATTCTTTTTTTGTTTCATCTTTTTTGCAGAGACTGTGTCTCACTGACCTATTGAGTCACTCTTTTGCCTTGAAGTGTAAATTCAGTATTACAGTAGTCCGGACCTGTTAGAAGGTGTAACAGTTAGAAAGGTTACCTATTCTACCCTGTCTAGCCTGGGATAAGCTCCAGGCCCCCTTAATCCTGTCAGGGGAGGGAAGAACGTCTTTTGAAATCGACGCCTGTTTTCGACTGATAGTCTGATTCTGGTCGGATGAGCTTATACACCCCTGTCCCGTCAGTCACAGTCATTCAGGGCGGCTTGGCTCAAACATCGTGAGCAGGTAACTTGTTTAGTCCTAAAATAGAGAGAACACGGTGAGGGATTCTGGTGGACGTATGGTCCCATCTCCCTCCAGGGCGACGAGCTCCAACCAGCACCTCACTGAGAGATGGGCCAGGAATTTCCTGTTGGGACGGACGCATCGGTGACATTCTCTTAAAGGAAGCACTTCCAATGTCCCTTTTTTCTGACTTTCTCTGTCTTATGACTCACGAAGTTTGTAATCTAGCGTGTATGTTGTGTATGCCCCGCATAGCAGGGACACACTCGCTTCTATAGGGCTCTGTGTTTGACCCGATTCTGCTCTACCTCCACCGAACAACAGTAAATTGCCACAGGAGTCTGTTTGTCAAGAGGAATATGCAGGATTGTGTACAAGTCTAAGGCAGTGAAAGGAAATGATTTTTAGATTAACTTTATTGGTGTAAAACTATGGATTTATGTCAAAGTGTGTCCGCTTAGCCATTTCAAAACCTCTTCTAAAGTCACCCCAGTACTTTCAGCGACCGTCCAATATATCTTTATTTTATATACCACGTATTTTTGACTCTGGTAGCTGTACCAACCAATAACTAATAAAATTAACAAGCTGAGTTGGGGGTGAAATTTAACACGCATGGAATGGCTGAGGTGCCCCTGAGGAGAGGTTTCAGTAACTTTTTGGAGCAAAGAAGAAATTCTGAGTTCTTTGTTGTTAATTTGCATATGTTCCAACGTTGGTGTTTTCTCTGAAAAAATACACACTTACTACCCATGTAAATAACTTCAAGCATTTTTGACTGCCTGAAACTTTTGCACTGTACTGCACATATGGTGACTTCTGAAATTGCACTTTTGTTCCCCTTAAAATATTTTGTGTGCAAATTGGGAAAACAGATCTCGAAGGAAGCTTTAATTAATGCCATGTATTTCCTGTAGAAACCACTGTTGTTCTCTGTTGTTCCCCCACTGCACTGTGCAGGATCAGGGTGTCGACTCGTCGCCTTAACTTTACAGGGGGGTCAGTCATAAGTGCTTATCCCTTTAGTTACAAGTGAGATCTATGGTACGTTTCACTGGTAATTCATCTGCTCATTGTAATTGCTTTCTTGTATATTTATGTAAGCCAAGAGGGCAAATTGCAGTGTCTTCAGTGAATAAAAACAAGATTGTTTTTGATTAACCTTTAAGAATGATTGTCCAGAGAGCCTCAATTTGGGGGAGGCAAACCGTTTACCATGGAATGATGGAATCATGAATCAATTCCCAGATGTTTTTGTACCTCTGTATACTGGGGGCAAATATGACGCAATCTTTTTATTGCATGATAATTCTGGTGTCAATTCCTTGTGCTCTGGATCCTTCGCCATTCTTCCATTAAAGTGCACAGGATAGTCAGATAAGGTGTCTGTCTTAAAATGCTTATTCTGGGCCTTTTCTCTTGAGGAGCAGGAATTCAGCACTACGGCAAAGAAAATCTCCGAAAGATGACATAACCCCAGTCACACAAGCAGTGTATGAACAGCTAGGCTCTTACCTGGCAACTACACGCAGTGTCTGATCACTTTAAGCAGCTGCATCGCATCTCCGATAACCGACACAGACGAGGCATTAAAACACCGCTGACAGCCAGTCATTCGCTTACGGCGACGAGCGAGATTGACACTTGACGCAGACTGTGCCGCTGCTTCCCACCTGCTGGGTGATGTGGGTTTACCTGGGTCACAGCCCAGGATGCCCATTAATTTGTTTAATAAAACAATATTAATTCTTAGTCATAAAAAAATGTAGCATAGTGTTGGTGTCTTCAGAAACTCCCATACACAAGTGCTTGTCAATAGTAGCTTCCAAAGAAAACACTAATTGATACATTTATTTAAATTAGAAAATAGAGGAAAAAATACAATGAATCAAATATGCAAGATCTCCTTACGTCATTGCTGAACGTGACCACATCGAAGAATAATTCGTAGTATTGACCAGCTTTCCAAGGTAAAGATCGATCCACTGTCAGATGTTGGACCATTTATTTATTATTTCAGCTGCTGGCATAATCCGTAATAAGGGTAAAGTTTTATGTTTGAGTCTATGAAGGTAAAGTACAAGGCAGTAGGGAAACAATACACTGCAACCTAAAGAACAGGCAAATGCCAAAACAAATATTTCACTATTAAAATGCAAAGCAGGGCATTCGGTGAGGGTGCATCGTACATGAAAGCAAGAAGGAGCAGAAGAGACCACAAGGTGCAGTGTTTTATTGAAGGCCTCCGTCCCCGAGCCAAAAGCCAGGCTGCACGCTTCTGTTCAGCTGCTGGAGGGAGGGGTGAACATCATGAGGTCTCTGCCACACACTGACTGGCGGATCTTCACCTTCTGCTCCGGGGTGAAGAGCAGCAGGTTGGAGCTTGGCAGCTGGGGAGAGAGAGAGGTGGAGGGGAGGTGGGGGTGACGCAAGGAGCCTCTGCGATGGAGCACGCGGAGTGACGGCCTTGGGCCGCGCCTACCTCCGACGGCTGCGCGAACGCCGGGCCCAGTGTCCTCAGCTCCCCGGACGGACCTGATGGATCAAAGGGGTCACAGCCTTAGCGTGTGGCTACTGGACTCTGAGCTCCGAACAGGCCGAGCGACCAGGGCCACACCACACCCCCCACAGTGACTATGGCATTAGCCCTGTCCCTGCTGCAACTGCACAGATCGGGGTCTCAGATTCAGTTCCCAGCAGGCTGTATTCAATTTCTCAACTGGAGCAGTTACCTTACCTTTTGTCTGCATATTTTCCAGTGCCAATAAATACATATAGCTAAATGACAACCTGCCACAAACTGAGTGAGCGCCTGGCTTGGGGACAGGACGAATGACCCTCACCCATGTGATTTAGAGCGCCCCCCGTAGGACACTCTCCCGGCTGGGGCCCGGGGCTGTCAGCGTTCATGTCGACAGCCATCGGCGATGCTTCCGCGGAGGCCGGCCGCCGAGGCGAGAGGCTGCTCCTTATCGGGGGCCGCAGGTAGCGCTCGAAGTCCGGGCCTGTGACGTACTGACATGCCCACAGGCAGGGGGCACTGTTAGGTGTGCAACCCCAGGGTACAGAGGTGGGGGGAAAGGTGGAGGGGGGTGGAAAGGGTGCCGCTGCCTACACCCGACAGTCATCCTCCTGTGGAGGAAGAAATGACTGAATGACTGGCAACTCACCTCAACGTAGGAGGAGTCGGGGGTTGAACTCATGTCCATGTCTGCGGCGGGGCTCGGGGGGCGCTGTGTGGGATCATGTGCGGCACAGGAGGTAGGCTGGGGGGGACTTAGGGACAACTCATTGAGGGCATTGAGCCCAGCATCTACTGGGGCACTTTCATATGGGGTGGGGGACAGGGTAAAACTGAGCCCATGGCCACTGGCCAGGGGGAAATTCGCATTACGAGAGGGGGAGTGAAGAAAGCTTGAATTTTGTTCCAAATTTTTCGTTGACGGGTCATTCAAAGGACATTCCACCTCTGCAGCTAAGTTGGCCTGCCCACCCATGTCTGTCTCTGCCACCAGACCCTGAACCTCTTCGACTTGTGGTGGCTCAACGCCAGTTTCCGATTCTGCGGGGAGGGGGCTGCCCAGTCTGGGGCACTGCAAAGGGGCGTCGGCCAGATCAGGCTCCAAATGGTCATCAGAATAACTGGACCGCTTACTGTCGCTGGCTGCGGGGCAGCCATTTTGAATGGAACCCTCCTGAGTCACATGACCTGAGGGTGAACGGAAGGCGCTAGGGGCGTCGGTCTCTGCGTCATCCTGAGGGAGGGAATGAGGGGTGTGACGTGGGGGTGTGCTCGCTAGGGAGGAGAGGGTATGGAGCCGCTGGCAAACGGGGGAAGGCTTGACCGCGTCACAGCGCCGAGGCCTCGCCGGAGTCGTGAACGCGGAAGCAGGGGAGGCGGCCGCGCTGAGCCGAGCCGATCGTCTCAAAAGACCTACAAGCACGGAAACAGCATGGACGACTGAGTCGTGGAAGCTTTATAAGGTACCGAAACGCCGTGCAGGGAGAACAAGAACTCACCCGGCAGTTTGGCTGGGCTCTCCACCTTGAAAAAGCCCCCGTGGAATACCACGGCCGGGGGCTCTGCCGCGTCCGCGGGGGTGTCGGCGACAGGCTCCGCACTTTCGGCCGCAGCCGCCCGCCTGGCCCTCATGGCGGCCTTGACCGCCGCCAGCCGGCTCTTGGCCGCGGCACTTGCCCCCGCCCCGTTCTCCCCCGTGCTCTTGCTCGCTGGGGCTGTCTGGGTCACCTTCTGCACAGAAACACGCAAAGACACTCAAAACCCCCCGTTCCCTCCTACTATATGTAATTTAAACCCGTCATAGGTTGAGAAATGCACACACAATAACGATAAACAATAAAAACTAATTCCTATACACAAGAAATGGATGCAGAGACTTTGAAGAATGTTGGATGGTAACAGCTTGGGATAGACATGTGCGGGACACATGCTCCCCTGAAATCCCACGCACCTTGACGGTCCGTTTCGTACGGGGCCAAAGCTTGGGCTCATCTTGCCATCCTCTGCACTCTGCTGCTTTCAGACCGTCAAACTTCTTCATCACATCCTCCACCTGAGCCAAGAATCTCTCTCTCAAGGACGTGCTGCAGATCTTACCGCGGCTGCCGGCGGGCAGACGGGCGTACGACACCATGGCGGGACGGTGGCCGTTGCACGCACCTGGAAGTACACCATGTCCCAGAAGCCCTGCAAATCGCTGCAGGTGGTGATCTTCTCGCCGCGCCCCAGGGCACAGTCGTCCACCAGGCCTTTGAACTGGCTGAAGCGCTCCTTCATCAGCAGACGTGCCTGGCCTACGGCAGTGCGTATACCATCCCTGACTGGGGGATTCAATAAGTCATTCGCCTGAACGTCAGTCCTGGATGGTATCAAACTAAACTGAGCCCTTGATTGATGTGTGAAGCTAAATCACTTTAAAAGTGAATTAACTGAGATCGTAAGCAAACATCACGAGAAATAAAGAACTGAAACTCATTTACATCATTCAGTGCTTTGGATTAATTTCATCACTAACTAACACAATTAAGCACCTGAACATTTATGAACATCTTGTTACCTATTACACAGATCACCTGTGCAACATTTGGAGGAGGGTTTCACAACAGAGCTTCTGAGAGACAGACCTTGAAAGAGATTAACTTGGCACCAGACAGCAAGTCATCCTCACTGGAGCAGCATCCCTCAGATTTGCCTAGCAGGAGATACTCACTGTCCTCCGGGATGGAGGAGTCCTCGGTCCGGGTCTCCCACAGCTCACAGAGGCCGCTCAGCCGCTCGGTCTCCCTCCCCATTATCGCCCTGCAGGAGATGAGGCACCACATCACAGAGTGGAGTGCACTGGAGATAGCATGTCTGGGGGGCTAGAGACACCCCCAAAAGACTGCAAGCCTTCAGTACTCGTCTACTGAAGATTTTTAAACCGATGATGCACTCAGTAGGTAAACAATTTCAGAGGTTGAACAGCAAATATTTAGGCAACTGTGCTTATTATCCTGTGCTATCAAGAAAAAGTGGGCTGCTCACAGGAGCAAGCTCACAGCTGGGTAACACATCCACAAGGGCAGCAGAATGCAATGCTCGAGACCTCACCTGAAGTAGGGAACGTCGTGCTGTGCTTCCTGCAGACCTGCAGGGGGCGACGGGGTCCGACGCGGAGATGGGGGAGAAGCCGGCTTTATGGAGGGCCGGGAAACCACAGAGGAGAGCAAGGAGATGGTCGGGGAGGCAGCGCTGTAGATGAGGACAGTGATGAGTGTTTATCAGAGAGCAAATTCAAAGACTCTACAAGGGTATAAGAATAAATACTGTAACAGAGACTGGTTTCTAAGCAGGAGGACTGCAAACGCGACGCTGCAGGGCACCTTGGGGTGAGAAAGGCGTCGGCAGAGCGTGGAGTGAGGGGGGTGCCCCGGAAGGGTTTCAGACCAGCCGGCGCATGGAACACAAAGCCCTGGGGCGCAAAAGAAGGGGGGTCGGGAGGTACGTCTGCCCTGGCACCCCGCGCGGGTCCCGCGAGGGGGTGGGAGGAAGCAGCCTCCGATTTCTCACTCTCATCTTGAACAGCAGCCTGCAACAGAAGAATGTTAAATATTCAAACCGTACATATCCCACATGATCTAGCGGTTAGGATTCCTGGTTTTCACCCAGGCGGCCCGGGTTCGACTCCCGGTGTGGGAAAAGCAATATTTTGACGCACCTATACAAAGCATCTGCCTGCTTAAACTAAACGGGTAAATGTGAGACGTCATCGCGGACAATGACAGCTTCCATTCATCTCGCCGTTTTGAGAAGCCTGGTGAATATAAACATGAAAACTCACCTTCTGTTCTTTGGTTTGCATCTTAGTTTTGCCTGGTGAGAAAAAAAAGCCACGTGATCAGTCCAAGTAAAGCCTGGGTCTCCTTTAATTTAGAGGCAATATAAAAATACTGTAAAATATGACAGGAAAATAAACACCTGGAGGATGAAGGAAAAGTAGATGGCTGATAAAGTAAGGATGTCATACCTTGCACTGGCTTGGCTCGGCCTTTAGGGGGCTCCATGTGCTGCTTACTGGAAGCTCTGGTTGTAAGGCCAGCTTTTGGGGAGAGAAAAGTATGACAGTTGCACCTTTAGATACGGTTCAATTAGCACTCTGATCTTCTACCGTCCACAGTAGACATTCCTGACCACATCACCACCTTCTTCTAACACCAAGGTTTTAATCTGAATGACTAAAATGAAAATATCCAGGTCACCTCTGCAGAACAAACACCTGCATTCTCACACCTGGTTTCTGCAGACCTGCTTGGGTGGAGGTCTGTAAAACACTGGCAGATCTGGTTGCTGGTGTTCTAACAGTGGCCTCCACTGCAAATACAAGGGGGAAAAAATGTCTACATCAATAGAATATGGAAAATCAAATGTTTCAGAAGTAGGGTTGCATGTTACCTGTTGTCGCTTTGCCTCTTCCTGATGGGGGCGCTGTGGGTTTGTTAACTCTACTTGCTGGTGCCTTAACTACAGCTGGTTCCACTTTAAATAGGGAGAGACAGTGGTACAGATTTGTGTGAAGCAACTTAATATATCGAATACTAAATGAGAGAAAGAAACCCAAATACAGTCAGATGCACAAACCTTTTCTGGGTGCAGCTTTCTGCGTTACAGGCAAAGGAATCTGAGCAGGTAGAAAAGAGAATTCATTTAAATTATACCGAGCCAGAGCGTGAAGGCCACCGCACATCCAAACAAACAGAAATGTTACAGTGACACTAAATGTGAGCGATATTAGAAAAATGGCTGAGAAGAAAAACAGCAAGGTAAGTTTGAGAAAGTGTTGAAGCACCTTCTGAAGTGACTGCTGCTTCATGGAGCGTGTGACGCGGCCAGACAGAGCCGGCGCTGAAGCTGTTACTGGAGGCTACCAGAGAGAGAGTCTGCAAATAAGGTGTCTCTAATACAGAAACATTTTGTAGCACTATTCAGAAACACAAGATAAAACACCAGCTCATGAACTGACTTCGGGAGTTTAATTTATACTGTAAAAAGCAAGGAGGAACATTTTCCCATTAATTATAACCCCTATAATCATACAAACAATAAAACATTGAACACCTGTGTCTGATACCACTAAAGTTGATATTCTGCAATAGTCTAAACAGAGAGCCAAACTCCAGGTGTGTATTTGGAAAAGCCGGAAACTACGACTGACCTTGGCCCTGCTTGGAGCGCCGGACACCTGGGACAGAGGGGCCAGGGGCTGGGGTTTATACAGGCCCGCCTTAAAGACTCCGCCCTTCCTCTCCCGCTCTCTCTTCTCCTTCTCCTTCTGTAGCTTCTTGGCCTCCTTGTAGCGGCTCAGCATCTTCTTCCTCTCCTCCGCGGCAGCATTTGGATCTGTGCAGCATGGAAGAAAAGAAAAAACAACCGACAGAGAGACATGGGCTATTTCTCACGATGGTGCTAGCACGACACAAAACCCAGATCATCAGAAACATAACAGACTGCATCTGATGTCCTACATTCCCCATGCATGTCCACACCACATACGCTCTAAAATGTAATGAATGTATATAAGCCTCTGATTACATATTCAGTTTTAGACGGTCATATTTTGCACTCTAAGAGTCTTGAACGACTCATGCACCAGGTGAGATAAAGAACTTGAAAAATACATGGCTTTGACACAATAAGTCGGTCATTTCATATACAATCCTTACATTTTAAACCAGTCTCAGGTACCTTAATCCCATTCCGAGTTCACACAAATTAGTCAAACAACTCCAGGCGATGCAAGTTCACCTCTGCCTTGGTTTTTTGTGGGCGCCGTCTCCTGGCGACGCACCGCCACCTGACCGACGGTCGACTCGTCCAGGGCAGATGCGTCCATCTCCGGCAGCTTGTCGAGGCGTCGCAGGCGGGTCAAGGCCCGGTCTCGGTTCTCCTTCTGAGACTGCGAGCGACGCCGGGACATTTTGATGCGCAGCATGGAGACGCTGCTGTCCGGTTGGCGCAGGTATGAGAAGCGAGACTCCATCCCTGGTGGACATGATGGTTCGGGGAAAGATTTCACACTTCAACTTTATCGATCACATATACAAACGAAATACATACAAGCATGCGTAATGCCTCAGACCATGCAGTAAAGCGAAACCCAAGCGGTCTATTAACGCGGCTTACGGGACCCCTGCCTCATCAACCGATCTCGGCTTCATCCATCACCCAGGTTCGGCCTCATGGGGGGTCTAGGACCACAGCTCACACAAGTGGCCGGTTCAGTATCAGGTCCAAACCCTATACACAAGAGTAACATCGCCCGCTGTGTAGGGTGACCAGCCTTCCGGGTTTGACAGGGACAGTCTGGATTTTAGACTGTTGCTCGGGTGTCCAGAGAAATAACCGACATATAATAATGCCCCAGTTTTAACAGGTAATTTTTTTGTATGCGTGTGTGTGTGTGTAGCAGACACATGCTACATAAGCGTCCCGGATTGGGAATCTGGCCCCCCATCCCTGTCTGGTTACGGTTAACCTAAGCCCGACATCCAGACTGCTTGGTATCTCGAGCACCGTTTCCAAACGACATTTAACGCGAAAATTCCAGCAGGGACAGCAGCTATAACTGTACTCCAACAGTGCATTTCCCCTGTTCGGAATCAAAGTCCGAAAAACCTGGTGTAAGGCGTAAAATATAGACCAATCGCACATCCACTCATGAACACAAAACACTCCGATCGCTGAGTTACTCGGGATCCCCTTAAAACAAGACAGTTGCTTATAACAAACAGAATCTAGACCGCAATATAACTGACACGCAATAAATCCCCAGCAGCAATTAAACGACAAGCGATGCTAAAAAGACGCTAGATTGTCAACACGGTCACAGTATTACTGTCGCGAGAAAACCAGAAAGGCGCTCACACCTAGTGCCTGGATACATTCAAAAAGCCCAAATTCACGGCAAAACAGATTACTCATCGAAAATATGCCAAAATGAGATACGTAATGAATTAAGCTTACCTGCTACAGGTGGTATATCCGAGATAAAGAAAAGAAATAAACTCAGTATATTATTTCGATCCGACGACTAACTACAACAACATTAAAATGGCGGGCGTCGTTTTGAAAAACTACTACTGTGCGCTAATTGGATGCCCTCTGTGGTTTTTTTTTTAACAAAAGCAACAATCTGATTGGTCGGAATTCAAAAACTCCCGTATGAAGTTTTACTATTGGTTTAGGTCGGAAGCTGCCAGATGGGTACTTTATAGTGAGATGTCAATATTTTTTAAAGACTGTAAGCAACCACATACAGGATACAATTAAATGCAAGAATCAGATAATGGAAGAACAGTTACATGACGTTGCGTAACTGCGATAGTGAGGAATCCAGTAGCATATGACGTTTAGGGACATTTTGAGGAGCATCGTGAACCAGAATTGGAGACGAAATAGTAAAATATTTATTTGTGATGTGTTACAGGCTAAATGGTTTCTGTCCCGTCGATGGTTTCTGCAAGCCTGGAGCATATCGCGGAAAGTACTGGGTGCACAGCATGCAAGCCTGTTCAAAATATCATAGGCAAACACAGTCCTTTCTAACTCATACATTGCAATCAATACCGACATCCACAGCGCATGCTATCAAGTAGTGGTAGATATTATTCAGCATATTGCTGTTCCCTTGTTAATGTGTCTTCTCCATCATCCAGAAATTGCGCAACAGAAACTGTCCAGTGTGATATACACGCCAAGGAAAATCAAGCAGAAATAAAAGCCTGAGGCATAGCGATTTACTTCATGACTTAAATGAGCTGAATGGCGATTCAGTTTCCATGGTAATGAGTTAGACAAGCACAGCATTGAAACATCTGGCAGTGGTTGCAGTCATTAGGTCATACTTTGTTGTATGCTTAGATTAATGTCTTATTTGCTGAGATGAAGGTGCTGTACAAATGTTTTAATTTATTACTAAGACTGTGGGCAGGACAGACTGTGGGCAGGACAGACTGTGAGTGCAGACAAATATTATGATTATACGACTGACACTGTTTTAAATCTAATGTAACCTTTTTGTGTTCTACAGTCCCTGTGTGTTTGTGTTTCACATTCTTCTTGGGTCACTTTGCCTTTCACTTCATTTATGTTTATTAATAACTATAGACTTCATAAACTCTCTCGCCCTACTGCTGTCGCCAGCTTTGTCTTCCGTACTCTGTCTGGCTTCCCCAAATGGGCTGTTTCTTCTCGAAAGCACGCCATGGCATTCTGGCATGCATTGACAGTCTTCCTCAACACAGCTGGGGCTGAGGTTATTATAGGTGAAGCCAGAATACAGAAGATATTTGCTGTCTATGATTTTTTTTTTTTGCAACGGGGGTGGGAGGCGGGGGGGGTGGGCATGCTTCGATCTGCTGAGGAGACCTCTGGGCATCCCTAAAATCTGCCTCTGGTCAGACATTCAAATGCTATTTGGGTAAGATGCAGAAAGAGGACGCATTCAGCCATGACAATAGCAACTATCTAACTAACAATAACTATATAAAGTTTATATATAATTATGGTTATATGCAGAATGAAGAATGCGCTGAAAGTAGTAATCTCTCTCTAATTTTAATGATCCTTCTTCAAGATCACATATCTAGGTGATGATGGAGTACTCAGTGGAAAACCATGTCGTCCCCTAACTCACCCTGTCTGCGGGCTACGCAGTTCATCCCAAGCAATGCTCAGGCCACTTAAGTCAACGATATCGAGCGATTTATTGCATGACATGTTACAATTGGGTGTCATGAAAGGTGCTTTTCTTACAGTCCACCTGATAAGCCAGTCTCAAGTGCACTTACTGTGTCACACCTCCATGTCATGCCTATGTAACACGTTACGACATGTTACACCAAATATCTCACCTGAGCATCCATATTGAGTTGCATCACTTGTTTTGCCCACGCATTGTGCTCAGTGTTTCGGTTGCATCAGTGAAAAACAGCAAGCAGTGATGCAATGGGGGTATCTGTTCTCTGTCACCCCAACCACCCCTGCCCTCGCTTGGCCCTACCACGAAAGTGGGTGATAAACAGGCAGCTCCACGCCCCACACTCTCACACACATAGACACCAGAAATATCGACCAATGTCGATCGAGTACAGGGGGGATTACATCACCACCCTCAAAGAGAGAAAACTTTGCACCACTTCACTATTAATCTGGTTGGTTACTGTTAAAAATATTTTTTCCATTGTTCTCCCAAGAGTATGTTTATATATTTTCACCCCATGTGAACTTGCACTATACTAAGAAAAGGACTACAAGCGTGCCAAGATAGTGTTGGCGGAAAATCTGATGAAAGACATTCCTGTCTTTCAGGTAAGGCATTTGTTTAGAGTATTTTAATAAATATACCAGCACAGTTCAGCATGCTTAATATGCCCATAAGTACTGTATGTCAGTTACTGAACAATGATTGTATGAGAAAGTTTTGATGAAATTATTTCTGGAGATGTTGCTGTTGAGACACGGTAAATAATAAAAATAAGAGAATGAAACAGTAACAACAATACCAAACTCTTACTGATTTCTGTTTTGATTACATTATGAAATTTAATGTGGTGTGAAACAAGACAAAATGTTAATATTTCTGTTTATATATAATTATGGTTATATACAGAGTGAAGAATGTGTTGAAAGTAGTAATATCTCTGTATTTTTAAGGATCCTTCTTCAAGATCACAGCACGTTGTGTAAGAATGAACATCTCTGTCAACAACAGTCATCCAGCCAACAGCACCACTCTGAGTTCTGGACCCATACTCTGGTACCAGTATGATGTGTGCAAGTCAGAGCCTCATGGTTTTGTGTTCTTTTATTTTGTTAAGGTATTGAACATGGTAGTGGGATTCCCCACAAATGTGATGGTCATGTGGCATGTGACCAAGAAGAGGGCTGACCCGTCCACCTCTGACATCTTTATCTTCAACATGGCGCTTCTTGATGCCTTTTTTAGCTTAGTAACTCCCATCGAGCTGGTAAACCGTCTCCTACTGGGTGATGACCGGATCTGGTACTTCCAACGATTAGCGTATGGGGTCAAAGATGTCACTCCTCTCTTCCTCACATGTGTCTGCCTGGACCGCTACGTAGCTGTGGTCCATCCGATCGTCTTCAGTAGAGTCAGGGACAACAAAATCAGAATAGCTTTGTCTTCATTTGTATGGACCCTAATCCTCGCCTATGCCCTGTCAAAGTCCATTGTGGACGACAATACCATCAATGAAGTCTTTGCCGGACTGATCCTGTTGGCTTTCAGCATCATGGTCTTCTGCAATATCTCAATCATTTGGGTCCTGAGGAGCTCAGTGATTGGAAAAGAGGAGATGCACCCAACGAAGAAGAGAGCGTTCAGGATGGTGATGATCGCGCTGGCCATCATTGTGGCCCTGTACCTGCCCCCTGTGGCGCTCTTCCCCTTCTCGAGGTTCTACAGCTTTGTTGCTTTCAACTGCAAGATCCTCATCGTTGTGTTCTCCATCATGGATCTTAGTTGTAGCGTCGAGCCTCTGCTGTACATGTCCAAGATGACGTTTCTTGACATCCGTGGCTGTACATGCTGCGAAAGTCGAAGCAAGAATCCCGTTGTTACTTCCTGATCCAGCCAAGACTCAACCAGTCACATCCTGTCCAGTACAAGTTAGATTCCTGTTAATAGTACTGCCTGATTCAGCTGAGACCCAGCAGGTCAATTCCTGTACATCGTTTTGCTGAAGGAAGCTTATCATGATCTCTTCCATATCCATATTCTGCTCTCATTATTCCATGATTACTCATACATACATATATTTTTAAGATGAGCAATTATATATAATTATATGACTAAAGCTTCATTTTGTTGGTAAGGACTGAGTCTTGTTCATTTCTCCCTTCCTAGGAACTTGTTTATCCCACATTATCCACAGGAGCCATCAAGTTTTCAGATTTTTTCATCCCAGGAGTAATTTCCCACATAATAATTAAGATGTTAACAGATAGCTAATTAGGGCCGGCAGCTGAGACCCTGTGGGATTAATTAGCAGTCAGCAGAGCTGGAATGTTCAGATTCTCGGACAGATGGGGTAAGCTTCATAATGAATAATTCTCTAAAGTGTTTATTTAGAGAAATTGCTTTTAAGGCAGAGCATACTACTGAAATATGACACCTTGTTTTTCTTAAATACTCACACACACACACACATATATATAATTCACATATATTTTCTAGTACAGAAAATGGTAGTGCAGAAGTTTATGTGAATATGATATTTATGTGAATATGATATGTATTTTATTGTTTTATTTGAAAATAAAATAAAAGGCTTAAACAGGGCTGCAGGACCTTACCCTCAAACACCGAGGCGGTACCTAGTTAATTACTAGAGCCTCAGATCACTCCCTGGGTATCCTAATTAGTATAATAATATAAGCTTTTGTAAATTTCAAAAGATATTAAGACAACAAGTGATAAAAGTAGCAGTATGTCAATTTACTATTTATTTGAAGTAAACAGACACTTATAGAAAATGATCTATACAATTGATATTTCATGTACCATATTGCAAAATATGTGCTATTTCTGTGTCAGAATCTAAAAGTGAGATATTTGTAATGTAGAACTGTGTGAAATGTGAATCAACCCGTAAATGACTGACTCAAGTAGCTCAAATGGAAGAACTGGGCTACTAAAGTACTGAATTAAAATAATTTTGCTCATTATAATAGTGAATTCAATGTGAAAAGCACTGGTTTGACACTGATTTTAGTACGACATTCTCAAATAAAAATGAATGATATATCTTGTGTGTCTTTTATTCTAGAAGTTGAATATGCATTATTAATAGAAATAATATGACGTTTTCCTTTATGGTATTAAACTGTTTGACTTGCCTTCTAAGAATTAGCAACGTGTTCTTCCACAGAGTAAAATGTTATTTTCAAAAGTTATTAGCAAAAAATTTTGCAGCAATCAGACCAGACCTGCCAGAATAATCTGCTATTAATCAAAGGTCATACTTTATTCATTTAGCAGAAAATTTTATCCAGAAAATCAAAAATGGATATATTCAATCCATAATCCATCTGTGAAACATGAATACACATATTTGGCTCTTAATATAGTGCAGGAGCAGTTACTGTAAACAATGCTGTGCTAAAATACACAAGTGCCAAATGGATTGCAACGTCAAAAGATGAACTGCAGTTCATAGAATTTCAATGCATGCTGCACCACTAGGGGGCGGTAGAAGAAAATTCCCAAGTAATGTAGACAGAGCAGCCAGATGAAGAAAGCCCCAGTAATTTGATATCAATTAATCTAATTGCTTTCTGGGTAAAAAAAAAAAAAACTGCACATTATACCATTTATTTCAAAAGTGAGTAGACCTCTGCAAATGTAATATGTGGTTTCAAGCAGCTCCACAATCAAGCAAATTAATTTCAATTAAACCCAAAACAACAGTATTATATAAATGGAAAACCTTACAGCTGGGGTAGGCAACCCGGAACCTGGGGGGGCAGTATCCAGGTTTTCCATCCTACCTGATGAGTGACTATTCCCCTGAGATCAGGTAGGATGGAAATCCTGCAGGATACGGGCACTCCAGGATCGGGCTTGTCGACTTCTTCCTCATGGTTAATAAAAAGCACTGACAGCAATAATTTGGTCCATAGAACAGATTATTCCACTGAATCCAATCAGGTACATCAGCGCAAGTTCTCCACCACCACAACCTCTTCAATTTAGTCCCAGATCAACGCAAGAAATATTTCATACTAATTTTATAACTTAAAGGTCATCAATTGAATCCAGCATCCAGATTCTCTGCATTGAACCTGAGCCCTGAACCCCATACACACACATTCTGCTTTTACCTGCCTCTAGGTGGAGCCCCAACCATAATACATTACCTTCCCCATCTAGAGAAAAGGAGTCAAACTCCCAAATAAATATAACATAAAACAATAAATGAGTCATTCTTGAAGTTGATGTTTATTTTCTTGTGAGTTGTGTACACAACATTGAGACCATGAGTAGAAAGCATTATAAAAATTTTATAATGATAAGATAATTATCAATAATAATAATAATAATAATAAATCTTCCCATTCAGCCTGCCTTGTGCCGCACGTGTTCCATGTATGCCGGAACAGGCTCTAGGTTCACCACGGCACTGAATACAATCATAACAACAAAACTGTTTAATTCAAAATGAATTATTATATGCAGCTATGGCTGGGTTATTTTTAGATGGAGATCTCTAAGGATCTCCGTGCTGGCTGCAGGGCCATCAACTGATGTGACATATCCAGGGTAGGTAGGGCAGTACTCGGGGGCAGATCTGGGCACAGACCCGTCAGGTGGAGTGAGTAGGGGAATGAGCTTGGCATGAGCATAGTCAATCTCAAAGCCCTCAAAGATGAGCGCGACCCCCCAGGCGCCCAACCCCTCCTCGAGCAGCAGAGCCACCTTGCGTGCGGCCAGAACCAAAGCCCTGTACTCGTCTTCCTCCAGGCGGAAGATGTCGCTGGTCAGTGGTCGGCGGGGCACCAGGACAGTGAAGCCTGGCGCGCTGGGGAAAGGAGTGAGGAAAGCCACATGGGTCTCATCCTCCCAGACCCGCCACTGCTGCTCCTCTCCGCGCACAATGCGGGAGAAGAGGCCGTCGTGAGAGGCATCGCCCAGGAAACTGTAGTTTGGAGGCATGTCGGGAAGCGGGAGCTTGGCCCGAATTTTGTCCCGGATCTTCTCCAATTCTGCATCCTGCCAGCGTGGCCCACATTTGGAGGTACAGTAACCGGGATCGTGAGGCTGGAAGTCCTCCTCCCCGGCCAAGTGGGGCCTCCAGCCTGGATCCAGCCCATGCAGGGGCAGCACGCGGATGTGAGCCGGCCGCTCCGGCTCGGGTTTGAACACCAGCGCACAGCGCTGCGCCGAAAGACGCTCACAGAGGAGGGCCGCAACCTCCCGGGCACCCAGCAGCAGAGACAGGAACTCCGGCTCTGCCAAGTGAAAAATGCTGCTGGGGTCGCTGGGGGATCTCAGAGTCAGGACAGCAGCTCCTGGAGTCCAGGGTTCAGGGTGTAGGAAGGCAACCAGCCGATCTGATTCCCAAATCAAATGCCGTTTATGAGCAGTGGAGGTCAGGGATGCCATCCTGGGCAGAGTACAAACATCGAAAATACTTCCCCTAAATGAACCACAACCAGATGACATTCATTCTGTTACATTTGCAGCCACTCCTATTATTCGTAATCTTGATACTAGATAAATTACAACAAAACTTTTGAAGAAAAAAAAAACGCTCAAGATTCCAAAAGTGGATAGAAAAACGACCAAAGAACTGGAATGGGCTGACGGCTCACAAAATCATTATTTCCAATCATAATTCCTGAGGCAACACTATAAGAAACACGAGGACGGAACAGAAAGTACAACTTGAAAAAGTTCAATTAACTGTGGTACGTTAAACGAAAATGGTAAAATACAGTACGTGAAATGCGCTGGGGGCTCATGCAGTTGAACATGTACGTCGGTCACAAAATATGATGCAACGCCTCTCATCCGTAGTTCTGCCATCCAGGCGGTGTATTCTCGTCTATTCAGTGGAGGTAAGATTAACCGACAAGAAGTTTTACTCCTGCAACCTCACCCAAATTTTTTTCACTCTCTAGCCCCTCAACTGCCTCCATGAAACCCTATATATATAACCCTAAGGTGGGAAATCTGCAAAATACTTATATTGTCCAGAGTGCATGGTATTCTAATATCCCGCCTCTCGATCAGAACAGCTAAACATAGCAAATTGCAGAAAATGAAACTCACGTTACTTACCTTCGTATCAGTTTAGTTACAAACATACACTACGAATCGCATTTTAAATGGTGTGGTGTCTTTGGAAAAGGTTTAGTTGCGCTAAAGGTTTATTAGAAGTTTGACTTCCCGCAGATTTTGCCGCCCCCGAACTAATAAGTAACGCGGAAGTCACGTGACATCAGGTCCGCCTCCCGCCGATGAAGTCGGTGCGCGCGGGCTTCCGGTGCCCTTATCGCGCGAGTTGGAGCTTTTTTTGTAGCGTTTCTTTATTCCTTTATTATTAGTTATATGACTTAGTGTTTTAATAAATACGCTAACACATTTGTAAATTATAACAAACGGGCTTCACAGATACGTTATCATTTTGTGCTTGTGGGTACTTTGTTTCCACAAGTTTTAACTGTTGTATGCCCTGAATTAAGATCAGATACGATTTAACTTTATTGATCCCAGAGATTTTAAAAACATGTCGACAAGCTAGTTAAATGATCTTATTAAACTGCAACGAAAATATAAAATGTAAATAATTTGCCTTTCCATGTGTTCAATACAAGGACATAAACCTGATACAGGATTAACCAGCATAAAAAGGCTACTTATAGAGCTAATGTATTTTAGGAATAGTTGTTCAATATAATTGCTTAGTACAGACTAGCACTGACACTCATCTGGCTTGTGTTAAAGGCAACGCAGCTGTTAGCATAGCTGAGGGTTAGGAGAAAGGCGTCTTCAGTTCCACATTCCAGCTTCTCCTAAGTTTAGTTCCTTCTCAGAAGCACCTCCCTAGCAGATGGTACAAGACCTAGGGAAATTTATACTGGAATCTCCTATTCAAAAGCTGAAAACTCATACCCCTGGCTGGTGACCCACAAGCACTTAAATTGACTTTAAGGATGCCCCCAGCCTCATCCATTTGTAAGTACTTTAAAAATCAAGTCACACAGCAGGCCTATACATTCACTGGGATGGTTTGAGTCCATGCAACAGATCAGGGTGTACTGCAAAATAAGTTCATACACTGTGTTCAACAGATGTTGAGGGAAATATCTCTGCAAAGCTTTATTAGAAAAGATGCATTTTACAAGCAAACAGTGGCACTACATGTACTATGTACAGAAACTGTTCATATTAAATAAATTCAAGTAATGCACTGTACAAAACAAAGGTGCGAAATGTGACCCCTTACTGGACATTCAGAATAAACAAAAACGGAAAACTACAAAATGTAGAGGAAACTGGAAAAGCTGGCAAAAACCTTGAAAAATTAACCTTGCACTGGAGTTGATTTTTTTCTGAGCAAATGACACTATTCTACATAACGGTGGGATCTTCACTTGGGCCCTTCCTTGATCTACGATGCATCTTTACGGACATTATTTCTTCTGTTCTTGGCAGCCCGCACCTCTTGAATGAGATCTTTCAGATACTGGATCTCCTTACTCAGAGAGTCTGCCTTCTCACTTAGTTCCTGGTTCCTCTTCTCCAACTCACTGCACTCTGTAGTCAGCGTGTCATGCTCAGCCCTCTTCTTTTGACGGTATCGAGTGGCAGCGGTCTTGTTCTGCTCCATCTTTTTCAGCTTCTTCTCCACCACTTTTGGAGGAGATGAAACGGACTTCACCTTGGCAGTCACTGGTGACTGCACAGCAGGTACTTGACGGGAGTATGGCTTTGAGGTCAGGGAGCTGATTGATAGAACTGGCAAGCTCAGGCAGGGGCTGTGTTCCGGAGAACCAGTGTCAGAACCTACCCCGCTGTCACCATCAGAGAGGTCTTCTGAGCAGACTGGCACCACACCCAAGACTCCTTCCTCTTCTTTGGGTGCCAGGACAAGGACAATGTGGGGTGTCGGAAGTGAGAGAAATATCTGGGGTGCGCCTCCACCCTCTGTGGGAGCCGATTTCTCACCTTCAGACACATCCACCTCACTGCCCAGCTCCAAGGTGAAAGTTGAGGTTAACGATGGAGTAGGTGAGGGTGAATGAGAAGGGACTGGGGAAGCTGGTTCCAACTTGACATCAAACTCATCCTGAGAGGGGGGTAGTGAACTGATACTTGGCAGTGCAAGGCCCAGCTCTTCCTGGGAAGTAGGGGGTGGGAATTGAAGGGAATCGAGATCCATATCAGACTCAAGAGAAGCAATGAGATCTTCTGGGGAGCTGGGAGACTCATCTGAATCACAGGAACCTATCAAGGAATCCAGGTCAAATTCATTGAAGTCGATCTTCTCTGCCATCCAGTCCATTCCAGAGAAGGCATCTTCTGAAAAACAAAGTCAGTTCAATTTCATATAAAGTTATGACGCTTAAATTCAGAACTAGCTTAAAATTCTTACGGCAATGCACCTTGTAGCCATTAGGCACTAGAATTTTCATAAAACTAGTAATCCCATGTGGCGCAGAATCAAGGCCAATTCATATTAAAAATCCTCACCTCTGCCATTATTCACACTCACGGGAGCATCTAGGATCTCTTCAGACAGCCAGGAGAGGGCCAGTAGTTCATCCCCAGCCTTGCTGCCCAGAAGCGAAGGTGGCGAGGAAGGAGGGAACAGAGAATGAAGTGAAGAGGTAGAGTCAGGGTAAGAGAAAGAGAGGGGAGATATAGGTCCCTCTAAGGTAGGCTTCTCTTCATATTTGTCCAGTAGGGGGCCAAAGGGGTCAGCCATCAGAAATGAGGGCCCCGAGAACAGGGCCCCCACATCCTCCAGGCCGGCTTCCATACTCAGAGACATGGCAGGCAAGCACAGGGATCAGTGAGACGGCAAACAGCGGTAACTGTGGTTGCAAGAGCAAGGAGTCGTCGGCTGACAAGAAGTCGAGGGATTCTGCTATGCTGTCGACTGCAGCAATGCTGACGGTTGCTTCGAGGGACCTGCAGGGAAAAGTCAGAACAGGGTGAATGGGTAGGTCGTGGGCCTGGACATTAATGCAAATACCACATAACCGTAATGTCAACCATCATTACATCATAAAGCCTAATTTGAATGTATATTAAAGTTGGATGCCATTTTTGGACTTAAACAGTACCTTCATATTAAAAGAAAAAAGATGTATAATCCACTTATTGTATTCAAGATAAGTAGATGATCCATTTATGGCAGGGGGAAAATATAATAACATGAATAACACGTGTTGATTTCAGGAATATTAATATACATTGCTAGACTACGACGTCCTTGGTGTCGACTTGGGCTTTTCGACAAGCCCGCCCTCAAACAGGCTGAAATACCAAATATGGACATGACCTAAGATGCTCCGCCTTCCGGAAATCACCCAGTTACTGTACAGCTGACGTATCTCATGATAGGCGCGAGCCCGCCAGGCGGAGTTTCCTTCTCGCCATTTTATTTACACTGTAGTGTAACGCCCTTGTACGGGAAGAGGAGATACACGCCATATTGGTTTTGCCACGTTGCTATTGTACAGCAGTCAGTTCACTACAATTCTTTCCCTCAAGAAATTAAGATTATCAACTGATTTAGCGATAAATGTAAAACCCCCTTTGTTATGACAGTCTCGACCTACCTAAACTCAACCAGTATTTAAATGGCATCAGGTCAACAGATAATATCAAAAATACTTACGCCATTTTTTCCAAATATAAAGCCAGTGCACTGCACCGCTGCACTGTTGGGTTCGCCGCTGCTGGGTTGCAAATCGTTATTCTGCCATTTTCGTGCCGGGAGCGAAGGCGCTCACACACAGTTCTAAATAACAGATATTACTTCTTCTTAGTCTTCCTAGGAAATATATAAAACACTCAGCTCGCATGAGTATTTATACAGTAGCAATGCATCCCACAGTAACCTTCCGCTTCAGCTGGTATTCTTAGTATTAGTCCGCGATCACCTTAAAAGCTTTGTCTGTATTTGTCCCGCACGACCTATTTTAAGCAAACCAACTGATGTAGGTTAAATATGCAAATAGGTAAAGCTTCGTGGGGTATTCCCGTAACTTTTACAAAAAAAACTGAAGCCATATCCGTATTAAAATATGAAAGTTTATTGGTGGGAGAGGGTAAATGACACACAGAAAATATTTTGGTTTCCTTCGTTACAATATTTTATACTGTTTTAAAACGACAGATTAATTACTATTGTATTCATATTTTGAATTCAGTGTTATAGAGGTTGTAATGTAACAACTAATTCGTCTTTTGTCTCAAAATCTAACTAACGGAATGGAAGTACGTGTCGCTCAAAGAATTTTAACAGCAGTTTGGAAACTATCCTCCCCTAATCGTGTTTGTGCCTTCTCAAGATTACGGTTGCTGTTTAATAATTGCGCCATTTGTTATCTTTATTGTAAGATCCTCGAGTTTTGGAATACGTTTAACAAGCAGTGTGGATAAATCAGTTTTGAAGCAAGTAACCTATCTTGAATCTGTATATTTAACACGTAACGTGAAGAAAACCTTAAGGGGTGCGTACACTGTATATTTTAATCTAAAGAGTGATTTCAGGTTCTTTTAGAACAAAGATAGGGTAATTAAAATTTAATATGGATCCTAGTGGAAATTAAAGTCCATTTTCCATCTGATTTGGGGAAAAAATTTTATTGCTTAGAACCAGATCTATTATTTTGGATTAAAGTGAGTGGTTTGTTGAGCCAGTACGGTACTTGTGAGTAACGAATAGTTCATTCCTCACATTTCATCAGAAAGTACTTGAAAAGGTCATGTAGTTTCAGGAGGAATTTCCCCAAGGGGAAAGAATAAAGAACTATATGGTATTTATAATGGGTGAGTTTGATTCTATCTATCTATCTATCTATCTATCTATCTATCTATCTATCTATCTATCTATCTATCTATCTATCTATCGTAATTCCATTGTAAAGGTGAGCATTTATATTTTGTTTTAAAATGTTAATATATCTAAATATACTTCATTTTTGTCTCATCACACTGTATTCTCGCGTTTTTCATTCGTCCATTCACTAAAAGATGCACAAATTGTGACTAAATTAATGTATACCACGGGCTGCCACTTTCCATTAATTTTTCAGTTAAACTAGGTTAAATCACTAATGTTGCACTGGGAAGGTGCAACTGTACTACCACAACCTTTATTGTAGGAGAAGATGTGCGCACCCAGGAGGGAACTGTATTGAATAAGCAGCCAGATACAACCTGGGAACTGAGGATAATGTCGCAACTATTCCATAGAATAGAGGAGTCAATCAATCGAAAATTAACGATAATAAGAACAAAAACTCTACATTTTAATCATAGCAGCCTACGTCACGCCGCAGACACGCACATGAGGCTCGACGATTATTGGACACTGTAGTCAGCTGGCGCCCGTCGGCGAGGATGCAAATAAACATGTCGGCTCCAGGAAGTGAAGTTTTCTCTACTGTACTACATTCATGGAATATAGTTGATTGTTTTGTCAACCAACGACTTGATATATCTAGGTGGTCCGCTTGGCATTGTATCAAGTTGAGGCGTAGAAGTATTTTCACACTAAACTTGAATTGGCGGTTAGAAGACAAGCACGACTAGTCTGGCGGGTTTAATTGTTGGGGGTTGGTAGATCTTGACAATGCTGCGGAACGCCTTTCATTAAGAAAGGAACATGCCATGGCGGACTGCCTTAGTAGGGTGCTGGTGCTCCAAGTCTCGTGGTAGTAGTGCATGGCGCGCGCTTAGGTGCTTAAGGAATATTATGACCCGCAATGCACTGACATTCGTATTAAGGCCTGTGTATTAAAGATGTTAGGCGTGTCTTGTTAAATCCTTCCAAATCGTTTATGTGTGTGAAAGGACCCTTCCTGTTTGACAGGGGTTTACAGTCTTTGTTTAGTTAATACAGGATCACTTAGAGAAAAAAGGACAAAACGCACAGGTGTGGTGTGTATATTAGTTTTAGACATAGTTGATTTATTTACTATTTGGATTTTCTTTTATTGGTTGGGATGTGCAGGGTTTTTTTTCTATCAAACAGCCAACCGTACTAACGCACGTTAACTCATGCAGTGAGCTGTACTTGCTTCCATTTTCTTCATAGCTGAAGTTTTCTGCAAGTTGTTTAGATACTAGTTTAGCAATGTAGCTCAGTATAATGGAAATCTGGCAATTAGGCCTAAATTATATTAACTAGGATATCCCTGCACCCTTTCCCTGCACCGATTTGTCCCGTCTTCCCCTTTCCCTCACATATTCATTTCTGGCGATCCCCAACCCTAGACTGGGGTTCGTAACATTGTATTTACAGCAAAATGTGTTTTGTAGTAAGTCACAGTTGATTTAGATGCTTTTAGTGATTGCCCATTAAGGCACTGAAATGGAGCCACAAGTTATGAAATTGGTGAAAACCCGAAGCTGTATTCCTCATCCGACAGAGGACAGCCCTTAAAAATAGTAAATCAAGGCTGTGTTAACAAGCAGTGTTAATTTGAAAATAAAGACAGACGTATTTATAAACCACACAGGGTGGAGGCTGACTTCACGTAACAGCTCTGGAAAGTGCGACGTAACAGAGCTATCTGTCCACTGAGTTACCGTATTGCCCTTAAATAATAGATATGTAATCTATTTGTTTATTTATTATGAACTCCACCAACTGTTCACATGAGATACCTTGGTAAATTATCTTTGCCATTTATATAATATGTTTTAAAATGTTCTTTTATCTGAACATTTGCAAGATACATTTCAAGAACTAAAAGAAAAACATGTCAGTATATTAAGCATGAATTATCACAGTATTTCACACTCAGTTGAGTTTTCATTGCATCACCAAACTGCAGTGTCATCTGCATTCCGATCATCTTGTTCTGCACCGCCTGTACCTCTCTGGTTAGCCTTTGGATCGTTCCGGAAAGTTTGATCTGCTCATCAGTCTTCGGGTTATGGGAACCTTCTTTTGTGAGGTACACGTTTAAGTCCAGGGCAGATTTGTCCATGAGGACGGACCACATGCTGCCAGCTGGAGCTGTGATGGATTTCCAGTTTTTGTCTGCGCACCATCTTGACCTTAATCTCCTTAATGACCTTCTTCATGTTGCTGCTGCCACAGACATTGTTAGTGATCTAGGCAGATGGCCCTGTCTTGCCTGCCCCTGCACTCTCAAAAAAAAAAAGTAAAAATTTGCACCTTTGCTTGTCACTGGGACTGTACCCTCGTGGGTCTGCCGGTTGTACCCTGAGCTGTAGGTAAATGTACCTTTAAAGGTACAGAAATGGACTCATTTCTGTACTACTGATGGTACATTAATGGTGTTTGTACCTTTCTGTACCTTAAAAGGTACAAATACAAGGGTATAGCATCAGTGACAAGCAAAGGTACGAACTTTTACCTTTTTTCTGAGAGTGTGGCAGTCCAGCTTCTCCCGTAATCGGCAGAGCAACAATGATTACAGCCATGACCGCAGGCTCTATGATAGCCGGGTTGCCCCCCTCCCCTCCTCCACCTATGCCTTTGGGGTCTTCGTAGTACAGCGCCAGCAGGGTGCATGTCCCAGCATGCCCCACATGCAATTGTTAATAGCCCTTGTTGTACTGTTGTGTTGTTAATGGTTGCATGTCTTTATTTTCGTGCATGTGGTTGCCCATGTCTTGTTTGTACCCTGTCCGGTATTCGTGTGTATTTAGCTTGTGTAAATATCTCACCATGTTTGCATCCTGTAGTTTGGCGTCTGACAACTTTGTGTTTCCACTCAGTGTGTTTGGTTCAGTGCTTGTTGGCTGCCCGTCAATTTTCTGTTAAGGGTTGCTATTAAAGGCCTTCTCTGCTCCCGCGATGCCTCCGTCTGCTCAGTGATACAAGATGTTGCCAGCAATGTCCTTCATTTCGGATACGTGGCTTTATAGAGCCTCTTTGTATTTCGCTAGGAGTCACTGTTGATTTGACTCGTTAGGTGCTGAAACAGAGCCACAAGTTATGAAACCACTGATAACACAAAGCTATGCTCCTCATCTGCAAGTGGACTACTCAAGTGGTTGTAGGGTTGTTTAATGATTGGTTCTGATACGGTGTTTTGTTGGTGCAGAAATGTTGCATTCATATACAAAGTTTGGCCTTCTTAACCTTTGTGACCGATGATTGAAAAAAGTCTTTTTTTTGAGGAAATACTTCACACATCAATACTGTACTGAGAGCAGATATCTAACAATGTTATGAAGCTCCATGTGTCAGACTTTCATCAAGGCATAACTGAGAACATTGTGTCCATCTTCCTGTGTTTTTCTTTAGGACTTTGACAGAGTTTGAGTTAACCATTTCTAAGGTGATAAAGGGGACAGTGGAAAAGGGCATTTTGATTTAAACATTCTCCATGAAGACTGAAAGTTATTTTGTGTGTCTTTGTAGTTTGTAGTGGAAAAAATGAATGTATAATGAACAATAAAATACACCAATTCATGCTGACAAGTGCTAAAAAGCAACAGAACTGGATTAGCAGCCATCCACTGCTATGTGGACGATCTAAGTGAACTAAGGAGTGTCACACAGGAATGTTCTCCAGCCCACTCATGTTTCCATATGCCCAAAGCAATGGCTGAAGATAGTGTGAACTTTCAGAATCCGGATAATCCAGGTGTATGTGGTGGGGGCCAGTCAGTATGTACTGTAACTAAGAACTTGTGAATTTAGGAATTGTCTGGACTCAAGGCAATGTTAACCCTAACCCTAACCCCCATGAAGTAAATTCCATGCATACATACATACTCCACATGTAAATACATACATGCTCCATGACTGTACCTGCACCACGCCAGTGAAGCCTCGCCCTTGCTGGCTGTCATATCTGCACCTTTGGCCAAAGATCTGGTTCTGAGATTCCTGCCCTGCTGTGTGTGTGTGTGTGTGTGTGTGTGTGTGG
>JABFEB020000092.1:5972907-5985081 GCA_019775895.2 Stomatorhinus ivindoensis | reverse complement strand
CTCAGTGGAGATCTCCGAGGAGAAACTGCAGAAGGGGGTCGTGTATGACTTCAGGGTTCGGGCTCTGGTTGATCATCGGATATTTAGTGGGGAATGGAGTGACTGGAGCCCCGTGTCCTCCTGGAGGTCTACTGTTGGGATGTCCCCAACGGAACCCCCAGGTACTGCGTCTCTATGATGTCAGTTCTCAGGTGTCCTTCATCTTGCCCTTACAAAATTCCAGGCTACATTTTTACGTCACTGAATACTGAAATTGAATATATTCCCTATAATTTTGAAATTCATTTTAATATGCATGTATCTGTTGATATAACAAAGCTATTTCCGATACCCCAAAACAGCTGGCAGCATGTGAAATACATATAAAAAGATGATTTGCTTTCATCAAAAGCGTTTTTGTTGATGGATTAAAGAGTTTTTTCCTCTCTTGTAGCATCTTTGGACCTGGATCTGCTGGGGCTGACGTACAGCCTCCCAGTCCTGGGATTTTGTCTGATCCTCATCTTCATCGTCATCATCAAAGTCATCCGACCCAGCTGGTGAGCACTGGGGATTATGGCTGGGCTTGTTGCATGAATATATGGGGACACAGGAAGGACAACCAGTGGAAAACAGGGCGCTGGTCTCAGTAAATGGTTTGGTACAAACTAAAGACAAAGATGTTATCTGCTGTGGTAGAATGAAAGACAGATATAGCTACAGATATAGTTCGACAGATACCAATGAGATAGACAGGCTTAGAATATGTATAGTACACACATATTTACCATGATAGTCCCAGATGGGATCAGGTACATATTCACATTATTCTGATAAGAAGCACATGCAGACTAATTAATTTTGTGCCTTTGTCTCATTTGTTTCTGTGTTTTTTAGGTTTTTCTTGTTAAAAACTGTGCCTGATCCATCCAAGTTTTTTGAAGGAAATGGAGACTTCAAGGTAAAAAATCCTATGACCAACCTAAATAACTCAATCTATGCTATTCAAAGTGTATCTTTTGTCTCCTGCCCTGCGGTGACCACTGTGATTATTCGAATACGTTCTCCTAAAACCGCAATCGGCCGGGAGCGCAGTGCTTATGGGAATTTGTAAACTGTAAATCGCAGGAAACGTAGGAGCACGGTAACTACAGAACTGCACAATTGTAACAACATGTTAATGGCAAAGTTACACACTCATTTGTACACAATGTAGATGATGGATTTTAGCAGTCAAATAGTATCCATAGGTTGGAATTGGAGGCCAAAGAAGCAAAAATAAAAAGCTTAAAAACAAAAAGGACCAACCAAATTTATACTCATCCAGAAATCTACACTGCAGCTGTCTCATTTGACTTTCTTGTAAAGGTTGAACCAAAGGGCACTTTTTCTGAGTCACTGACAGGCGCTCTTCTGCGTGGTTTCTGGGCTGTTTGAAAGGAAAGTCTCCCCACGAAAAAAGCCCCAGCGATCTGGGAAACGAATGCTTGAGCGCTGCTCAAGCTGTGGTTTCTGTTTTCTGTGAATCCCTCACACTGAAAGAAGCGTTGGCTCGCTCCCACACACACAGACGCGCACACACACACACACACTCACACACACACACAGACGCGCACACACAAGTAACGTGGCGGCAGATTCCGAATCTCAAACTTCCGATTTGTGTTCTTCTGTCAGAACGTGCTTTCATTTAATACAAGTCTCTTAAATTGTGCTGCTGCTCAAAGCAATGGACAATTATTGGTGCACCTCCTTCGTCAGTGCCTTGTTCAGGGGGAAAATATCTATTTTTAAGTCTTAAAATGTCTAAACAGCAGCATGGCAAGGTGCCTAACCGCAAAACCATGTCAAGTTATCTTGTCGAGTCCGTGGCAAGTTTCCAGGTTTAAGGCAGATTGCTGTGAACTGACGGGCCTGTTGCACAGTCTGAGATTTTTTCTTAATCTCCCCCCTCCAGAAATGGCCCAGCCCCCTTTTCCCCCCAGAGTCCTTCACCATTTCCCAACATTCCGAGGACATCTCACCAATTGAGGTCTCCGTCACCAAGGACACCGACACCCTGTTCGAGAAGGACTCCGCCAGACTGCCGGAACACTGGGAGAGCAGCAGCCAGTCATCCAGCTTCTCGAACCTGGGCTACTTCTGCTCCACGCACCCCAGCTGCTATGAGCCCTGTCATGTTTACTTCAGCTACCAGCCAGTAGGGGGCAGTATGAAGGGTAACTCAGTTGGGGAGAGGGTGGTCGACAGTGGACATATCCAAAGCGGCTCTTCCTATGAGCCCCTGGAACATCACGGTCAGCCAAGGCACCCAGATTCTAACTCGACGACGGAGGGTCGGCAAAGTGAGGACGAAGAGGAAGATGAAGATTCACCTAAAGCAACGTCAACCCCTACTAATCCCTCTGGAGTCCTCCCATTTCCCTTTCCTTGTGGACCTCCACTCTTTCCCCACAATCTGCCTGGCCTACCTCATTTCCAAGTGCCATTTCCAGGACTTGATTTGGATACAGCACTAAGTACAACTCTAACTCCAGACCTGCTGGGGAACGTTCTCCCCAAGTCCTCATTGTTGAGTTTAGAGCCCTCTAGTGGTGGCTATATGCCAGTGAAGGATAACCACAACAGTTGCTGAAAGCCTTTCCGACAGCAGTGAAAGTAGGGCCCCCGAAGATCACCAAAACAGTTCTTTTTTTGACTACTTGAGTTTAAACTTTAAAAAAAATAGTGGGTGGTATTTGAATATTTAAAAGTGACCAGATGAATGTATAAAAGAAGAAAATAGACATAAAAGTGTTGCTTGAAATGATGGTGAGGAGAAGACTATCTGAACTATGTTCTCGCAGAAAAGTAAGGAAGGGGATGCTGCACAACACGAACTGCAGCCATTGCTGACCAGGCCCAGGTTCTGCTGATTTCTGAAAGGCTGCAGCACCATCCTGCTGGCGGACTGAGGGACAGGGAGCAGGGCAAGTTGGGGGTGAGAAGGCGACGGCCTCGGTCCGCTTTGTGTGCTCCGACCTCCTCTGGGTCGGAGACGCCGGAGCGTATGGTCACACGATGAGTGAGTTCTGGAAAGCGTGGTGGTTTAGTGATGCTGAAGGTGCTTTGAATGGAGGTGTCCGAGTCCCATATCTGTGCATTTCATGGACTAAATTACTGGAGTTTGAAAAGCATATGTAGAGAAATATCTGTTTGGAAAAGTTGCAATTTTTAACAAGCACTGATGCTGATGAACCGGCATCCTGTCCGAGGCGGACCCAGCTTAGTGTCCTGGGCTACCTGAGAGAGAATCTGGGATCCGCCTGCAACTCTGACCAGGATGCATGATTTGTAGTTGGATTATATTTAGTGATCCCTTGTAAGGCAATTTTATGTAACCTCTAATTTTCCTAATCTTGTTCATAGTAGTTTGAATAGAAGAAATATACATGTACTTGTTACGTAGGCCTGATGTCCAGGGCGAGGCGTGGCCTGGTGCACAGTAGCTGGCCCCCTGGTGGCCGTGAAAAAATGTGCAGGTGTTTCACATTATGAAATGACTTTGAATGTCAATCATAAGATTGTATGGTTTTATTATGTTAATCTTTTACAAGGATCTTAAAACATTGGATAATTGTATCCTTCTCAAATATTGTAAAAATGAAGGGAACATTACGGTGTGAGCATTTTTATTCTAAGCTACAGTCTATAATAATGTTGGATAATAAATGTAGCAATCCCATTTAGCGTGGTAATGAAACATTAAAATTCCCATAATGCATCGGTACAGCAAGATTACATTGCACTTTACCCATATTCTTATTTACCAGTCTGGATTTGTATCATATGCCGTATAAGATTGTCCCTCTTTTTGACAATACATCAGAGGAATCGCAGATGTGTCACTCAAAAAATGCTGTTTTGCAAAATATGTTACAGATTATTCAGACCTTAATGTCGTAATATTGATTTATTTAGGGAGAGTCTGTGGCACCCATGCTAGATGAGAAACTGATAGATTTTTGTAAATATGATATACATACTGGTTCACTGGGACTCTGTACTGGAAAAGTGCTTATGGGAGATGGATGGATGGATGGATGGAAACACATAAAGCCATAACATACTAAATCTTTCAAATGTCAGATATTTTTATATGCTATATCAATTTAAAAATCCATAAGTGTTGAATAGCTGAAATACCTCTTAAATGCTAAACACTTTCTAAACCAAACAGAGGTTGAGGTTCCAATTCTTGGTATCCAATCAGCAACACATTTGTACAGTATTGCTGGAAGCAGGGCTGCTCTGCTGCCCCAGCTGGTTCTTGGCGGTAATGCAGCGTCAGGATACCGTAGGGCATTGTACATACGCCTATAGATTTCGTCAAAAAACAGATTTGTCACCTGCACAGCTGATTTTATAATTGAAACATCTGGTTTACAATCATTCGCTGTTACGTTGCAGCGATCAATAGCTCTCAGTTTCTATGCACGGTGCAGTGTTTGTTGTCATTTGTTACCTTGGCAACCAGTATTTCAGGCGGCAGTTCCTGTTGCTGATGCAGTGAGTGTGGCCAGCCTGTTTTCATGCTTGTTATCTTATTAGCTGTTGATTGCTACTGATGATGCAAAAGAACCTCAGAAAAGTCTATTGGTTGCTTCCAGGGGAGTTTGTAGCCATCGGAAAGACCAGGGACTAAGTCAGGTTTGCCTTTTTTTTGAAGAAAGATTAGAATAATTAGGGCTTCTTTGGGCGAGAGGCTAAAGTAGGAGGGGTCTGTCCGACTTGCCTTCTGTTCTTCATGAAAGATAGTCCATACTGCCTTGTCAAAAAACTATTTATTTCATTATTCGCAAACATGAAAACAATCCACCGTACCTAACACCACGAGATGCAAGCACCATCACCGTAACACAGCGAAAGCAAATGCAACATAAATGTGACTCCAGCAGGACTATAGCCCCGAGTGATTGGACCTAAAGATGTCCATAGTTGTTTCTGACTTTCAACTTCAAACATGTTCCTGTGCCTATGCATGTAAATGTATCCTGTCATACATGATTTGAACGAAGAACTGATTTGTTTATATGTTGATTTGTAATTAATGAGCTGTAACCCTTACTCAATAAAATCAGCAGCTTTATAAATAAATGTATCTCATTTCTATGCGATATCTCCCGCTTCCCATACCACTCATTGGCCACAGGCCTACAGACTGAAGCGACACAGTTGGCAAGTGTGAAAACAGACGTAAGTGGGACAGTGTCCTTATTAGTTGGTGAAGCTGAGCTGTTGATGGAGACCGGGGGTACGGGGGTGTTGGGGAGGCTGGGCGCCAGTGGTGTGGGTTCCCCCGGGTGCCGCCAACCCTTAGTGTTACGTGGGGGGGGGGAGACTTTGTGGGGCTCTGCTGCTGACCACGGCACTGTTTCCCCTGCTTATTTGATCCACGCCCTGCTGGTCGGGGGGGGGCAGCTCACGACGCTCCGGAGCCAGCTGGGGCTTCAAGGCGTAGCACGTCTGCCTCTGTGGTGTCATTCTGCTGCCTCCGGTAGCGGGGAGTGGGAGGGGGGGACACGCTAGCACTCTTTGGGGCCGGTACTTTATGAGCCCACTCTGGCAGGGGAGTGGTCAGAGCCCCCGGAAGCTCCTGGTCTCCTTGGTTCTCTGGGGGGGGCCTGGTGGGCTAGCAGGGAAAACTGGTGGGAGGATTGACCGGGTCTGGAGTGACTAGCTCCTGTGGACTGGGCTGCACTGTGGGGAGCAGTGAGGCCGTAGTTCCTCTTAGGGCCTGGGTGCTGCTCCTGAGATCAATGATGCAGTCATCATGAATAGGGGCAGACCAGAACTAACGGGACACGAGTACTACCCCCCAGCTGGGTCCGGAGATGACAACGGCCCTGCATGGGGATGGTCCCCCCTGTCTCGGAGAACAGCCGGGTGGTGGTGGGCTCCCGGCCCGGCGGAGTGGGCCCCCTCGTCCAAAGCGAAAGTCTTGCCTTGATAATGGAAACGGAATTGATCAAGGTGGACTTCACAGATGGCGCAGGGCAGGAGGGAGGCTGTCTACTCATCCGACAGGGTAGGTGGTCCAGGCACAGTTTCCTGTCTGAAGGGTTTCAGAAGGACAGGATAGCATCTCTCTCACTATGCCCCGCCCCTCCCATCTCCTGGTAACTTTGGTGCAGACGTCTGGGCAGAACCAAGCCCAATGGCCCTTCCCCCTGGTAGCCAGCAGCCGCAGTCACTCTCCCCTGTGGCACCTCCTGAGACAGAACAGGTGCTGGATGTTCTCCTCCCTTCCGTAGCCCCTGGTCCGCTGCTTGAGCACTGCCTTCAGCTCTGATAACTGAAAGATGGCTTTGGAGGAGACCCTCCGGAACTCAGCCTTCGGGAGCCAGGCCCAGATGGATGGCCACCATCAGTTCATCCCAGCCATTGTCCTTGGCTGTAAGCCCAAGGTGAACCTCGAAGAGCTGGTCCCTGTTGTATTTCAGGAGGTAAGTGGGTGCTGTCAGCAGGATGGCGGGCAGAGCTGCTCTCACTGTGGTGTCTTTGGCGCTTTCTGCGCTCAACTTGCTCACTGTGGAGGCCGACTTCGGTTGCCACTCACTTGTGGACCCTCCAAACTGTTCCGGTTTGCGTCTTGTGATCCCTCGAACCCCCCCGAGTCTTGTTCTCTCACTCTCCAGGCCCCCGAACAAGGCTCTCAATAAATTCCAGGGGCACCGCATGCTGGTTTACCCCCCAAGCTTGCTCCGACCTGTTTATGCGTCTCATGGAGAGCAAGATAGGGTAGACAAAGCGAAGCATTCCATCGTACCTGTACTTGTCCAAGTCACGACGCAGCTCATTCATCAGAGGAAGAGGAAGGGAGAAGAGTCGACCACATGTTGGAGGAAGAGGGCAGTCCCCAGCCCCTGAAAGAGGACCCTGCTTGTTCCTGCTATCTCCAGCCGCACAGCTGCAGTTTCGTCAGAGAGCAGGAACAACAGCAGCCCTGTGGTGGAACTGCCTGCTGAATCATGCCGACTTTGCAGGAGTTGTAACGGTAGAGCAGTGACAACAGAACCTGGCAACAGAACAACACACAGAGATATGGCTGCCAATCCAAAAAACACCACAGCAGTGAGAGACTGGCCCCGCCATCATTCTGTCATAAAGTAATGAGTAACTAGGTAGCTTTATACAATGTAATAGAAATCTACATTTTTGGAGAAACTCACAACAGCTGAAATTCAAAATAATTTACATTTGATGTTACCTATTGAAAGATGAGATCCAGCATGCCCCAGACGAAGTTGCGAGTATTTAGAAGTTTAATATTTTGGTATAGAGCTGATTAGATCAGGCGCCAGTTCATTTAAACTTTAAATATTATTATTTAAATTGACATTTAAGCTGCCCCGACTTTATTTAAATTAGTAGGCTGCATCATGTTCGATTTCTCACATTTATAACATTTATAACATACATTTCATAAAAATCCACCCAGAATAAGTGAGATGCAGTCAATTTTGTAGAGAGAACTGCCTGTCTCAGTACACAGCGAATTTGTTTACTATCAGATCCTGGCCGCTCCGGTATCTCTGACTCTGTTTCATAGCAGTAGCAGCCACTGAGGTGTGCACCTTTCTGAATCTATCGTACCCACATTTCCACAGTCAGTAGGTGGTATATAATGTGCATAAATGAAAGTTGATAGAACGTGACTCTCAATTAACAATTCACATTCACAGCTCTCTGTGTGTAAAAAGGATGAAATGATATATGATTGGTGTACAACGTAGCACCCGAAACAGTCACGTTGCTGCCATAGCGTCGATAGGTGTTTCATTGTGTTCCGTCTTTCCTTACGGGATTTATTTTTCACTGGCATGTACATAGAATGGATCATACTCGTACAATACTAGTGGCATACTCCACCTTAAGCCAATTACCAGAACTACCTGTATACACATCAGATCAGTCCTCGCTGCATACACCTAACATAACAATTAACCAAAACACAATCTTAATATTTTAATTCACAGCTTAGGTTGGAATAAGTACATGAGTCTTTACTGAGTAACTGGCTGACTGTCCTACAAAGTCCCTAACCCCAACCAAACATTTCCTGTACCTGCTAATCAGGCCACACAGAAAATAGCTGGTTTGTATTAGGTCATGCAGCAGTGTTTCAAAATGGCCCCTAAGTTCTCCTGTTCAAAATCTCCCCTGTTGAAGTCATCTTATTGCTTTGTAAAGGGTCATTATGAGGCTGCACTAGTTCCAGCAGAAGCCCGTGTGGCGCCCCCCTGTCTGAGACAACGTGATATTGACTTGCTAAGTCAGACCCCTCTCTAGGCCAACTCATACTTTCAGTTGCAGACAAGGGGACGTGACGTAAATTTTATCATCAGGAGTTGGCTGTGGATGACTGTGGTCAGTGCATGCGGCGTGTAGCCCAGATTTTTATGTCTAGGGGAAACCTTGTGCATCCGTGAACATCAACTGCAGATGTGCAAGATAATTGATTGGGTATTTCCAGTGGGTGGCAGTGTAGACTTTCACAGATCGGCGGCCAACGACCAAAGAATAGAGGGAAGATGGTTGTGGTGAGCGACTATATGAGGAGACTCGGATGTACAAAACACCATTAATTTTTATACTGACCATTATAATGCATTATAAAGGTACTGCAATGTCCATGGTGGGGAGAAAGATGGGAATCGCATGCTCTGGGTTCGTCTTTGTGTCTGAACCTAAGAAGAACATACATGTGGGTAAAAACTCATGTATGCAATATCAAATAAGATGGAGCGGTCCGTAACTCTGAGCCACACTGGGATCAACAGGGGTCTTTGTTTTACGACAGAAACAGACAATTAAACAAGTAGAATATGCATCCTGTGTCAGTTGGCAAAATGCAGGGCAGAGCAATGAACTGGTCTGTACACCACAGGCAGCAATTTGTGGCTTTAAACTTGCAAAAAAAACCAAAACAAAACAAAGGAAACAAGCTGACAGCAGGGAGAGAACTCAGGATGTTGTCTGCAAATAGATTCTTGCATCAAATGCATGCAGAGCAGGGCCTTTAATTGAACGCTGTGATGTTTGTGTTATTTTCCCTTTTGCCTTTTAATTTATGGAATAGCTTGGATAGTTTTGTTAGTTTGGCAGCTTGCTTGGGATTATATATGTTTTGGGATTTGGTGCTGTTTCAAAACACAGATTAACCAGACCAGTTCAGGCATGGTGATGGATCTTAGAAGCAGAGTGATTCGAGTCAGTGTTAGAAATGAGGAGGTCCTGGCCTTCTCAGGAAGCACAGTCAGCCAGCCAATCTGGCTGCTCCTCCACAACTGAAGATACAGTGTCATTTGTTGTGTTTGTTGTTCATGATCAACAAATTTCAGCCACACCTAAATCTGTACGGGGTTAACTTTCAAATTTTTTTCGTTTGAAATCCAGTTTAGTTTTTTTGATTGTTTTCAGTGTGGTTTTGTATTAAAGGTATATTTATATTTTCTTTGTATATATTTTAGATTCAGTTTGAGTCCAAGTAATTTTATTTCTTACATGTAGATTTTATGTATCTGATTTTTAAATAATCCTACATGACTACACAGCCGACATTATGCACTAATATCCTCAAAATGGGCAAATGATGTTCACACAGGTACTGTATTTCTACTGCTTAGAAATAACATTTTGAGAGGTCAGTAAAAAGCAGACAGTTAACCAACCTATTCAGTTATAAAACAATATACTGTATAAATTAATTCAAAATATTATTTGTTGATTTATTGTGCAACTGTTCATAAAATAACACAATTCTGTGAAAATGTAGTTTTTCTCAGACTAACGTAATCACCCTCATCAGACTGATGGAAAGAGAAGAGAAGCGTTACTTAGTACAGTATACTCTGAATGGTAACCTTACGGTTAAATTCTCAACATTAACAAATCTGAAGTAAGCATCCCTGAACCTGACTATCCTCCTGAGACCCCACCCATTCATTTATGTCCATTGTAGTGGACATGATGTTTTTGCATCTATCTTTTCACTGATGTAAGGAAACATATTTATTCATGTTGTACACTAAAGAGGACATGCTGTGATATTAAAAATAAAAATAAATTTGAAAAAAGCTAAATTGTAAGATGTCTTATTTCCTCCAAACACAAATAACCTAAAAATGAAGGACACTTTTCTCCTTGGGTCTCAGGAGGCCAATCAGCACCCGAAGACCTCGTGCTCTGCACCCACAGGGTGACTGTTCATGCTCCTGTGGCCGTTCTCATGATGCCGTATTTCTTCAGTCATTTTAATTGTAATTAACTTGTTTACTCTGGCAGCAATTTTGGTTCCAGAACTTAATTTTCGTAAGCATGAAATGTTGCACATTTGTGCGGACACCACTGTCACATTACAAGTGTGTTTTCTTGTTTCATATTGTAAAAGTGGGTCACCAAACCATGCCGTATATTAATCAGACTGAGACAGATCTGGATTCAACCCCTTGGTGGTATTTATCGCACCCGCACCAGTCATACTCAAAGCACAGCCACACTGCCCACCATGTCCATCGCCCCACTTACTCTAACCACACACAGTGGGTGCGCACATGCCCACATGGACACACTATGTTCACCAATTAACATTAACATTTCACATGTGACTATAGAGAACTATTTACAAATCTGGCATTAGTCCGACCTTCCTCATTACCCGCCAGTATCCTGGGGGTTAACTGTCCCGGAAACCCCCAACGTCCTGGAAATGTTCCAGGCAGTGGCGAGTACTCTGCAGTAGCGGGGCACCTAGTCCCCCACCATCCAGTCCCTATTGCTGGGGTATTCACCACCGGTCCTGGTAATGGTTGCTCTTAGTGGGAAGGGGAACTGGAACAGAGCCAGGCAGTCACAGTGCAGCACGACCATCCTGTGCCGTCCAGCAGCTATACCCTGTACTCCACTTTGGAAATCTGCTCCAGTACCTCCCCTGGACCCCCCCCCAGTGGCTGTCGAACTCGGGAGTAGAAGACTTGCCCCCGGCACTGGACGTCATACGCCCTCTTCTGTACGGCCATGGCTGTGTCCTGATGATTCCTGGCCAGCTCGCCCACAATCCGTATACGCTCTCAGGATTGGTGCAAGTAGTGTGGTGTGCTGCCGATGACCAAAATTCTGGTGGGCCTGGCTGTCCAGCGTGGTGTGGGCGGCAGCCACAGTCATGGCCAGCTGATCCCATTCCTCTGGTCAGTGCAGGGCCGGCAAGAAAGAGCATCCATGATCCGCGATCCCGTGCCCTGTTCCTGTGTTGGACTACAAAATCAAACTCCGCCAGCACCTCGCTCTTCCTCCAGACTGTATGGAAGTTTAGGGGCCACACCAGTAATGCCTAGTCAGGTTAGGGTTACGTGAGCGTTGGGTCAGCCAATAGTTGCATTCCTGCCAGGTAAGTGTCCAGCTGAAGGATGCCACTACATGTTCTCCTTCAGGTCCCACCCGCAACAGCGCAGTACCTAGCCGCTCGTTACTAGTGTAAGGAGAACATGGGTCAGGGTAAGCTAGCACGGGGGCATCAATGAGCACCACCCAAAGCTGGTTAGGCTTCCGTCCACATGAAACGTTTACCTTCTCTGTAAAATGGCGCAGCGGTTCTGCAATGCTGGTGAAGTCTTTCATGAAGCACTGCTAGTAAGACTCCAGCCCCAGCGCAGCATTGACTAGTCCTGCATCACTGCTGTCTTTTCAGGGTCAGGGGCCACGCCTTCCCTGCTGACGACATGGCCAAGCAAGGGAGTCTGGCACCGGAGGAGACAGCACTTCCAAGGGTTCGGCCCAAGTCAACGGCATGGAGGAGCAGACTGTCAAAATAGATGATGCACCGGGTTTAGGGGACATAGGCTAAGACATGCTCCCTGAGCCTCTCGAACATGACTGGGGCATTGTACAGGCTAAACAGCATCAGCCAGAAGTGCCATAGACCATGGCTGATAGTGAAAAGGTCTTAGGGCGAGCTTCCAGAGCCAGTTTGACCTGGCAGTAGCCAGGCTGGAGGTCCAGGCTGCAAAACCATGTCACACCAGTGGTACAGTCTAGTGCATCATCGATGCATGGCAGCAGATAGGAGTCTTTCCTTGTCACAACAACAACAACAAATTTATTTTTGTATAGCGCATTTTCACGACTTTACATCATCCCAAAGCGCTTTACAGCATC
>JABFEB020000092.1:5938568-5953740 GCA_019775895.2 Stomatorhinus ivindoensis | reverse complement strand
TATCCATTGTGGTGGTGTATAGAGCCAAAAATGTTAGCATGGTGTCGAGGTCCCAATATTTATGGACCTGACTGTATATTGGGACAATTCACATGAAGTTGTGCTTTTAATAAAGGTTTATTTGGAGTGGTGGGGAGTATTTGTATGGTGGCTAGTGATTGTAATGATTTGGGATATGAGAGGGATAAGGATTCTGCGTCAAATTCCTAGTACGTAATATCTACTTTTACTCAAGATCCCAACCGAGACCAATCCAATTATGTTGCACTGGCTCATGGAGTCATCCCAAGCTTCTCCCCTTTACAGCACCCCTGCATCCATCCATCCACCTTCTAAGGTCTTATGCTCCTCAGCGTCATGGGGGGGTCTAGGGCTTTTAATGATTATTATATGCTGTCTGTGTCCTTTCAGATGAACAACAAATAAAACGGCACTAATTATTATACTAATGAAAAAAGTAAAATTATAAAAGATTAAGACCCAAAAGTAACGCTGTTGCCCTCCATGAGTGAACTGTCCTGTAACTGCTGATAGATACAATATCATCTCATCTAGTACTGGGTCACGGAGAGTTTCATCGATGCTGTTTAAATAGATGTAGCTCTGAGCTGTGTAATGAAAGAAAATACATAATTGCTCTGAGAATGGGAGGGCAGGCCTGCGGGGTTTATGCTCTGTGCGGGAGGCAGCGTGACCGCTTTTGGCTGTATCAAGAGGAACTTGATACAGACGCCCCAGCATATGAAATAATAAATCACCGGTTTTATTTCGAATCTGGGAAAAAGTGTGGGTGACCAAGGAGACGTAAGGCAGGGACAATAAGGGCCGCTTAGAAATCATGTTAGAATTAAGTAAATCTACAGCGTCTGTAAACCGGTGAAATAAATATGTCCACGTGCGTACTAGCCAGAGGCACACAGTGCAATTACATAACACGGTGCAGAGATTCAAAAGGTAATGCGCTCCAGATGGCAAAGTGATCCCCGTGTACACAAGCCCTTCTATTAGTGTCCCATCAAGACAAATTAGCCCACAGCTGCGTAACGGGGCGCCCCATCAAACGGCAGACCCCCGCGTCTCTTCAGCTGTCTCACCTGCAGCGTTTGGCACTCCGCGATGCAGCTCCGCTTACGGTCGGCAGCTCGATGTAAAACTGACAGAGCTCACGGGGCACCGGGAGAGACCCCTCATCCGCCAGGGGGAAAGTGCAGATGGCACGGGAAATTGCCCTCCGATCTCTGCGGGGGACGCAAAATGAAACACTACCGCTGCTCAGCTGGGGCTAATGGGGCGGAGTACAGACTGGCGTAGGAGCGGGAGAGGGGGAGGAAGATGGATAACGGATGAAAGGAGAAACGGATGCATAGGACGGGAGGGAGGAGGTGAGAAGGAAGAGTGGAGTTTGAGAAAATGGACAGGGTAAATGTGCAGGAAGGGGAAAGATAACAGCACGAGAAGACGTGATGTGAGGGTGACGCGAGATCTGGGAACTTAACCTAGTTCTTGCTTAGTTGGCAAAGCAGAGCTGCTGGAATAAGAGAGCAGAAAGTACTTGAGCCAAACATATGGATTCTCTCACACATCCTGACATCTTGACAGGGATGACATAATTACCAACAAAATTTAACTGGGAAGACTCCTGAATATACTGGCACTCTGGCTGAGGCAAAAGTAACTGCTGAGGGGAAAGAGTAACTGTCCACCACGTATCTTGAATACTAAATTAAACTAAATAATGGTCATCAAACCATTGTGTGTATTATATGTTCTGGTGTTTGAGTGTGCAATGATCCTGTTATAGGTAACTTTTTGTGTGTAGTTGTCTGGCTATGTCTAGAGTACCTAACAGCCTAAGTGTAAAAGTAACTTGTGTTTGAATAATAATAATAATAATAATAATAATCATAACTTTTGGTTAAATCTAGAATAAAAAACAATGACAAACACAAAAGAAACACCAAAATCACTCAAGGCCTCAGAGTTTCCCCAGACGTTCGGACCCGTCTACGTTTGTTAAAGAAAGTTGGGGGATGGAAACAGGGTGAAAGCCAAGAGCAAATGGACACTCAGTACATGTGGGCAATTAGCAAAAGCAATTGTAAAAAACTGAAAAACCCGGGGGCAAATGCCATAGGGTGGAAAAAATATCTCCCAAAAGAAATCTACGAGGAAAAGCGGTCTCAGGAAAAGCTACCTTCCTAAGATTTTCCAGGCCTATAAACCTTATATAATATATGACAAATGTGAGTATGACGCGTGAACAAAACCAGCAGTGGTATCGTGGAGCTCTGGGTGGTCCTCTTGCCAGTGGGGGGCAGCAAGGCATCCTGGCCCAAGCTGATTCTGAAGCTGTGCAGGTCTCAGGTGAGAGGACAGGAGAAGGAGTTCAGGCAGAAGGATATAATATATCTGATCCATTTAAAGACATAATCACATCAAAGTCTGCTGACATTCTTACGTTTGGTGCTGCCGAGAGCATTTAAAGATAAACATAGCACGATCTTTTCATTTCGGGTCATATGCTGCAGCCAATAAGGAACAGTCACAACATATACGAGGCAAACCACAATCTTCCTGAGAAGTTTGTGCGTGACTCTATATATAGACAGTGAGGACATTTAGGGACACTGTTGCCTTTATGATCAAGAATTGTTTCCTCTCCTAGGGGTATATATACATGGTACCTAGGGGTATATATACATGGTCTGTCTACAGCAGTGTGACAGTGAGTAGGTCCCCCTACTCTGGAAACTCCCAATCTGATAGCACTGCAACTAGGCTGTGAAGCTGGGTCCAGAGATGGGGAGAGCGCCCCCTTGTGGATTAGTGCCTGACTGCTCTTTTTGTGGGTGGGGGTGGTGGAGGGATCCAGGGTAACCCTCTTCAAATCATTCATATCTCAAAGACATTGAGATATGCTTTACTCCCTTTGGTGCAGTCGAATCCCCCCCCCCCCATTTCCAGCACCGGTGAATGAAAGACACATTGTGAGCCCTTAACAGTGAGGAGGTGGGGGGGGCAGCAACATGTTGGGTTAGTGAGAATGGTGGGGGAAAATGGAGGTAGAAGGGGAAGAATGAAAAAGACAAACAGTGCAGCGCGGTTACTGCCGACGGTGTTAATATAAGCCAGGAAAATGCAGAACATGCAATTTGGGTAAAAGCAAATAGCGGCACACAGCTGGGATAAAAAGAGGCCTGGTCTTCGGGTTACGGCAACATGGCCTCTCCTGCTGGACTTTCCAAATTTGTCCTGAGGGTCCTGCAGGGGCAGGCGCCGTCCATGAGAAAAGCAAGAGGAGTCAGTCGGACGGAAGCCCAGAAGCCCACTCAGCACCGGCAGCCTGACAGGCGAACATAACAGCACCACCAGCTGATTTATTAACTGTCTTCTGGGATTTGTTCATCCTTTGAACCTGATCATAATGTGCTTTCAAGCGATTCTCAATTGCCCATTACATCAGTTAGGGAGGCATTTATAAAAAGTTAAGATAACCAAATATACTAACATTGCAGGAAAGTAGTATATTTCATCGTTTGAGAAGCTGACTCAAATCCCCTGATGCATATGCTGATGCCATAATCAGAAAATATATACTTTCAGTGGGAATGCTAATGGTTTATCGCTACTATACAGTTTATAATACACTTCAGTTCCCGTCTGTGTTTGGAATTTGCATTTTCTGTCTCTGCAGGCGCAGCGTGACTCTCTACTGTATAAACACTTCCCAGGGGTAGCCAACAGGAGGACAGTGTAAAAGAAGATGAATGTTTCAGGTCGTTTATATGCATATTCTGTTACTGTTACTTGTTTTGAATGTAAAGATTTGTTTATAAATGTTTTATAACACAGGCAGGGATGAGAGTGGAACTAGCTAAGCATTCTGCATTGAGAAATTGTAATTAAAAGGCTTGTAAATACTCCACATAAGGCAGAGCCACAAATGGGTTACAGGAAACAGCTGAACGAATTAATGCCCATTTGCATGTGGCATTCCTTGTGTTCGTTGACCACGGCAATGTATCATTAATTAGTTCTGACTGTGAAAGGCAAAGAGATTATGAATCAAGTGCTTACCGCAAATGGGCGGGCATCTTTAAATGGTGTGTGACTATAACTACTATAATGACACCTGCATACTTCTTTCTGAAATATAAAGTGAACATTATGGCCGTTTGAGCCTGGACCCTTAGAGGTTGTTTTTCCTGCTACAATGACCATAGGAGTTGGATGTTCCATCCATCCATCCATCTTCTGTAAACGCTTGACCTAATCAAGTTTTGGGGGTCCAGAGCCTATAGGTGCAAGGCAGGGAACAACCCAGGATGGGGCACCAACCTATCACAGGGCACACTCACATCACTCACACCTACCGGCAATTTGGCAACTCCAATTCGCCTTGTTTTTGGACTGTTGGCGGGAAACTGCAGTGCCTGGCGGAAACCCCACAACGACACGGTGAGATCATGCAAACTCCACACTCATGGAGCCATAGCAGAGACTCAAACCCTGGTCCCAGCGCTAACCACTATGCCACCATGCAACGAGTTCCACTTTCTTGCACCCCAGAAGTCACTCTGTGAGGTTATAGCTATCTTTGCTAAGTGTTTCCGTGCATTAAGGTGACTTGTATGAAGAATGACCCTAACTAAATAATAATGATGAGACAGAGTAAAGATTAGTTTATTCAGCTTCTCCCTCCCTCCCTAGTTCATCCTCTCTCTCCTATTCTCTCTCGTTGGTCTCTCAGCTGATCGGCAGCCGTACGGACGGTGAGCTTTGGAGCCGGAGGTGAGTGAACTCAACCATTTGTACTTAATAAAGTTTTCCACTTCGGTATCCCAGTAGCCGTTAAAGCAGTTAATTTCACTTTATACATTTTGAAATACTGCCCTTTTATGGAAATTAAATTTATTTATTGTACACAAGTTGACTGACTATTATAATAACAGAACAAAGATAGCGTTTGACGCTGCAATGAAATGCAAACGCTGCTCATTCAGCAAGTGTCGAGCTGCTGCTGCAACGACACCAAGTTGTTTTGCAGGCATGACGCGATTTTGCCATTCACCATATGGGGAAAGAGTTATTTAGGCACCTTAATAAAAAATCATTTATACATTTCACTTTGATTTACGCTTAAAACAACATATTTAAGTTAAATATTAGCCAAACTAGATGAACTATAGGGCTATATTCTGACAAAATAAACGCGTTTTTTCTGTTTTAACTGTAGAGAACATTGCATCAGGTGTGCTGTGCACGAATAAGCATATTGGGAAGTTTATAAAAATACAAATGAAATAATAATGAAAAAGCACAATGACATCATAGTTAGGAACGTCACCTTGCCTTGTCATACATGTCGTGTTTTTCCATTAATAGCAGATAACTGAAATATAAACCTTGTTTAAATAAAGAATTAGCTTCTGGCGTAAAAACTGACGCCAATCGAGGTTACGTGGCTTGTAAAGCTGTAAATTTTATTGACTGTAATTTTTATTGCTTCGTTACTGGTAATGAACCCACAATAGAGATGTACAGATGGAAATGTGAGGAGAACGAAGGCTTCTCGGTGTTCCTTGTTAAACTTTGTATGCGCAGTGCGTGGAGTTGGAACCGCAATATCCACCCCCACAGCGAATATGACGGCTGTTGTTGTTAAAATCTCACGAAACACACAGAGTAGAAAAATGTGTGGACTTTTAGTAAAGTGATGTCCAAGATCTTGCTTGTGAAAATTCCTTGTGAATTTCCTGTTAACATTTTTTTGGACCAATAAACCCCTAGGGGTTTTATCTGCGGTGCATCAGGCAGACATTCATTATTCTGTTATCAAAGCCTAATGTTCAACATGTGTTTTGAGAACAGTGGAGCCAAAAGTTAGCCTAAAAGCTTAAAAGTCTGACTGATAAATGTCAGTATTATATCTCAGTCTGCACTTATCAGTTTCTCTACAGGGGACACATTACACAGTAAGTGTACTCAGAACCGGACCAGCTGCACTTCTACACCTCTTGGATGTTTCCTTCTCAGCTAAGTGTGCAAGTAGTTTGCTCCCTTTCATTAGTCAGCTGACCCTGTAATAGATAGAATAGGTGCATGTAAGATGGAGGTGCAATTTAGTTCCATTTGCTTCCTTTCCCTGCTTCCCAGCCACATACCGTGTCGACCATCCCAACCAATCGTTCAGTTACCAAATATAGTTAAACGATAATAAAACCTCACATGACATAGTTACTGTAAGTGGGTCTCTGGTGCCGCATTTAAATCCCGTAGGCTTTGTTGAGATAATGAAACCTGCCTTTGTATGAATGTCCAGGAGCCAAAATGCCTGGTCTGTTACTCGCTCTTGTCCTGCTGCTTCCTCTTGGGGGTGCCATCCCATCCAGGGCCGCGCCCAGACTATGTCGCCGGTGCTGTGATCATGTGGGACAGTCAGAGGGCCCCGTGGTGCGCAGCGCGACCCCCTACCAGATGCCTGAAATTCGAACCTACATCAATATGACCATCCTGAAAGGTAACCCACTCGCAGGACTTTATTTAACATGTTTTTTACTTAGTGCCATTCTAAAATCCCAAAAGCAGTATGGGAGAGTAATTATCACTATAACTTCCTAATAAAACTTAAAAGGTCAGATCTGCCCATGAAATCCTCCAAAAGACGGTTCACCCATTATGTGGTGTCAAACGCTTTGACACAGCAGAGTTTGAATATGCAGTCTTGGCCAAAAAGCATCTAAAATTCAAGAAAACTGGCCTGTGGTTTTCTATGACTCATCGGTGAAAAATTGTTGGCCGCGGCTAATTAAGACTTCCCTGTGCTTTTTGAGTGTACTTGTTAAAAAAGGGAAACAGGCATTGGTTTGGGGTTTAATTTCGCGCTGCAGGGGGGCCTCTGCTCTCTGCCGGGACACCTGGCACCGACGTTGCTTATGTGGCAGAAGCTCAGCTGAGGTGTGTGACATGATTTTCTGGGCTGTAGCTACAGAATAAAAGCAAACACATGGGCTTTGGCAGGCAAAGCCTTTCTGGGCAGTGTGTGACTCATTCGATTGGGGATCTGCCCATCTCCGGAAGGTTGTGGGTTTGAATCCCACGGCTGGATAACTAATTGTTTCACCATGGAGCCCTTGAGCGAGACCTTTAGCCCCAGTTATTGCAGGAATGCTGGATGCTGGCTGACCCCCCGCTCTCACCACAAGTTCTCCTTACTTGCTTGCCTCGGGGGGAAGGGATCTGCAAAATAAATTTAATGTAAGAAGTTTTCAAGTTAGTTTTATCATTCTTTTAACCTTGTGAGTAGTGCAGTGGATCATATAAAAGGAGATGGGTGTCTAGGTAACGGAACGTTGGCACCTTGGCGTGAGGCTTCTTACTTACTGGAATGTACAGGCTGACATTCTAATTGAGCTGTTTTTATGTTGTTAATTATTTAGAAAATTAGAATCCCTGTTTTCATTTGTTCTGGCCTATTGGTTTATGAAACAAAACAAAATTTATGAAACAAAAAAATTTTGACCAGGTTGTGCTTTGCTAAGTCAGTGTCCCTGGTCATTGTCACTGCACAGCTGGCAATGACCTGAACAGCTGTAAACTGTGTGCATAAAATATGTAACATAGTGAGTGATTTAACAATTCACAGCAGTGTTGTGTCATAGGGGATAAAGGAGACAGAGGGGACAGGGGGACGCCAGGGAAGGCAGGACAAAATGGACCTCCAGGTGCTCGCGGTCCCATTGGCTCCAAAGGTAGCAAAGGCCAGGCAGGTGTCCCTGGAGAAGCCTGCAAGATCCAATATTCTGCCTTCTCTGTGGGCAGGCAGAAGGCCCTGCACAGCACCGACTACTACCAGGCTCTGGTCTTCGACACTGTCTTTGTTAACCTTGAGGAGCACTTCAACATGTTCGAGGGGAAGTTCTATTGCTCGGTGCCCGGTACCTACTACTTTAACCTCAACGTCCATACCTGGAACTTTAAGGAGACCTACCTGCACCTGATGCACAATGAGCAGAACAAGGCGATCGTCTACGCGCAGCCCAGTGACCGCAGCATCATGCAGAGCCAGGCAATCGTGCTTCTGCTGGCGCGCGACGACACGGTGTGGGTGCGACTCTACAAGGGCGAGAGGGAGAACGCAGTGTACGGCGACGATGTGGACGTCTACATCACGTTCAGCGGGTTCCTCGTCAAGCCTACCGCCGAGTGAGTCCCCCAACGGACGCATAGGTGCCGGACTCCCAACTGTCCTCCGGGGTTCAAAGTCTGGCACCACAGTGCTACAACCTGAACTTGTCAATAATGCAGTGCAACGTTTATTGGTATCTGTTGCGAGGAGGTAAGAATATGCATGCAGGACAGTTTTCTGAAAGGTGAAATTAAAGTGGTCAAGTGATTAAGAAATATATATGTTGTGTAAAAGTAGGAACTGCTTTTATGTCCTCGGGAAAGGTATGTTTTATTAATTATACAGCCACAAAGGATGAACGTAGGAATTAAAATGCAAATATCTTCTAAGGAGGGACTTCTAAGCAGTGCTGGATTATATAGTTACAGTTACATGTGTAACTGACAGTTTTATTTAGTTGGGTTCCAAATGATATTTCGCAGGTGCTATTTACAAATCTTTTATTGCAGTGAGATACTGATTCAATGCCATTAATGTTCTTGATGGACTTATTCTTTCATTGCAAAGGGCCCTCTGATTGGCTGGAGGTTCATTTGCATAATATGAATGTAACTGTTTAAAGCTGCGTTGCCGTAGCTACGGGGATGCCGGTGGATCACATTCTGTGAGGGACGAAGTGGCCGGAGCGGACGGAACCACCCACCAAGAGGGACCCGGTTTGAAAGGAACTTCCTGTGAGCAAAATCAGCAAGTATCTCAGGAAACGGCATGGAGCGGAGAGGCAGCGGCAGGAACAAAGGAAGGCTTTCCGTAGTGGCGCTTTCAGTACAGGTCCATCGCGGTGCTCAGCCACATGGTGTTAACCAGTCAGGAAAGGGCCAGTGGGTCACATGACCCAGCCCTGAGGCATGGTGCAGAATTCTGCTGTAGGGGGGCGTTGACTGATCTCCCCAATGGCCCCTCATTGGCCACATATTGTTCTCCTATAACAAAGGCCAAAGTTAAGTCAAACTGCTAGAGACACATGGTGGGTGTGTCTCAGCCTCAGCCAATCAAAGAAGCCGGGTGTTAGTCTTACTTATCAGTAGTTAGTGTCCTGTTACTGTTACGGCATCTACCTCCACATACAAAATGTCATTTCTCCATTACGGTTTAGAAGCTGGCCATCTATTCATTAAAATATTTAAATGACCCTACTTGTGTTTTTAATTCATGTCATAAAGACTGATTGGTGTATTTCTATATATTACTAACTGAGGTTCATTCTGACAAGCTGAAGTCTTTCATTCCACATAAATGCTGGAAACACTCCCGGATAATAGTATCCGAGTCTCAGGTACACCCTGGCATTCAGTTATCACAAAATAATGGAAGGTTTTCGCTACTGACGGCCGACATACTAAAGTTATGAAAGAGTTTATTATTTTACAGTTATTATTTTAATCACTCTAGTTTCCCATAAAATGTACTTTCTTGTCATGTCTGACAGCATCTTTGGTGGGCCTTCCTGATCATGGTGGCTGAACTCCTGGAGAGATGAGCGAGCCTTTCTCGGCGCATTAAAAAGCCCGTTTTGGGCCTGGGTCCACTCCGGCAGCTGTGCAGAAGAGTGAGCAGGGCATTCTGGGATTTTCTCTCTGACGTCTGCGGCACGTCCCAGGCAGCCTAAAGCAGCTGAGTCAGACAGGAAGCCGCCTTCACCCTTGCAGACAAGCTCTGCAGGGTAGTTTCTCAGTCCAGAGGGGTGTCCGTCTTTCGGTCTCCTGCAAACTAGGCCGTAATCTACACATCGGGTCCCGCAGTTACTGAAAATCGCTAAATAACTGTTGAGGTGACTGCACCCACTTCGTTATGAGCGCAGTCCTGTAAGTCAGTGGCTTGTCAGTTGAGGAAAAATACAGACTGATAGAGCTACCGGGGAACTATGGGGTAACTCCTCAGTGTAAGTACATTTTAAGGTTCCTTGTTTATAAACAACACATGAAGAATTCACAGCTATAACATTTTGACCCAGCATCTACAAATAGACATTATTATGCTGTGGTGTTTTTGTTAGTGCTGTGTCAGAAGCATTGAATAAAAACCTGTTTCAGAGCAACATCAAAGAATATCTATCAAAATAATAATGAAGGCGCCCATTTTAAATGCTAGGAGATGCCAGAGCAGGGCTCTACTGTATTTCCAAAGCCTGAAATTAATCCTAATTTGATTTCAGTCTCCAAATATACAGATTTTGTTTTAACAGAGGACGTGTTGGTTGCTCTAATTGTAACCAGACTTTGGATCTTGCTGGTACTGAAGAAGATGGAGTGAAAATAAAACATAGAAATTTGACAACCGAATAGTTCACACAGAACCAAACACCAGCTCCCCTGTAATCTCAGATAGCATTATGATTACTGAATGTATTTCTTGCCTTCATTTTTCTAAAGGAAGAGAATAAATTCATTTGAAATATACTTCACATGGGGTACGCTGTGAAGCAAAACTCAAATAATGCATGACTATTTTCATGCAAGTATATTTGCATACATTTACTTAGCTTTTATCAAAGGCAATGTATGTCTGAGAAAGCAAGGTTTAACCACTAGCTAAAGCGCTAGCTTTAAAGGGCTTGTCTGAGGGCCCAACGCTGATACCAGCAACAGACACAGCATCCTAATCCCCAGAATTACACATCGGCCCACGTGCTTGAATCAATAATTCCGACCGGTCGTTTTGAGGAAAGTGCATGTGAAGCTGGGCCTTAAGATAGCTTCCATGCAGCATGGAGTTGAAGCTCCTGACTGACACACTGGGACAGGATCCCAGGATCCTGTGACGCAGCCAGTGGGTTTTCTGTTGTACTCTCAGTTGGCCGGAGAGCTCCTTGGTCGTGTGAATAGGCTGCAGATCTGAATGGGCATTCGGGGTTTCTCACCCCCCCACTCGTTGGCCGGGGCGGTGATGCAATCTCGGCTTGGTGGCTGGAAGTAGGGATTTTATGGGCCTTGCTTTGTGTTGCCAACAAAAACAGCAGCGTGAGTCAAAGCCTGTCAGGACTAGAGCAGATGGAGTCCGCAGAGGATATGTTGCCTACAGTGGGAACATGGGCACAAGCAACAGGTGAACAGTGCATAAAATATTGGATTATGGGATGCGGACAGCAGTGGGGATTCTGACCGGGGCTGGGCAGTAATTGATTGGTTGGCAGGGCTGTCAGAATAAGAGCTTTGTAACAGGCAGTACATTCAGACATGATCCGGCAGCAGCCAGGCAAGACCAGAGGTGGCCAATCTTAACCGCAAAGGGCCAGTGTGTGTGCGGGTTTTCGCTGCGACTCCCTAATTAGGTCACTAATTAGAGGACTGATTGGCTAAAGAGTCCCCACACCTGGGTTTGAACAGCTGACCTAAAGGTTATCCCTGCTAAATGACACCTGCTAAATGAGATCTATCACAACACCTAGGAAAATAAATCTGAAATACTAATAAATGCCAGAGATTTAAGTTGGTAAGCAGGAACGTACATTAAATACAGTGACAGAGCAAAGATTTTACATAGAGACATTCATCAATCTTCATCAATACAATCCAATGAATCGGCCACAAGACGGCAAAAGATCATCCCGCGCACCTGTAAGTGTACAATTAAAGTTGATATAAGTAGGTTGTATGACACTTCATTGCGAAGCCAGTGTGGAACTTTAGTCGCTATGCTTAAGCTGTACAGTGTGATTGCAGTGAACGACAATGTGATCTAGTCCAGGTCATTGGTCAGTTACATACTCTACATAAGGAAAAGGCAGTTACACTAAAATGCACCAACAGGAATTAAGACTGAGTCACATGGCATCCGGAAGGTCTCTGCAAATTTATAGTGATTCAAGAACATTAACTGTTATCCAAACAGACCCCACGTACCCTACCAAGTAGGTCACAATACAAACACAATACATAATACAATGGTCAGACTCTCCATGTGTGAAGTCCGACATGACTCAATCCAACACCCACCAGGCACGCCCTGTAATCATGCACAGCAGAGATATTCTCGATGGGATCTGTTCGGAAAGCTCATTTTATTCCGATTTGTTTTTCCTCCTTTGTTCAAAATAAGCCTTAAGGGCTCTTGGCAGGGGAGTAGCACCAAATATTGGGTCCCAGACACAGTAGTGTGCCTGCTTCCCCTCACCCCCCTGCAAACTTACTTACGTTACTGCACTGTATTTACCGTTTGACACTCCAGGCTTGGTTTTGAAAGAAACTTGTCCATAGTTTCCTGTTCCCTTCTAACTTTACGTCTCGCTCCCTGCTCTCCTTGCACCTTTGAAATCATGATTTTAGTCTAGATGTCATTTTGGATTCAGAATTAGCAAAAACCACTATTGCATATGCAGCAGAGGATCAAACCACTTTTGCTTTTGAGGCGGGGGGGAGACAGGAAGCAGGCAGATAAGCAGAACTTACCATATAAGTCATTATTTATTTTTGTAATAGCAGAAATTGTTTAAATTAAAAATCGAAATCTATTTTTTTCCCTAGGCTTTTGGAAGGCCCCATCATCCAGTCTCGGACGACGATAGTCAGGTCTACCGTCACCCGTGGTCCGACACCCCTCGTTCTTGGGAAGGAGATGTCTCCCTCCACCCTACAGTATTGCACTCGAGCTCCATGATGGCAAGGCTTTCGTCACATGACACATGGGATCCAAACGGCACATTGGCGTAAAGGTTATTTATACTCTGGGTATATATATATGGTTCCAGGTGCACCCAGAACAGGATAAGTGGTTAAGAACGCATCCGTGTAATTCGGTGCAGATTCTTCTCTATGAATTCTAGAATTTTCCATGTGCAGTTGCATGTGTCCATTGATGAATCAGACTCCATATCAAAGGGCTATACTACTTCCTCTCCCAGACTCTCATAACTCAATTACATTACATTTTATACACATCTGCCTGTAGTCAGAGTCTCTAGGGCCACAATAAATTCATCCAGTAATAAGAAATTTGTTTACTTTGGTTCCGTAACACCGATATATTATTCGCCTTCAGCTGCTTTCGATTATTTTGTATTTCATGTCACATGCCCTTACATCATGTTTGTCAGTGGTGACAACTGTAAGAAGTATGATTGGATTTTTAGATCTCTGCTGCCCCCTAGTGCTTGAAGGTCCTTCCCTCTGCTGGTTTCCAGCTTCTTCCAGGGAAGGCCTCTTTACAAACAGAAAGACAGATACCTATGCTCCTGTAATTTAAATAGCATTAGATTACAAGCAGTCCATGCAAAGTTCATGCAAAGGATTACTTATCTTTGGTATCTAAGTAGGAAGTTCTGCATGATAAAAAAACTAAACATATATTAACAGTACAAACAACATAACAATGTAAAGAAACTCAAAACTAGTTGTAAAACTTTAAAATTAATTTATTATATATCTTTTCCATAGAATCAGTTTTCACTCAGGGTTAATGTACAGCCGTCCATATACAGAAAAAAAAGCCTTTATGACTTTTCATTATGATTTTATACCTGTACACTCTTTCTTGTGAACAACAGAATAAAAAATAAGACAAAGGTTCCTCCCATCCAGAAACTGTACTGAAATACACCCTACTGGGAAACTGGAAAAAAAAAAACTTCGCAGGTACAAGCTGTACGTGTAACAAATACCCAGGCGAATGTAATTAAAATGTATTCAGACAAGGTGTCTGCTTGTGTAATTGGTGGGTTTCTGAATGTTCGAAGACAATCTGCGGAAAGCTTTCGCAAACACGCGGCGTTTGATGAAGGCCGTTTCTGAGGACACTGTGGTTTGACGTGACCCCCCCTTTACGAAGGGGCTGCTTTAAGCTGGAAAACTCTTGAGATCGCTGTGATTCCAAAACCGCTCGTCTCACTGCGAGGCCTTGGCGTAGGTCAGTCTGTGAAGATACCAGCTTGGTCGGCCTCAACCACCTCCTTCCGTGACAGGTCCTGGCTGAGGCGACAGCAGAGGCTGCCAGCGCTGGTCCGGGGGCGACCCCACGTCTGTGTTTGTAGGTTACTGGTCCAGATTTTAATTAATTGGACTTGACTGGATTTATAGTGTGGCACTAAAAATCACATCTATTAAACATTTGCAAACTACAATCCCTTTAAAAGGGATTACAAGACCGTTTGTGATAATAAATCAGGGCAGCCACCCAAAAATCCAATTATGTTCATTTCATTCACGGCCTAAGGCTGCCCTGCAAATCCAAAGTAAATTTACTGAAATGAGAACTGGCACATTGTTTTATTAAAAAGAAAATTCTGTACACTGCAGGTATCCCACACGCTCTCATGTCAATAACTGTGCTCAGCCTTTTATAGATTCCTGTAATATTGACATCACTTCCTGTCTTTTCTCCTGGTTTTCCCAATAGTCCTAGGAAAAGGTGGATAAATCTGATGACATGATGGCACCACGTCTCATATACATTTTGTCAAGCCGCCAAATGCCATCTGTGTTTTACACACCAGGAAAAATAAACAAACACAGCCGTTTTTTAGACTGCGTATGAAACTGACGTAAGCATTAGTGGACACAGATTTCCAGTACAGAGAAAATCTGTTGTATGTGTAAAACAAATGAGTTTGGTAGAGTTACTCCCAGTTAATGTTACGGTACAAAGTTGTTGGTGATTCTAGGATTTGATCCTCAGGAATGAAGAAGTACTGGATAACCCCACCCAGTACAGTTTGTTTACAGGCAACAGTCGTAAATCATCCATTCGATCTTCCCATCAAACTAGGGCTGTAGTAAGCTAATGTTAACGGCCGTAGGGGAAACTCTGTGACAAACACCAGCGGCGACAGCATTACGAGCCAGAGTGTCAGCAGTCAGGTGTAATTAATTAAGGGCAAGTCAGCTGGAACAAAAGGTGCACAGGAAGGGGTGGACCCAAGACCAGGACTTTGGGCAAATGAAGTGAGACGGTCCTATCTGTCCCGCCGTCTAGCTCTGAGGTACGCAGTGGATCACACACCATAATACTCCTTCTGCTGAAGCTCTGAATATATGGGGTTTACAGAGAACC
>JABFEB020000092.1:5923668-5938547 GCA_019775895.2 Stomatorhinus ivindoensis | reverse complement strand
CCGCCCTCCACGGGTGTAGACCCGATGTAGACCCCCACTCTACCACGAAACAAAAACATTTCTGCTACAGTAAGGTGCAAGTTTACGTTTCACAGACAAGGCTATCTGCAGTTTCAGCATGCAATGTACATTCCTGAACACAGGCCTCACGTTTAGGTCTTGACGGTGTCAACAGAAGACAGAGGTAAGACTGGAAAAAAAACCCAAAAACAGTCACCAGTCTTTCTCTTTTTCCAGGGATCAGCTGCAACTGTGAGAAGTATAACCAGACATGAAAAGAGCACCCAGAGCAATAAACTGTTATGCAATTCTGACCGTTACGAATGGGGGAGAGGAAAATATGCCGTGTTTTACTGTGGTATAAACTCCATGGACAAACATCCCTAACGTGACAAAATACTGTCAAGAGTTTAAGCAATATTTCGAGGGCTGTTTTTTTTCTCACTTCCCTTGCGTGTTAAAGCACTCCCACATGCGACAGAAATAGATCGGCGGGATAGAGAGGACAGCAGTGAAACTCGCCCCCTCACCGTGACATCACTTCCTCCCAAAGGAGAGGAGACGCTGTTCTTTTTTTTTTGGGAGGGGGTGCAGCAAATGTCCATTTTAATGTGATTTAAAAATATATTAATAAGAAGCTGCCTGAAGAAATAAGACGAACAAAAAAGAGAAAATTTAAAAATCAGTAACACGACCACTGTAAACAATTACAAATTCCGTTTCACATTAAGGCAAGTCCATTTATAGCTGTTCATGTGTACATGTGTGATTGCAGGTAGCATTACTTTAGCGACATACAGTGAATAGCTAAGGTCACTTGGACATTTTCATCTAGCCTCATGAAACACAAGCAGGCTGCTACTCCAGTCTCGCATTTCTCTGTTCTCGGTCGGATGTCCCTATCGTGAGCTTGACTCTCGGGCTTGATCAAACTGGGCTGGACTGGGAAATAGGACTGGAAATGCACCGGGAGGATTCAGCAGTGTGTCAGGTGCCATCACATGGTCACAGGCCTGGTGCTCACCCATCTGTCACCCACTGTGTCCGTATAACCTGCTGTGGCACAGCGTATGACCCAGAAAAACACTTCTGTCACCCTACTAGTGTTTCCGAAGCGCCGAAGGGAGTGCGTGCCAACAACTTACGCCCTTAAAAATAAACCCGCATTAAAATCAGTGCATCGTGTCACTGCGTGGTTGTTGACGCCCATGTAAAACTCAAATGGTCACCTGTAGTGCTCGCTAACACTGAGCTGACATGCGCTGAAGTGGCTTTGGACGGCTTTTATATTTCAACATTTTGGGGGTTGCATTAATGAGACAAACAGCAACAGCTGTGCTCAAAGCTTCCCAGAGATTCCTGCTAACTTCAAAACCCACAAAACACAGGGGCTGGAGTTATGCTGAGATAGCTCTCTCAAAGTCCGGGCTCTGCTTTCTGTTCAAATGGAACATCAATCAATAATGGCTCTTGAATTAAAAAAAATTTTGTTTGTTTTTTTGAATATCCATACCATGGGGCGTTCTGCAAAACTTTGCTTTTTGTTGTTTTGCGGGAGAACATAAATTTTCCGTGGAATCTTCTTAAGGACACATTCTGACAGTGTTAATTGACAACAGAGAGTGTTTACTGGAGTCCTGAGGCTCTCTGTGATCAATTAACAATTCCAGGCCTGTTCATTGTTTTTACAGTTTTATCCAAAAAGAAAGCGCAATGTCACTTATACTACTGGACTAACACACTACAGAGCCAATCACTATATACTAGATAGGGGCGAGCAACCAAATTATTCTTTAGCCTCAATGTGAGTTCATCGCTCATAAATGGAGAGACATTTTAACTAAATATGGTTATAAATATAGCGTGAAACAAAGACACGAACTGAAAATGAAATTTTTCATGTCGCGGTTGAACTGTATGCTCTCCGCACGTTACATATACTCAGCAGACATTCGCGGTCCCTTAACCCAGGAGCAGACAAAATAAATCAGTGCCAACATAAATAACATCAAAAAGAACAGTGCAAAGAAAGATCCGGCACAACAAGGCGAGCGAGAAGGCAAAACGGGAGAAACCTTTGTCAAGCCTTTTATCAGACTCAACAGCCTTCTCTGAATCATCTGTCTGAGGAGTCATGGGTTGGCGGCTCGGGTTACGGTCAAGTGCTCAGAAGTATTCTGCGGAAGCGGGAACGAGCTAAGTGACCACATATACGACGGCACGCAATAAAAGACTGAAGATAACAAAGCCGACTAATGCGAACAGTGTCATATGACTCGCATACATTGCGTTGCATCAGCGACACCCCCTCTGTACCTCAAATTAAGAAATCTACATCGTTTTAGCAGTCAAATCAACTCAAATCACTTTGACACTCGGTAAGTGCAAGTGAATGATAGACTTGTGTGCAAAGTCCCACAGCAGCAGTGATGAAGTAGCAGAACTTGGAAAGTGGGGCGTGGCTAAATGGCTGCTAAGCAAAGTGCTCAGATTTGGCTCACAACCCAGCAGTCAGGCAGGCAGGTCCTGCCTGAACAGGTATTAGCATCTTTATTAGCTGCGGTCAGGTATAAGAGAGGCTCTCATATGCACATGTGATACAGGTAGCACTTTATATTCCTGTCCCGATGCAGACGGCACTGAGCAGGGCAGGACCTCCGGGGGGGGGACAATCACATCTTGCAGTCATGCAGGGGTGTGGGTGGGCAGAGTTATCTGCCAAGTGGAAGGAGGTAATCTGTCACCGACGGCCATGGTAGATGCCATCCTAGTTTTTGTGGAGGTGCAATGCAACCAGCTGAGCTCTCGGCAGCAGAAGGATACCGGCTGTGGCAGGAGAGAGATACAGAAATTCTTATCCTGCATCCCTTCATCTTTTTCCCTCCAACATTTTGGATGGTTTTCAGCTGTGGCTGAGTTCTGCTAGATGCTGGAGTGTTTTTCTAGATTCCTGTCGAAAAATCGCAGCCTAGACTGAACTCCTTCACAAGGCAGATTCCACCCCCCTCTGCCGATCTCGAAAACGCTGCTGCAGCCTGGGGTCTCGATATAAATTTTGGGTCCTATGAAAGCATATCGTATTGGGTCCCACAACCCAGAAATCTTTTAGATCCCCTGTCACTCAGAGGCCCCCGGAATCGATCTTATCGCACCCCCCGTACGACTCCCCTTCCTGCAAGCAGCAGAGACCTTGAGGGAAAGTATAGTCGCAGTATTCAGGGAGGCTGTTCTACCCCCTCAATGTTTTCTGAGGCAAAAGCCTACAGAAAAAAACCCTTCTATTCCATTTACACCACACTGGACCTAACCAGCTAAAACATAGTCTCAAGGCTCATACTGCAGCTTGCTATACGTTTGATTTTCATATTGAGTGGCCCTGGCACATGTCTGCGAGGTCCGGTTACAAATCAGCATTTATCGTTGGATTTCAATGTATGATCACATTACAAGCAAGTAAACAGGGCCTTTTCTCCCTCGACTCTGCTGAGTCCACTTCCTGCACTCGCACTGGCTGCTTTGTTATTTTGACAGTATTGAGAAAATTGAGAGAAAAGTCAATTAGAACTTGTGCAGAATGACCAAAAAATATCACAAAAAGCATTTGACAGCATAATGGACTCCATTCTCAATTTACAGATGGGAGGCAGAGAAGCAGACAGAGCAGGAAACATTGAAAGATTGTATAAGGTGCCTTGAGTACAGAGTCTCTATTGTCAGCTATGCAGACTCTGCCCGTTATTTCACTGACTGTTATTAACACCCAGCCCATTGTAGCAAAACCACAACACCAACCCCCCTCCCTCAACCAGGGAAATGAGATGGAAGGTTGGCAGGGTTTAGGATGAGCCAGAAATGGGGGGGGGGAAATAAGTCTATAGTGGTGCTTTCCCCGAATTTGGACGACACTTCAGCTCTACCCCTCGGCCAAACACCTCAATGTTTATGCATTACCCTCCTGTTTCCTTGCCCTCTTTAACATACTGGTTCGCAAGCAAATAACGGTAGCGCTCATAATTGTTCAACAAGTACTTGGGGGCGTACATGTGCTCTTTTGGGTCCGTGGGTGGATATTCCATCAATGACCCATCAAACCAGCCCCCTGTTCGGATCAACTCTCGAATGTAGTTGAGGTCCCGCTTGTCCTCATAGTCCCCCCAGCGGGGGAAGTCTCCATTCTGGGCAGAGGTGAGCTTCAAACGTATCCCCTCTGGGGTGAAACACCAGGAGCAGTGCCAACCTGCAAAATGGAAAGGACTGCCGATGGACCACTGGACCAGGATGTGGCCTGTGTCATTCTCATACTTCCGGAACCCAGGCATGGTGTAATACTCTCGTCGCCTAAGCTTGATGCCATCATTGTCATAGACAGTACCCAGCATTCCCACAGTGCACCCTGATACCACCTCCAGGGAGCCCAGTTGCTTCCAGAAGAAGCCATATAGAGACTTGCGCATGTGAATTGCAAAGGGCTCTGTCCATCCATCAAAAAGTTTGAGGAAGAGGATCCCCTCTTGGGCCGGAATCTCATCCGCATCGTTGATGATGAAGACGTCGTCTGGCCGCAGTCCATCTATGCGGGATATCCCGTTGCGTGTCAGAAAGGTGCGCAGGTAATCATCTGCGATCCAGCCGTCCTGCCGTCCACCTTCAGGAAAATGGTCCAAAAACACATACAGGATCTTATGCCGCACGAAGTCGTATGTCCCGTTCAGGAGAAGATTTAAAAATCGCAAGGGGCGCCTCTCCCCATAGGCCGTGAAGTTAGACTCACACACCAAGAAAAGGTCCACTGCCTGGGCTAGCTCATGGAAGCGAACATGAAGAAGGTCAAACTCATGGTTGACGTTTATGGCATTAATGACCCTACGGGGCACCTCCCTGGGCATTAACCGCTCCTTGGTAGGCAGGGTAGAATGGTACACCATGGTGGGGACTCCACAGTAAGGACCATGCCAACCCGGACGGCACACACATTTTACCAGTCTCTTCCCTTTCTTGATTCCGGCCTTGATTGGGTTTACTGCCTCCTGAAGCTCCAGTATCCTACGACTTGCTGCTGTAGCAACTCCCATTCCCAGACTGTCCTTTGGAACGGCTAACTCAGTCCCTTGTCGGAAGCAAAGAGCTCCGGCTTTAGTATGCACAAAGTAAGGGCTTTGATCATCAACGAGTTTGAAGTGACGCAAGTGGAGGTCCCCAAGGGACTCTATGGGATCTGGTAGGGTAGGAGTTGGAGGGATCTTCTTCTCCACCATTAACCGTTTTTCAGCAGGATCACCATGATACCAGGGTTTAGGGGGAATGTTATGCTCTTCCTCATTAAGGTTTAGCTCTCTTTCCTTGACCTCAAGGTCCTAAGGAAGGGAAAAGGTATCTGTTAATCTGTCTTGTGACATTAAAAGTCATTCAACAACCAAACCGACAGACTGGTTATTACCTGAGAAGCATCTCCCTCTTTCTGCTTTGCTACATCCAATTTCCCCCATGGGACCCTCAAGTCTTTATCCACATTTAGCTCTGGTTTGGGCTGCTGCTCCACAGCCCTGGAATCCCAAGCTCTGGGGTCAGAGGGGCGTATGACCGGGGCAGGCCCATCATCTGAGAAAGTGCTTGACAAAGGCATGTCTCTCTCCTTCCAGAAGAAACCGGTGACCATGATGAAGGACTTGATGTTGGGATAAGGGGCAGAGAGTTCTCGCAACAAGGAGACGTAGTGTAGGGCCTTGTAGTAATGCAAGAAGGAGATCACGCACAGGCCCACAGTGCAAAGCAAGAACACCCTGTGCCGTCGCATTTTTATCCTGAGAGAAGAAGGGATGTGGGGGTAAGAGGGGAAAAGAGAGAGAGAGAGAGAGAGAGAGACAACATTAAATTGCATCGGAGGTTCTGCTTTAAATGAAGGACAGGAAAATATTAAAATGCTGCTCAACATGAAAAAGCACCAAGTGTTTTTATAATGTCACACAAACACACCACTGAAAGCAGTCAGAAACGCGAAGCCAACTTGCATTTCATGACGTTTTTCAAACTACAATGTTCCACCTTTTTTTCACTCTAAATTAAAAATGACTGCCACGGACTACAGAGAGAAATGCTTAGAGCAGCCACAGTCCACTCTGCCAGCGTTTGCGTTCAATGCACAGCGTGAATCCCAAGCAGCTCAAACGGTAATGATGCTGAACGAACTCAGAACAACAGCGAGTGAAAGTCGTGACCGAGAGAACCGACTGGAATGTGAGAAAGAAGTGCTAGACATGCAACGGCAGGCAGCTGCTCATTCCACACAAGCAAGACTTCCCAAAACAATGGAGCTGTTGTTTTTCAACACAAAACAGAATTTACCTATCTATTTGTGGCACACCTAAGCCTTGAGCTCTTCATGTATAATCGGCAGGCCTTACATTTGGCTTAGTGACAACAGTGAACAAAGCAGTCTTCCCTCCATCTTTGTCAACCAAGCTCTTACATATTTTCCGGTGAAGGTAACACTTCGACAAATGGCAGACGGAATTTAATTAAAAATGGATCCCCCTAGAGTCCGGATCAGATCCAGCAGAGGAAAGTAGAAGTTTCCTGTGGGTCAATAATCTTTTTTGTGCAGGGTAAGCTGCTGTGAAGCTGCTGTGAATTTCATTCCAGGTTTAAGCACCTGTGCTGGCTGCTAAGCACCCAGTGACCCGATGGAGAACCTTGGTCGCTGAGAGCAAGAAACCCTGCAGGTAGAGTCACTCTTCTGCTGCCGGCATGTGAAACACCAGAGGAGTGCGGTAACAATGTTAGAAAAATTATGGCAAGTAAGAGATTAAGGTTGTTTAAAAGTCATCATATTGTGCACGAAGCAGAGCAGCAGAGCAGTAAAACAGCAGGATGGTTAACTATTTTAAAAGTCCTTCCCTTTCTTTGTTCTCCATGCTGAAAAAGTTATTTGTTTTGTGTAATGAGTATAAAAACTAGGTGTACAGGTATTGCTGTCAGAGACGAAGCATTCTGAGTTAATGGTCTGTGGAATCTGGTGTGAATGACATGTGAGATGAGCTGTTGTGGCACGAACCAATCTGGGGACACCTCGATACAATGTCACCGATGTCAGTTAATGGCGTGGCGCTTCACGTTTTTTTTCTTCACACGAGAGTGTCCACGAAGCGTATAAGTGACGTTAGTGCAAATAAGTTAATGTAAGTAATTTAATGCAACTTCAAGAGACGCAGAAGGGAACAGAATAAGCGCAGGCCGAATTGAGGGAGCATGTGACCTGATGCTGCATGTGTTCAAGCCCGATCCACATACGCTTATGAAGGAAGACAAGACAAGGAAAACATGCAGCCCGAGGGACAAAGGAACTGATTGAAAATCATGACATTGTGCCCATAACCTAATATACAAGAAAATGCCAGGCCGAGAAAACAAGAAAACTCTGTCACTGGATCTAATGGCATAATTATGCATGTTAGCAAAAATGGATCAGTTTCGTGTTACTAAATGGCTGATATTGGATTTAATGAAATTTGCTTAATGACCTTTGTTAAATGACCCTGTTTTGTGGAGGCCAGAATTACTGCAGTTGCAGGAAGGCGGGTTTCAAAGCTCACAAAACGGTACTGTTAGCCACTAAGTGGGCGCCAGTGAAAACAAGGCCGGGAGCCAACTTCGCATCCCATAAGGGCTTCGACCGGGACCCCGTGTTGATCGTAGGGACTCTCGTGTTAGGCCTCTGCTCCACGCCATCGCTCCAGCACCACCGACCCCGCAGGATTCGCGCTTAGCTGCTAAAGGCACATCAGCCCGCGTTTCTGATTCTGCTTAGTCCGCGAAGGGGCCCCATCCCCCACCTCATTAGCTGCACACCACACGGCTGGATGCCCGCTGGAGCAGAGAAGCCCATCCGATGCGGCCTGCCACTTAGGGCTTCACCTTTAACTTTGATTTGTATGGATGATTCATTCGCACCAGCGAGCGAGCTATTCCATCCCAGCAAAGCCCTCTCCACTCCGTATACCTACCTTCATGCTTTCTTGGTTGAAAGTCCATCTACATTTTAGACTTTCACCCTTACTAGTTACTCAGTCCACAGCAGACTCACTACTCATTAACTGTCTTATTTTTCGTGCACCTTGTAAAACCTGTCCCCCCCCACGCGTCTCCTTCCTGCACATGGCTCAATTCACCAACATCAGCGACCACGGCCGGCTCTAACTTTCCAGGGGCCAAAGGCAAGGCCTTACCTACATGGGAGGCCCCTTTCCAAGAAAACCGATGATTGTTTCACTCTTTCCACAACAGATGTAGTTAGGGGGCCCTAGATATATGCTTATTCTACCTGGATTCTGCTGGATTCTGCTCTGCCAGCGACCAGCCCAGAGATTTCAGCTCAGTTCAGCTGTTTGACCTCGCCGGCCAGTGATCAGAAGGCAGCCCGCTGTTCCAATTGAAGTGTCAGGTTGTGTGAACTTCACTGACATGCCATCCAGATACAGACTGTCACGTTCCGCCCGTCCAAGCCTCGTGTGGTTGCCACGCCCCCTCGTTACCTCATGTCTGATCCAGATTGTTCTCACCTGTTGTCAATCTGTGCTTGCCTTTCCTGTTTGTATATAGTCAGCGTCTGTGTTTGTGATCCCTAGGTCTGTCATTGAAGTTAGTCTGCGTGCGTGTCTTACTTTCGTTTTGTCTACTTGCTACCCATTCCTCCGTTATTCCGGAATAAAGCCTTAAACCCGACTCCGCTGCATCCTGCTCTTCCTTATTCCTCCGACCGCCGGCACGATCATAACACAGACATAGAGTGGTATGAAATGATGTTCCCCCAGCAACAGTAATAAAAGTATATTGTTGTCCCTTTGGGCTGGCTAATCAACTCCAGTCACTTTGGTTTAAAAATGACCTATGTATATTGCAAAAAAGCTTATAAACTTTGAAAGGCAATTTAGGTAAAAAGATTAGATAAGCAAATTAAAGCACGTGAACTACCTGACCCCAGCCCAGAGGGGAGGGATTCCACACCACTATCCATTCCTGCAACACAGTACCTCCAGCTCACAAAAACATTCTTACTGCCACTCCTTACTTCTAATTTCCCCGTTATATGAACTCCTAGATTTACTGAGCTTTTGTTTAGAAACACACTAAGTTCTGTTTTGACACGTTATGGCTAACTTCACAGTGCGATTCTAGGCGCTTCTGGAGAGCTGAAGTCCATGGCGGAGCCTCACAGGAAGTTCCCGTGTGTCGTGGCACTGTGATTTCAGCCCGACCGACCATTCGATCGGGCCAAGGTTGTTTAAGTCATTCAAGAAACAGGAAACAATCTTACAGTTTTGTCATTTACAGGAAGCAAAGTGAGCGCTACGGTGCATATTCCAAGACATGCAGTACTTAGTGAGCAGCATATGCAATCTGGGAGACACGCTAACCAAGTTCGTTCATTCCAGGGACAATAACAAGAGCTTCCCACGGATCCCTTTAAACCCACACGGCAAAAAAGGCACTCTGCACTGCCCCCTGCAGGTCTGTAATGGCTCCATTTCGCAGATATGCTTCTCACTAACGTCTTGTGACTGATGCAATCGGTTTACCTGCATTCACATGCCTGAGGTAACGACCCCTCGTGACTCATTCAGAGCTGGGAGAGTCACAGATAAGAATAACAAGGAGTGGCTCCATCAATATCGACGTGAGAGGTTCCTAAAACCCATAATTATGACTCGGACTAAGCACTTTCCAGCCTACCTCACTGAGATTCAGGTATTTTCTGGGTGCTAATAGCATCGACAGGCTAAAAAGCAAGTCAAGTCCCGAATAGCCAAAGGCCGTGGTCTGCTAAGTCTCCCCGCCGTTTTATGGGAAGCAGAGAGCGAGGGGGACAGGCTTAATGGCGAGAGGCGTCCCGTGCCCCTGTGCCGACACCATAATCTATCTGAGGTCACCTGTCTGCATGACTTCTGCGAATGAACACAAAGTGTAACCACCCCTATCATCTCAATGCAAGCGCTATGGAATCATCCGGTCCGCCACGCTTTAAAAAGTTTTCAGCACTTGGCTGTAATGTCAACAACAAACATTAAGACGTAAAATACATCAGCTGCATAACATTTTTAACCAGGACTGGCCTAGGATTTAGAACTGATCCTGCACCTTTTCCCACATAGGCTCACCACACATACAGACTCCTTAAAAATTTTACCGATTGGGGAACGCGAGAAATTTTGCTAGGCCACAAACCCATCAGCCCACCTGCTTTTAACTGGTTCTTACATCCAGTTACATGCATACATTTCATGGCTCTCCATTAACAATTCATGATGCTGAAGTCAAAACATGTACTCTCCTTTCCCATAGAGGAGACTCTTCAGCCATCCTCGCTCTTGCGTCTATTCTTCTGTTATGTTATTTTGGGCCTGAATGTCAGGATGCAGGAATACTGAAAATAAAGCTCGTATAAAAAAAGAAACTGGCGATTCCATATGACAAATTCCTCAAACTAAATCCGTGTTAGTTGCTTTTTCCTAAAGCCAGGTGACATTTCCATCTAGGCTCGACAGCTTTATGGCTGCCAAAAAACAGATTAGCTAGACATATCCTGTCTAAAGCACGTACAAGAAGACATATAGGAGATGGCGATACAAAATAAGCCAAACATACAATAAATTTGGATTTTTTTTTGTTATTGCTATGTAGAATTTTTAACAGTGACCTTTGGAAAGTCATTACATTCACGAACAGTAAAGCTGAACACACTAGCCGGGGTGTTTCGCTGGGTTGGTCTCCCATATCCGGCCTTTAGTTGGTCGAACCCTGTCAGGAACAGTGCTGCTGGAGCGTCACCCCTATTCCCAGCATTCCTTCAAAACCTCACAGGATGTGTCCACTTTTTAGGAACTGCACCATTTTCCTGTATTCTTTGAAGGAATTTGCTGGAATGTGTAGCACAACAATCACATACCACAGCAAACATATCACAACAGAGTCCGGAAATCATGTGGCGTTTAAAGGTAAAGGGGAAAACATACTCTTTTATATATTTGGGTTTATCTTTTGAGTCAAACATGAACTTGCACTTCGGGCAACACTCTCTAGATCAACAAGCAATAATAATCACTTCCTGGAGACTGGTGATGTGTCAAAAGATAGTCATTGAGTATGAAACAGAAAGACCAACGAGGGAAACAGTAGGCAAATAATGTCAGTCAAACACAACCTGTTGAATCAGCTGTACTGCAGAGCTACATAAATAACAGACATAGCATTAGAGATAGATAACATTTATTGTAAGTGTAAGCAACGTAAAACTGTAACCCGAGCTGAATTTCCGTTTAGAGCACTCTGCTAATGTTCATGTGCAATAAATTAGTACTGTGCAGTATAAATGGTATAAACGGTATATAATAAATTTTGCCAACGGGAGAGATTTTGATTATACCGCCCCACCGCAAAAATTTCCGCTCCTCACCTGCAAAAATGACGTAATCAAGTTACATCAAATAATAAATAAATTTATTATTAATATGATTTATATGAAAATGATTTATATATTTATTGCTGCACCTGGCAGCAGAGTCCTGCACGGGTCTGATTTTGACAAACCGCACCCGCCCATACCGTCATACTTAAACCCATATCCAAATCATTATCCAACAGAAATGCCGCACCCGATCCGACCCACTATAAATAAATAACGTCACCCGACCCGCACCCGAATGAAAATCAGTCAAATAGCCAAATTAAAGACAAAAGTTTATTGCCATAACAAACGACATGTGCAACATCAGTTGAAAAGGCAATAATAAGCAAGACAAATGGTAGTAGCCTACCTCCAAGCTCAAATAATATTTGATATTGCCATGCTCACACATAGGCTAGCCTTACCAGCTTACAATCAAATGTGTCAATAAAACTAAAATTATATAAAATGTACATTAGACTACCCTGCACATTATTAGGTTTTATAGCCTACCTACATGCACTGTCCATTTTCCTTTGATTAGCCGATTGGAATTCCTACGCGAAGGCGAAGACTAGTGTTCGGTGCGGTGCTTTATATTACTGTGTAAAAAAGGATATCGTCCACAGTTGATGGCCTCAGCTGACTCCGCTCCTGGATGACACATCCGGCGCATGAGAAATCTCGCTCACTTGCGGCGCAGGATGCCGGAATGGCGAGAGTAGATCTCGAAATATTGGGAAACAAACGCTCATGTTCTCTCCACCAAGACAAGTCGTCAAAAGAGTTGTTTTCGTTATATGAGATATCTCCGAAATTCTCCTACATGTCAGACTTGATTTTACAGGAGGTATTGGCCACAACTTTAAACTCTCCGCTTGCTAGTTTTCTTTTCAACTCCTCAGCATCCATTTCGAACAACTGCAGGGGATCACACGATTTTAAAAAAAGATTTCCTTTAGACCCGCACTCTCCTGCGTCCGACCCGACCTGAGCCGTATCAGACACAGTAAAATATTTTTCACCCGTTTCATCAAAGTTTATTATATTACTTCCTGATGCAATGTCTTTGCTATAGACGTATGTTACCCTTTCAAAAACAGTTATACTGAAATTTGAAGTCATATACCGCAATATATACAGTCTACCATCTATGGTTCAAATTATACCGCGATATGAGTTTTATACAGTATCGCACAGCCCTATAATAAATGCGTTATGCATCCATTATGGCCAGGCGAGAACTCAAGCGTGAAGAAAGAGCTTATGTGGGCTGGGCGGGGTCCTAGTTTGTCACATGCAGTTGCATGGTGCAGCCAGAGGGGTCAGCACATCACTTTCATGACTCATTCATGGACAAGCATTCGGCGACCACCCGTGACCTTGGGTGGAAGAATGAACTGACTGAAATGGGATTTTGAGGTGCGAGTGTGGACAGGAGGTAGAGTGTGTACGGTCGTACCTGGCATGAGCGACGGATGCCCATGCCCGCTCGCTTTTCTGTTTTCTGACTCATCCTGAAGGCCTGTGTCTCACAGTGCCGAGAGGAGAGGCAGATATTGACCTCCCTGTATCCTCGGATCCCCCCACGCCACCCGGACATCCTCTGTGTTTACGGTGCAACACTGCCGGCAAATCTCAATCCCACTGCGGTCTTTACCATGCAGGCTAACCAGCGTAAAAACACCAGCACGCATTAACATTCTATGTCACAAGTCAGTGTGTCCATGCATGACCTCTTCCAGACGCTTCAGTCACGGGAGACATGACATATTTTGACTTTTCCAGTTATGCTCCATCTGGCAATGCTATATTTCAGAGCCGCAACGATTCGAGTAACTCGAATAACTTGGTTTAAAAAAATCCTTGATGCAAATTCTTTAATCCACAAGACTACGTACTGCTCAATGACCACCGTGTTTCACACGGGGGATCATTATTGTCTCACGATGTGTTTACGCTGCATTATGTGTAGCAGAGCGGCAGAAAAAACAGCGACGATACTCCCATGGGAACCCATTTAAAATATTCCAAAAGAAATTTCCGGGTCATGGGGACAGTGAAAAGTTCCAAACATTGACATTCTCAGCGTAGAATCACGTTCATTGTGAGACATAAATTGTAAAGCGCTTTGAGTACTCGTAAGAGTAGAAAAGCGCTATATAAATGCAGTCCATTTACCATTTAATTCCATTGTTTACCAAGCACTTTAAGTGATATGGTAATAAAATAATTATTTAGAAAAATATTTAGTACATCAGTTGTCATTAGCTATTAATGTTTATCATAATTAATAGTTATGAAGGTAGCTTAGCAGCTATGGAAGCTAACCTTCCCATTTCACTGATGATACTGTCAATTAGTATTGATGCAGGGTAACGTTAAATATTAAGTTGTTCTGGTTATCAATGGCTTCATGACTACAATTAGCTACACTGCTACCACGTTAATACACCTGGTTAAACTATCACTTTACAGCTCTCCTCAGGTCACATGGTTCAGTGTGACTTTACTACCAAATTTTTGGCGAAATAGCTTACATTATTTTGTGGCAATTTATTTGGCAGAAAAATAATAGCGTGTTGTATTTTTACACACGCTTACAATAAAACTCTTTGTCCCTAAAGAGAAAGATGTGAGTTGGACACTACATATAGTGGAAGTTTGTGCAATGCTTACTCAATTTGTTTTGTGGATGACAATAGAATGACAATGTCTTTTAATCACTAGACACTTTTGAGAGGTGGCTGCGTTCGACTGAAGTAAATAAACCGGAATCCATATTATGCCTGGCAGCCTTTATGAAACATTTTACAATATTATTATTCGTACATTATTTTGAAAATGGTTCAAAATTGTTTGAAAGTTTAACATTTCTATGTTAATTTTTCAAATGATTGTTCCCTCAAAAATTAAGGAATTAAGTTTTAGCATGCTGCGTGCAAAAATAGCAAATTCCAGCTTGCCGGAGGAGCAATGCTTGAGATTTAAATTTGTTTAGAAACTGTTCTTGGTGTTTGGGGAAGATGTATTCAATAAAAGTCTGCAGAGTGAACACGAGAGATAAGAAAGTGTTTTCTTTAAAACACTTGAACATGAATGCACTAAAAAGGTTTAGTTCTTTTGAAAAATGATGTATGCAGTTTGACCATCAAAAATAGAAGGGAAAGCAATGTTTTTTTCTCTTTTGAATAGTTACTATTGCTCTTGAATAAAGCAAAAATATTTCTTACACGATTGCTTGATTAATCGATGGAATAATTGATAGAATACTTGATCACTAAAATAATCGATAGCTGCAGCCCTACTGTATTTAGAGTCAGATGCTTATAAGGGCATTTCAGTGGATAGCACAGTTCCCTCACACACCTCCTGGGTTTGGAGTTTGATTCCCAACTCTGCATTGTGGGAGGGGAGTTGGCATACATATCCGGAATCCCCC
>JABFEB020000092.1:5912699-5923653 GCA_019775895.2 Stomatorhinus ivindoensis | reverse complement strand
CCCGCTACTCAGGCTTCCTCCCACAGCCTAAAAACAGGAAAATGGACTTGATTTTTCACTGGCCTCAACTTTCCGTAGAAACATAATCTGTTTACCAGTTTTCATTATTTTTGGTTTCGCTTTACCTGATGATTCAAGCTACTTTAACGGCAAACAACCACCTTCTTTTGCTACAATAAACCGTACAGGCCGCATACGGGCATTACTAAAAATACATTTTTAACAATTGACTCTGCCAGTGGCAGAGTCTTAACACCAAGGCAGCATCTACTGTGGCGGACATCATTTTGGCAAACAGCACAGATACGCTCAACAAGCAGATGGACGGCGCTCAGAAGCCGGCGTGACGCGTCTGTGGCTTTGCTGCTGTGTAAAATCGTCAGCCGACACTTGGCTTATCGGGTGCGAGCATGGAGACACACTGATAAGCTTAGCAGATGTGTGCCTGGCAGAGGCACGGGTCAGCATCTCGGCGAAAAGTTCTTTTTGGAACCACTTGTGTTGATGTAAGCGTGTTTATGCGCCACATTCTTATCAGATCAAAATATCCTCAATAATTTACAAAATGAGGGGCACTGTCATGTTGCCAGCTTCAGGTACATTACCAATAAGGTAAGATGAACTTCCCTGATCCCAGTGCGAAATTCTCTTGTATATATCAGCATAATACAAAATACGGCCTAAGGTTTATGGTCACCAGCTTGTCCCACATCTCATTCTGAAACCAAAAGTAATGCAGATTTTTTGAACAGCAGAAACAGGAAACCACATTCTTAGAACAAAACTCTTAAATTTCCAAAACTCGCTGAATCAATCACTCATTTTGCTAAATTGTAAACAGTGTTCACCTATTTAGACACCATTTGTAGATATGAGTCACCCGTTTTGCAAAAAATCTAAACACAGTCTCATTCATCAAAATATATTTTGGACCGTGGCGAACTCTGATGTGAAGTGAAGGGGAAAACGCAGGCCACGAAAACACACAGTAGTCACTATTTAAACACAATGACTCAAAATTGTTCACACATGTTTCTCAACACGTGAAGAAGGCAGTAAGTAACTAGAGCAGAGAATACTTGCTGGATGAGAATGCAAGTGGCACAGGTGAGCTGACTTTCAATGCCAAGGTATGGATGGGTCACCACAGAAAATTCTTCCCCTGTTGCCTAGCAAGGGAGAAAGTAGCCTGTGGTGCAGAGGGAGTTCTCTGTCCTGACCCAGCCCTGAGACATGATGATTAGGCAGAATAAATATTCTTCCTTAGGTTTGGCTTGGTCGGTTGTACAGCATTTCACTGTGATGTGTCTTTCATTTTTTTACTTTGTCCTTTACTATAACTTTTTTGGAGCGCTGAACACTGCAAATGCTGCATATTGCTTTGCATACAAACATTTTTGCTGAACAACCCTTTTTTAACTGTAGTCTTGCGCGGCTGCATTCCAATTTTGTGACTCGACGTACAGAAGACCATTTCCACACTTGGTAATATGAAGTCGATCCACCCTTTGTTATTGTAGCTTCTACTCTTCAGGGGTGTCTTTCCATTAGATGTTGGAACTAAGCTTTGGCAGAACGGAAATCGCAAGCAAATAAACATATAGTGCAAAAACAGTGTAAAACAGTAAAATGTCTACACATTCTGCTGGTAGGAACACTGGTTTCCGGTTCAAAGTCGGTCCACATCATCGACATCCCATGCGGGGCATCATCTGCCTTGGGCCCAGTGGTTTCTAGAACATTCTCTTGATTTCTGTAACCTTGTTTGGATAAGAGATTAGACAGACTACAGAAAAAGGCTTATTAGATCATCTGGTTATTACTGGGTTTTTTCTGAATACGTAAACACTAACAGAGATTTTCCAAACCATTCACATGTGTAGTCAATGAATTTACCACGTTTGATTAAATGTTCTCTGCTTTACACTCAGTGTGTAATTGCATTACACACTTTTTGCAAAACTGTAAACATTTGTCCATACATTATTATCTGCATTATTTTGCCGATTGTCTATCCACTTTGACAACAGAGGGTGAGATTTAGCCTTGTTTCTTTATGTTCATTATTTTCCTAGCGCAAATGTTTTTATTTTCATCTACTGTATTTTTGTTGTTTGAGCTGTTAGAACATCGTGAAAAACAAAAACAAACCTTTATCCCCTATTGATGATGTGTTATGTTAGGAACATACATCCGTACTTTACACATTTGGATACCTGTGTGTATGTGTATTTGCCACATGTATGACAGCTCTTTTTTGCAAACTGTTATCCCCTGCACACAGGCAAAGCTGAATCACAAGTGTATGTCATTTATACTGTCAGCGCATAGCTGGTGCTTCAAGTCTGAATTCGCATGACGGTTTGTGGGTACGAAGACAATTTTTAAAATTTTTTAAAAGATTGCTTTTTCAAGAGGTGTGTAGTTTTGCTGGTTTGATGTAAGATTTTGTGGCTAGTGTACAGAGTAAGGCTGTGTGCGCATTAATCAGCAGGGCTTTAGTTGATGTGTGGAAACTGGACCCCTGTGTTTTAGTACAATACAGACGTTTATTTACACCCACGATTGGACAAGCAATTACTAGTGCACCTAAAATATTAATGAGAGGCATGTTATGATTCCCAACTTAGTAATCTGTAAAAATTTGACATATCTTTCTGTTTAATATACATCTGACTTTAAACTGCAAAAAGTACCACCACAAAACCGACGTCTTTTACCTTGTTTACCCACAATATCTCTTCTTTTAAAAGATATCCTGATTACTTATATGTTCTTTTCTTCACCGCCACTTCAGTGGTTATCGCTTCCATGATTTACAAAAACATGCAGCATGCTCCACTAACTGAATTTAATAAACATGAGGAAATGCCAAAATTATACAGGTCACCAACTTTTGAGCCTCACAACATTGATAGTTTAGGCGTTGTGCTGATCTCAGTCTGCTTACCAAATTCAGTGCATAAGTAAACGTCTGTATAGTACTGAAAAGCCGGCACCTGGACACATGTTTCACCAGTCATCTAAAGCCCTACTGATGCGCCACTTAATCGCGATTACATCACAGTGTGAGAACGTGCAGCCCTGGAGTAGAGTTTTGCAAAAATAGCCTATAGTTTCCAAGATTGTGCCTAAGCAATCAGAAAAAAAACTGTAATTGCTTTTTCTCCCCAAAGATAGGAGCAAATTTTAAGCTTCCAGGTTGTCATCCATCCATCCATCCTCCAACCACTTCTCCAGTACAGACCTCTGGAGAACCTCGGAAGTCCTTAACACAGTATTAGGTTGCATTGCATATGAATGCAAGTCAGGGCAAACTTCTACAGCAGAATCCAATATGGTCGTCTGTGCCTGTCTGTGTCGGGTTCCTCCCACGGAGGGACGTGGGGAGTCTGCCCTCAAACGAAGAGGGCATCCAGAATGCCACTCTCCCTGAGCTGCGGCGTAGCACATCAGCACATAACAGGGGACAATGGAGGGCACATGCACTTAGGCAGTGTTATGTATGAGGTCTGTCTGTGCGTCATCGCGACCCAGGGGCAGGACAGGAATCCCGGCACAATGAGACTCATTCTCCTCCGGGTCCTGCCCCCCAAATCTCCAGTGTCACGGTGTGTATTCCTCATTCGCTGTACACAATAGCCCCCTTCTCTCCCCCCGGGCACTTACCCCATCCAACATGCAGCCCCCCCATTGCAAACTATGCTCATCTTATTTTCCGGAAATGACAGCTGACAGCTTGACAAAACACCTATCGTCCTCTGTTTCACAAATACACAACCACACCCATAAAGATACTAAGTACATCATCTTCCCGGATGGTTAGTGATGCAAACAGGAACAGGTGGTAAACTCACCCACTTCAGGTTTTAACCCTTGATTCCCCAGTCAGCATTAAGCAGCCGATCGGCCCACATAGATATGCGAGGGCTACGATTCGAGCGCTAATTCCCCTGGGGAGTCCCCTGGAATCTTCCAGTGCCGACCAAGGAACCCGGGGTCACAGCTGGTGGTCTGTGGTGTATTTCGTTTGTCGATAGTCAGCAAGGAGGCCTTGGCTCCGCATGGTCACCTCTCAGCGGTTTTGAGTACCGAATGATACCTACTAATTGGTCTCTTACCAGACCCTCAGGTCTTCCTGTGCATCTCGGTACCATTCTACCAGCTGACAGACCCGACGAGGTCCCTGGACCAGATTAATGGTCGTTCTCCGGAGACAGCGAGCAGCTCACACAGGAGGTGTGACAAGCTGCCAGGGTGGCATCTAGTATGCGGAACCAGAGTGACTCACCCCTATCTACACCCGCAAAAGGACTTCCTTATCTCGACTGAACATGTCAAGCCCAAGTGCAACTTGACTGTAGCTCAAGTGAGTCTTCTATGGTGGTGCCGTCTATCAAGCTGTGAATTTACTAAATCAATTGGAGCTTCAGTGACCATACTGTACAACATTAAGGCCGGTCTGGTTCTCTAAAAGGCAACCTGCTCCTTTATGGGGATCAAATCCCAACCTGTACAATACGTGCCACATGCCCGTACTACATAAAAGCAGGTCATAAATGAGGCAGCCTTCAGTGGACACATGGCTGATGAAATCCGGCCAATCAGCAGCACTCCCGCCAACCATTTGCAGGATAAGTAAAGTCACAACACCTGTAAGTCCAAATATTAACATGTTGGTCGTTAAACCTTTGAGGGCCCGCAGCAGTGCTCATTCCAACGAGCATAAGGTTGGAACATGTCGTACTATAATGTGTCTAAACAGAACTGGGGCATCTGAAGCAGCGCTGGAGGGCAAACGTAAGCCAGTAAGGAGAAAGGCTCTGCCTAATGCTCAAGGCTCGCCAAGAGATTTATGCAAGTCTAGTTAATGACTAAAATGTAAACAAAACACTCAGGTCAAGGGGGCAGACATGACTCTGAAATTTGGCTCTCAAATGACTAAATTAAGGATGTGAAGGATGGGACAGGATCCCATCTAGGGTATAACCTAGCCTTGGGCCCTGTGCTACTATAAAAGATGCACAACAGGCCTATCGGTTATCGTATCAGTATTGATCAATGTTCGTTACAAATCAAGACTTCAACATCGATCAGGTCAATGTGTCGATCTTGGTCAATATTGTGCAAGGCGCCAACAGGCTAATGGCGGTTAATACTCATAGTTAGAAGCACCAGAGTTAGATACATAGCTACTAAAATAATGGAGATAATGAGCAGCCATTTTCCAAAATGGAGGAAGAGGAATTTCGTTCGGCTCATTCGCCAATTAGAACCTCCCTACAGTCTTCAAAGTCAGAGATACCTCGCTGATGTTTCATTGTCTGCATTATATGATGTGGCTGCTGCACACGTTCAGAGGATCTTAAGAAGTAACGTAACCGACATCAGTGTCACGACCGATCTGTGGTGCATGGAAGTTAGCTGGTTATCGGAATTGGTAGTAAGACAAAAATGAATCGTTATCGGCACCAGCTAAAATTTACACGTTGGTACACCATTAGCTACTACAGACAGCCTCCCAGAGGAAGCCCCAGAAACGCCACGAAATTCAACACACATGGACCCAAGGTGGAGATTTCAATGCTGGACCCAGAAGCATGAGGCAGAAGTAACCATTCCACCACCTTACGATATTTATTTATTTATGTAATATTCAGTTTTCGGTATATTCTGTTTGTGTCCTGAGCACTCTTTACTATGTTTACTTGTCTATACTGTTTTTGCACTTTGTCTTGTTTTGTGTTACTCTCCCCGGGTTAAGAAAACCAGCCTTATGGACGGACTGCTATAAAGTCTGAAATATTAGGAATTCGGGTTAAATACAATGGTCGGTAATAACTCGCACACGTGGTACTTTGTGACGCTTCTGATAACATTGCACGGCTCTGTATCATTACTTTTCTGATTTTCCTACAAATTCAACATAAAGACAGACTTAGGGAATGGATCTCATTCATAACCTGGGGACTGCCTGTATGTACTTGTTTATCTGCACTTTACAGAACAAGAAATTCCCCCTGGGATCACTAAAGTTGATGTTTTCTCAGAATTGATTTCATCTGGGAAATGCTGGCCGGTCTGGGCCATAAGGCAAGGTGTCCGCGTATCTGGAAGGGAGGGGCTGCATCTCACACGCTCTCTCCACCTTCTGCACAAGACTGACAGTCAGCTGGCACAGGAAACCAAGCAGCTGCTCAATCATATGCCTGACAGTTCAGTGCTGCTTCAAAAATAGACAAAAAAACAGCCCAAATAATGACTGGTTATTGTTGTTAGTGACGGTTCAGCCCCAGCAACCACAGATCTATGCTTAAAGGATAATAATAATAATAATAATAATAATAATAATAATAATAATAATAATAAAGTAAAGTACAAAGTGATTTGCTGAATGATCTGCTGTAGTTGTGTGTGGGGGATTCAATTACTACACTGCATTGGAGTCAATTATATAGAAAGTCAAATAAATAAATATGTGTATGTGTACATATATATGTGTGTGTGTGTGTATATATATTTATTATTTTATTTCGTTCTTCACTTCTTCCCCCTGCTTGACATACAAATCGGACCATCTGCTGTGTCCAGCACTAACATGCACACAGCAGTTCAAACACAGGTCAGGTGGAAGCTCCCCAGCAGGTGACACGAGGGCATGGGGGGGGGGATGAGTCTGACAGCTGACACCGGAATGACAAAAGGGGGTGGACACAAAAGTTGTCAAGGACTCGCCGGTGAGGCTACACACGAACGGTTTCCATTTTCGCCATGCTAGTGAAGGCCGTTCGGCCTGCTGACGGGGGCCTCGTGTCTGAGGGCCAATCCTCATACCCCAGGAAGTCACCTTCACCCAACGGAAACCCATCAGCGAGAGCGAGACCTTAACCCCCTCCCCCCGCTCTGGCCAGACGCCAGGAGGTAGCCACTCATTCCCAAGACACTACCGCTGCTGCATAAACTACGCACACGACTCTACATCCTTCCCCCAAGTAGATGGTATTCAGAAATAACCTTGGTTACGAAGACCTCAAGAGTACGACTTCATTACTTTACATTATCTCCCTTTTCAAGCACACGGCCTGCCATTTTCAGGGTGATGGCATCTCCGCTACATCAACACGGCCTGCATTGCTGAAAAGCTCATCCAGTCCAATTAAGGTCTAGTTAGATCCAGAACCAGACATGGGCATCTGTGTCCTTTTCTCTACTGGACCTCCTCCAATAACCCCAAGGGGCACTGATTAAGGGTGGAGCGTTTAAACATATTTGTATCTGCAGCTCACCAGTTGTCAGTCACATAATTTTTGCACAGCTGATAAGGTATGATATGAATGCATTCTGTAGCTACTTTTAAATTAACAATGCATAACATGGTACTGATGTGGAAACAAATAAGAATTAGAAACAAAAACCGAAACTAAAAATAATTATGCAAAGGCAAGACCTTCTAATAGAATATAATGCAGTCTGAATCATAACAGTAACTTTTTTACATTTAATCGAACCCATATCTTGGCACGGCGCTGTTAAAACTAGCAAACGTTTTTGTCATGTCGTGTTTTTGTCATGTCATGTTAAATAATGATCAAAATAGGCGCCTGAAAAGACAAACCGTTAAAGGGTGGAGGGGAGTGTAATGGGCCAGTGTGTTGCAAGTGATCTCACCTCGTTTTCATTTACAATGTGTGTCGTGCGCAAGATTGATAAATCCGGGCCGTGAAAGGGTGTGTTTTATTGACGAAAGCTCGCTTTTTTTTGCAGCAATTCCATAACATGGTATCAGAAAGCCGACATCATATTGAACGTCTCCAGATAACTCATCAGCAAAGCCACCTAAAAATGATTAGCGGCGCGAAACTGAGACAGCAAAGCAGAGGTTATTTCTGAATAATGCAGATGATCAGAAAAACAGGTGCATTGGATTCCTATAATGTGACGTTGTCAGGAAAGAAATATTTTAATATACCAAGGCAACACAGTGCAATTCTTTATAGCATTTCCGTCTTCCTTTCCTATCCTGGTGCTTGCAAGCTTAGTATAATTTAACAGCTCGTATATTTACTGGTGAATCTGCCCAAATACTCAACATAGCACCCAATACACATATGAATGCACACAAGTGCGAGCAGACAGGGGGGTCGATTTGCAGTTGTGCAAACGTACATCTTTTGCCGCAAGAAAACACTTACCCATCGCCTACGGTGATGCAGGCTATTAGAGCTTCATTGCGGATAAGGAGCAGGTCTCACCGTCGCCGTGGAGACAAAAAAATCCGGCGATCTTCTCAACTTTAATTATTTATTTGGCAATTTTTCGCCTTTCACGCCGAGTTACCAGCATCGGTTTAATTCCCGGTCGAGCGGCGTCGCTCTAACGCCGCTGCCGCATAGCTGGGGCTGCGCGCCGGGGCTGTGCATGTGAGAGCCGCTGCGCGATTCCTCCAGATTAAAACAAAAAGAGACAAGAAAGCAGATCAGTCAGCCTCCCGGTGTCCGTCCACCGCTCTGTCCCTTTAAAACTGGCGATAAAATATGAATTTCTTGTTTACTGCATAATAACAGCCGAGAAAGGAGAGGTTTCAAAAAAGGAACTAAATCGCCAGTGCGCTCTTCTCGTATGACGTCTGGACAGTCGATTTAACGACGGCAAAGGCGTTGAATATACGTAGTAATCTCGGTGGTAAGAGAAAAAGCAAAATTACTCTCAGCCCTTGATAGGACTTTGACGTCTTTACAGTGAGCCGCCCCCTCCCCTCATTCTCCGCTTGCCTGTTATCTGCGGACCAGCCCCGCTCCCTTCTCTAAGACTCACCCCACTGTGTTCTGCTCTGAAAGTGACGCCTTTCCGCTCATATGAAAAGCATAACCCTCTTTACATATATATTTTTTCGGCTTAGTCTCTTGCGGGGGGGGCGCTCAAGCCCACAGCTCCTCCCTGTTGTTTGCCTATAAATAGGGGAGGGGGTTGAGCGGCAATACGGGGCATTACTATATTGTAAAGCTGGAAGGCGAATGATATTTTTGCACAGCGCCATGTGCAGTGTTATTTAAAACAGGAAACTCACACACGTATGTAACATGACATTAAATTGCAAGTTTGTTTGGGTGTTAACTTAGGCACATAACAAACGCACGCGCACGTTTAAACATTAAAAATAAAGTGGATCCCTTTATTCTTAATAGTATGCAATGATATAATATTTCAATAAAACTCAGACAGTAATGTATATAGAATTATGAAAGGGCATGGTGATTTTAAATGATAAAGCTTCTGATAGTTTTGCGAGTTCATTAATTGAAACGGGTTTCGTGACAAAAAAAATCTTTCAAAACGTATCGTACTGACACAACTATATACAGCGTATACTGAACTTTTGAAGTGACTTATATCGAATGATGGTTTATACCAGTATGTACGTTTGCCTTTCAAAAAGCAGTAGGATACTGCGCTATAAACAGGCCACGCTATGAACTGAGGTCACGGATCCTTATCTGCGGTCCTGTAAGACCTGGACCTCTTTCCACCTAAACCATTATAAGTTCGGCCACCAGAAAATGGTGAAAAAATCGGAGAACTTCGCAGAAAGGACACATTCCGTATCAGAAATGCATCGTTTGTAATGCAAATTAATTTGGTCAAGAAATAATTTAGCAGTGCACTACGGTGATTTCATGCGGGGGGTCAAGAGGGGAAAAAAAAAAAGGTCCATATGGCGATTTTAGAGAGCATTCCATTCATTGCAAACTTAAAATGCATAAATTCCTGTTTGTTTTCTAGCTATTATTCTAACATCAATATTAAACAAATAGTGCTAATTAAAATAACCCTACCTAATCTAATAATAGTCTATAGATTTTTTTCTCTTTAGCCGTATGTTATATTTACGAAGAAAAAAACACCCCCATATACAATATCCCCCAACATATACAGTCAGTACAACTGACAAGAGAGATTTATTGAAAATTATTTTATTTATCCTCGTTAGTAACTAAATAATACATCTGCATACTATTACTATAAGAAATACTGAGACCATCAAGTCCAAAGTGATCTCTAGCTCGTGCTTTGGTTTCCTTGCCCTAATGTTACTTCTCTCTGCCTTTGCCCTTTTGTCTACGGGCCCTTAGAAGTGATTGGCTCTAGACTGAAAATAAAACTTGGTTGCAGCCTTCCGCCTCTGGTCTGTTTGGCCAGCTGGGCTATCAATCTCCGTCATAACGCCCCCCCCCCCCCCAACCCGAGGTAGCATTTAAACTGAGGAGCAGCGTGTGAGAAATTTTGGGGCGCGGATCGGTCACAGATGCTGGAGTGAAGTAAACGAATGTCAAATGATGGGTAAATTGCCTTGGCTGTCATTGTCTCGTGGAAGAGGAGAAAGCCAAAAAACCCGAAATATGTCATGGAGGAGGGAGGAATGGCGATGTAGTCTGTGCTTGCGTGTGTGTTTATAATTACAGTGGTACCTCAGAACTCGAATTTAATCCGTTCAGAACTCCGGATGGAATCATAAGAAGTTCGAGTTGTGATCGAATTTTCCCCATAAGTAATAATGGAAACCAATGAATTGGTTATATATATCATTTAGACACAAAATTAACCGAATAAAACAAGAAGGGCATATACTGTATTAAACACATCTAAGCACATTTGTCAAAACAGTAATTTGTAAATTAAGGAAACAATGTGTCCTGCCTCGATCGTCCGCTACTTCCGTGTGCCACACCCCCTTGTGGAATCCCCGTGATCAGCTGTTTCTGGTTGTTTATTATTAATATTAAAATAATTAATACAAAATCTTTATTTTAAAATGTATTTTATTATATAATTATAATTACTGTTACTGTCTATCAATGTCTAAATGTATTTATGCTGTCTAAATACAGTAATCCCTCACTTATCGCGGGAGATAGGTTCCAAGGCCGACCGCGATAACTGAATTTCCGCGAAGTAG
>JABFEB020000092.1:5887110-5898770 GCA_019775895.2 Stomatorhinus ivindoensis | reverse complement strand
ATCACGTTATGGGGACATTGTGTCCCCATAAGGATAGGTATACCTGTTCGCACACACACACACACACACACACACACCATTCACACCTATGGACAATCTGGCAGCACCAATTCACTTTAACATGTTTTTGGACCGTGGGGGGAAACTGGAGAATCCCTCCCCTGCATTAATATCATCTCATTTTATATCTTTGAATAGCTCAATGCTCATTAAATGCTTAATGGTGTTTTTCCAGTGTCCTATAGAATGACCTTTATTCTCTGCATTCCTCACCTCACATTGATGTCGAGTCTGTATAACCGCTCATTATCCGGGGAAGGCTTTCCTTGAAGGGAAGACACAGAATCACAAAACTGCCTGGTTTCATTTCATTACATGGGAAAGAATGAGCTCTGCACACACAGAAATAATGAGAACTCCAGTGGAAGGAGTAACATTACATCCATATAGCTCTATACTCCTCCAAGAGATTCACACTAATGGTGTGTAAAGCAAAGCCTACCATCGCTCATCTCTTCTATTGAGACCTGCAATTCAAAGTTCTTGCAGCTGTTTTTGTCCGGGTCATCAGGCAGCTCGTTGTAGATGGTCACAATCTGGTAAAAGGGGACGCAGAGATGAAAGGTCATCAGTCCTCTACAGTTACAACAGGGAAATGTTGGCAGAAGGATGAGCTCACTGGCCCCGAACTGGAAACACACCTCAAGGATGCCTTGACCCTTTCCGGAAGCTTCCACCGTAAATTCCTGGTTTGTTGTTGTCTATGTGACAACAGAAAAAACATATATAGTATATATATAAAAATATGAAAGCAAATTAAAAAATTTCAATGAAATAAACATAACTTTAAAATGCATTATCAACTGCTTTTGATATAAATATCAACAAAACAACCAACATCGATAAAAAATCAGTTGTACCAAGGACAGAAACTACATCCAAGAGTGAAAACTCTGATTAGTGTTGGAAAGATTGTACAGACTGAGACTGGTCGGGTCACCCTGAGAGAATAGGGCTTCTTCTCGTAGCTCGTTACAGTACCTTGGTGGAGCGAGCCAGGTAGGCCGTCTTGGGGGTGAAAGACCAGGTTGTGTCCCTACGCCCACGGACGCTTAGGGCCACGCTGAGGCTCAGGTCCCGAGGAGGAGGCTTCTGGATCAGGTAGTTCGACAGACTCTGCAGGACTACCATGGTGGGCTGGTGATGCAGATAGAGAACGTGCGGGTCACCACCAGCTATGTGCCATATTTCTCTGACCAGGCCTCAAATCCCTCTCCAAGGCCGTTTCAGTTTATTGAGATTTCATAGAAAACATTTGGCCACGTGGTCCGTCCGATCCCGAACAACCTGTGTGGAGCCGTAGCCTCCGCCTTGTTTTCGTCTTTCATTGAGCCAGCGGAAGATGGGACCCGCCCGCTCCATCTCCCCAGTTTTCACGTGGGCGAGTAACGCGTAACCGGTGGCCTCCAGGGTGAACAGGGAGTTGTCTGAGTCTGGCCAGTGAGTTAGATCTATGGATACGAAGTTGTAGGATCAGATACTTGGCGGGATAATATTTCCATGATACTACATGAAGACAAAAATGCCCTTGATCCTGTTTGGTGCAGTCCTCTGCTTTACTCGCAAAACTGGTGTGCACTGGGTTTGGCTCGATTTGATTGGATTCGATTTGCATCCTTAACAACCGGAACTTTTGTAATGGTTGCTGTGATTTCTGCGATAGATCGTTAAAGTCAATGTTAAAGGGATTAACAAAAGTATTTTGCTCGTTTAAGAGGCAAACTTGCAAGCGCACTACCTGTAGAAGCAACCCTCTGCATCTGGTCTCTGAGGAAGTCTCGGTCTTCGCCCATCGAGGCCAGGGCGTATGCTGCGATGGCCACGGAATAGGGTCTGCTCAGCCGCGGCAACTGATTCCTCAGGTAGCTCACAGACTTACTCATTTGGTTCTGGAAGGTCAGTGGCAGGAAGATGCACAAAACCACAACAAACAAACCAACAATCAGAGAGATTTATGATACATTAGGACACACGTGTACCAATATGTACGTCCCAAATGAACAACTGACAAGGATAATATCTGAGAAAGAGCACAATACCCTATCATCCTGTGTAACTCATAAGGACACAAAGATTGAGACTAATCTGTCGTCAACAAAGAGTGAACCATTAGATCAAAGGCCAGCAAATGCCCGGATCAGTAAGTCATCTGAGCCGACCGCTCAGTTTAAACATGGCACTTCCCCAGTCTGTGAATGATGGTAGCCCTGTCCCTCTCCCAGGGGCAGTTACCTCTGTCGATAAGCCAGGTTCATGGCAGTCCACCACAGCCTTGGCTTCTGACATGGCTATCAGTACAAAGGCCGTCAGGGTGGCTGTAGACTCCACCCCTTGTAAACCTCCCTGAGGTCAACATGAGAAGGTGAAAGAGAGTGAGGGAGGGTGACATACCCCGACACGTGTCCAGAGCTAAACAAAGTCTGGGTGAGAACATGTTACCACTCATTGGCAAGCAAATATAAATGTACAAAGTTGGAATTTACATCTGGGATCTGGGTCCCATCTTCCACCTGGATAATGGAGCCCTCTCAATGTAATTGATCCTTTCTACTAGGTCCGTATTGACATGGCAATGACATTGACAATTCAATTGAATTAAACAGTTGTTCTTTCAATAAGGACATCCAGATTAACAAAAAATAGCAAATTAGCAGTATGCAACAATGTCAGGCAGCCAATCAGAGACTGTGTTAGAGAGACGTGGCTTACAGTCATGGCGGCTGCATAGACTGGATTGTCTTCTTTGAAGGATCCATCCAACTGCTGCTTCTGCTTCAGCAGGTACAGCAGGGGGCCACACAGGTGCTCCTGATTGATGCTTACAATGGAGTAGGCCATGGAAAAGACCTTGACCACGTACGCTGTTATCCTGGATGGTGAAGGAAGAGCTCAGCAGTTTGTATGACTTTATTACCTTTGCTGTTTAGTATAGAACATCATAAAGTACTCATTTGGTGACTGGTATTGGACACGGTGACCATAATCTGGTCTTAGTCAGGCCTCATCTGCAACAAGCTGGTGTTACCATATGCTCTTACCATGTGCTCTTACCATGTTACCAGGTGCTCTTACCATGTTACCATGTGCTCTTACCATGTGCTCGTTCCTTCATTCCGATATGGTGGGTATGACTTGTCTTTCTTGGCGTATGCCAGCTGTTTCTCATAACCTTGAGGGAAGAGAGTTAATTGGTGCCATTAAGCGGTCGCTTGCAGGGACCTATGAAGGGCTTTATCCTCTATAGACAGAGCTAAATGCTAACTTGACACATTTTACAAACCATCAAGACGAGGAGCGGCAGCCTGATTTAAAGGTATCCACACCCCGCCATTGTCTCCTGGCACCTTTGTCAGGTGTGGGTTCATGAATCCCCTCACATTCAAGTACAAATTGAGGAGAAATAGCACACGGTTGTTGCAATTTTTAATGTTTTTTTTGGTGCTTTGACCCCTTCACCCGCACCCCTCACCTTTCTTGATGTACTTGACGGCTTCGAGACGCCGCTGCACCCCCACGCTCTCCCACTGCTGCGCCCGGTCCAGGTAGCGCGTGGCGATGAGGGGCAGCGTGATGCTGGCCAGGTTCTGCTCCACGCAGCCGCCCGGCATGCGTAACAGCGAGGCCAGGGAGTCGTCGCTGATAGAGTTGTCGATGGTGTCAGCGATCACGCTACCTACCACGGGCCAGAGGGTGGAATGCGAGTCAGGATGACGTGTAAACACGAATGTGATCTCATACGGCATGAGTGCAGACACAGGAAAGCACATTCTTTTATTTTAGAACTCAGAATATGCTCATCCATCCATCCCTTCTCTGTAGCCATGGTAAGCCTACATCTTATACCAACGATCCCAGATCACAAGGCAGGGAGCACTTTGGATAGGATGTCGGTGTAAAGCTGGGCATATACTCCCTTCCATGTGCAGACAATATGGGATATTCAGAGTTATGCATCCACCTGGCTGCATGTCTTTGGACAGCAGAAGGAAACTAGAGGACTTGGAGAAATATCTACGAAGATGTGAGAATCAAACCCCCAACCCCAGAGATATGAGGCCAGGCACAAGGCCACCACAACAGACTCTTTATAATTTCCATGCGACTTCAGAGACTTTCTCCACCGGCAACTCAGTGTTTCAAACAATTTTTGAAAAATCAAGGTGCAAAAAAAGTCAGATCGTTCCATGTATCCCTCTGAAATGCTCACCTCGGACATTGATGTATGTTTCTGGGATTGAATTGGGCACCACAGAATCCAACTTGATGTTGGAAATCTTTACCAGTTGTTTCCCATCTACAAATATTTCCACAGTGTCGAGATGCATAGTAAAACAGTTAAGGGTTGAGAAACACAACACTACACAGATCTGTGATCATCTCTTACCAACACTGAACCTTCAAAACGTTTCCTAAAGTACTTGCGCCGATCATACTGCTGAGTAAACTCTTACTTACCACTCTCTTCATTCAAAATATATAAAGTTAAATGTTCTTAAAATGACCATTGAGTACTCACCCCTGTCGCCTTGGAGTGATGGGTTTAAAACAAAACTTTGAACTTTGGTCCTCTGCACTCCCTCTAACTAAAAAGTAAAAACAGACATTTTGCCCAGAGGTGATATGTGGACAATGAGCCCAACTGGTCGCATGGAATGTAAAGAACAAGTTGTGACTTTATTGACAAGCTAAGAATGATTCAGTAGGAGAAAGACGTCGACAGATCAAATGAGATGATCGGCCCTGGTGAACTGGGCGACTCACCACGACACGCAGTCGCTTCCTCACGCCGTCGTGTCCGGTGAAGCTGCGACCGAGGACCTTGATCTCCAGCTCCAGCTGTCCGGCCTTCAGGGGGATGATGGTGTACGGGATGGCCCTCGAGGACTGGGCACGGACACTCACCCCCTGCCGGTGATCCTGGGTGAAGGCCACGCTGCAGATATCCGTCGTCTTGTAGAGGATCACGATGACCTGCAGCAGAAAGGCAGACAGTGAGGCCCGGCACGAGATCTCTGCGAGGACGACGTTTAAAGAAATGTCAGCTGGGTTATGAGGCAAGGGTTTATTTGTGGTGAAATCTGCCTTTATGGCAAGTTACTCTAAAAATTATATGATTCTAAAGAAATGAAATCAGGGGTGATTCTAGCATTTTTTTAAGGTGGGGGGGGGCATATTTTCATACAGAGGTGCCAAAGGGGAGGGAGGTACTCCAAGGGCCAATCAGCTTTTAGATGGAGCCATGTGGCCACACCCCTATATATTCCCCTGAAATAAAATAACGTCAAAATATGATTCGTCAGTTATCTGTCTGACTCTCATCATGTAAAGCGGTATACGCCACGCCTGGGCTACATTACAGGCCCCCTTTTGATCCTGACCAGGATAGGGACTTACAGGATGAACAGATGGATTGATCTCTACTTTTACTAAAGAAATTCTCAGGAATACGGGCAGCACATTGGTAGCAATCGAAAATACTCCACGTTAGGTGCTTTTCCTATTTGAAATTGAAATGTGTACTGATTAGGAGCAGTGGATTCCACATGGAATGAAGAGATTTTATGCAATGGGAACAAATCCCACTAGACTGTAGGAGATTTGGAGAAGGTCTCAGGTACGTGCACCGGGCTGTAAGCTTGCCTCCATGTCTTGGTTGTTGTAATTGTGGATGACCGCTTTGACCTCCACTTGCTCATTTCTGGCTACAGAATACGGCAGCCGCAGGTCCACAAAGAAGTCCTTCCTGGCCACGATATTATAGGGCTCTGCTACACAAAACCCTGGAGACAAAGTCAATATAGCAGGCAATGTCATACTGATGTTCTGTAAGCCTATGCCTTGAATATAACAGGAAATAGATCAGTAGCAAGCTTCTGCACAGAACTGAGATTTGTTTAAAGATTGATCTTCAAAGCATCTGTAGTAATTCAACTGAACACATGACATTAACCCATGGAGTCTCTTCCTTCACATGAAGGCTCTGTCTGCCAAATAGGAGAATGGCTACCTGTGGTGGGAGACGACCCAATGGCGAGAATGCCCCACTTCGTGATGGAGTCGGGAAGGGCTGACATCACGGTATGTGATGCCAGTCTGAGGACAGGACCGGCAGAAACAAAGAGACGAGAAATAAACATCAGCAAGGGCAACCCTTCTCTGCAGCAAGCATCTGGCTGAGCCACTCATTGCTTGCACTGTCTTTACTGCTTATCTAATTTGAAGTAGTCAGCTTACATTGAGAACATCTAACTGTTCACATTCAGGAAAAGCATACAAAAATAGGCTCTTGGGACGAGAACTGGAAACAGTAATGGGTTAAAACCATGAGCCTTGACACCTGTGTTCTCTACGCAGCTCCCAAGAAGGAGACCAGTCTCAAATTCAATCATACAATTTATCATAATATGTCAGGATTTCTAACTGTCATTCCTTGGTCTCGTGATGCTACTCAAAACAGCGAAAGAAGTGGAACACTTTATACTGGTCATATCCAGCCGTTATGACCATGAGCAGCATGTTCAGCATCTCAGTATTATTCCCTTGGAATAATAATAATAACAAAATTCTTCCTTTGGCCTCAGAAACTCGTGGTTACAGGGATGCTAAACGGCTTCCTACCCATCTCCATGGCCGCTTGCTGGACTGTGCGGCAGAGTGATTTCATTCCACAGCCAGGTCTCAAAGAACTTTGAGCGGACATAAACGTCGCGCTCTTTAATCACGTCAGCTTCTTCCTCTTCCTCCTCATCTTCATTTTGTTTAGCAACATCCTCTGACCTAGATTGTACTGTCATGACAAAACCCCCATAAATAACCAAATAGAAAGAGGCACCGTTAAGCCAGTTCATTTGTGCGTCCCGCTTATATATTGGCTGTGTCATAAATCAGGGGCTGTGTTATTGAAGGATGCAGTCTGTGAAGGATGCATTCTTTGAAGATCGAACAGAAAGCATTGTTAAACGGGACCGTCTGGCCAATAAATAATTTCCTAGTTGTGTAATCAGCTGTTCCCACCCTTATGCTTAGCTGATGAAACATTGCTCCTGTCGCCAAGCTGGTACCTACCTACAGTCCATTACCTCGGCACAATGAATCTTGGCATATGTTGAGCTGTGAAGGATACATCAGATGGATCCTTCATGACTCAGCAAAAGCTCACATTTCTAGATCGCATAAAAAGGGGCCTTTGAAATGGGACAGTCTTGTCTACATTGTGACGCATTCGCTGTTCGAATTCAACCTTAAAAGGATGCAGCCCCTGAAATCGGACACAGCCAAAGACATCAAATGACCCAAATCATTGAAAATAAATATTTATTTTGTTGGTCTAATCACCTGAAGGCATGGATTGCAGCATAAATTTTCTAGCCATCGTTCTGACCGGACTCCGCAATAAGGGAACATGGTGGCTCATAGCAAAACCAGTATCAGGTTCAGTGATGGTGGGCCGGCTGCTGTGGCTGTCCAGCTCCTCTCCCCGATACTGCGAGCAGCAGTGCAGGAAAGCCTGGACGCACTCGAACCCTTCTGTCACGTAACGCGATCGCCGGGCACAGGAGTAGTCCATGGGGATCTCCCGCATGCCATCCTGACAGCACCTCCGCAGGGTGCGGTCTTTATACTGGTCCTCTGGCGCAATGGGATGGAAACATTGGGAAAGTGAGTGCTGGTGCACGTGCTGCAGTGTGCCAGCATAGAAAAAGGCCCCGTCATGCTAACTCCTGACACCTATTTACCGCTAAAGGTAGTGTTTCCCCATCCGATCCTCAGGGACCCAAAAACGTCGACCAGCTGTGGGTCTCCAAGGACTTGGGTTGTGAAACAGTGGCTGAAGGTAAACACTGTAGTAGTTGTGCAGAAGTGTTTTTCAAATATGAAGAATGTGTTGATCGGTTTCACGCTTGGGAATGGTGAGCTTGCACTTCTTTGGCAATGTGTCAAAAGCAGTGAAAAGTGTCCCTGTCCTGTCTTCTTTACTGCGTGTATTACCATTTGTTCCCACTTGATCAAAGGAGTAATATGTTGCTCTGGAACAGACCCTAATCCTGAGAGCTGTACACAGTTCCTCTGTGTCTCCCATTTATTAATGTTGCATAATTTTTTAACACCAAAACATTTTTTGTCTCGCTTTCATTATGCAGAAATTTTACACAGACAGCACTGGTGATCTACGTGCACAAGTTTATTCCAATATCTGTAACCCTCTCGCCATTTAGTGTTGCATAACTTTCTAATACCAAATATTTTCTGCTGTTTTCTCTCTACTTCCTTATAAAATTTCACACTATCTTTTAATACAAGTTCTGAATTCAGTACAAATTATGAAACTGGACCAATGACTAATTTTTCTTTTATAGAATGTGAAGTTCACTTATGGTTACGCAAATAACAATATTGGTCTATGACACTGAACAGAGGCAGTTTCTGTCTTTGCACTGGTGCTGTCACGGAGGTATCATCAGTCACTCACCAAGTGTAGACTTGTTCTGTAGCATCCTCACAGAACGTCTCCTTCTGGATGACTTGGCACAATTAACACCTACAGGTGAACGGTGGGACAAAAGAATGCAATAGGCACTGATTATAATGTGTGATGTCCAGTCAGGTTTGGCCAGTATCTAACTTTTTATATCATCATACAGTCCAGATATTACACTGCTGTATTTGGTATTTTAACATTTTCAAAAGTAACCTGTAAATAATCTGCAAAACAACTTTTATCATTGATTTTGAAATACTGCGGTATACCATAATACTGTCCAAACCTATGTCCAACCTTCCATCTTGCATAACAATACAATACAATTTGGTGGTTAGCCTGGGACAAATAATGAGTTATATGTAATATAAATTCATAATATTCTGTTGCAACAAGGTATTGTGTTTTCATTACAGAGGGTAGACGGTGGAGATTCTTTTAGAAACACCATAGGCAGCATTGGCCATAGAGAAGCCATAGAGAAATCTGCAGCTCTGATTTTATCAATAGCCAGTTCTGAGAAATGGGCCAACGAGACGGCTTGACTATATGTCAGCCCCGTGGTAAAGTAATGAAACATGGCAGAGGAACTAAAACACCTGAGGCTAGACAGCTGGGAACTTCTGCAGAAGCCTGCAGAATAACCCCTGAGCCCCGGATCACATTATCCAGGTCCGTCCCTGGGGCCCTGTTAAGCTGAAGATATGGGAGGATCCTTTTCAGACTCTCCACCATTTCCATAACCTTCAGTGCAAGGTGGCCTTGGAGATTCTGTCAGGAAATACAGAACCCAAAGCAGGAGACACCTAGAACAGGAAGCCAGGCCACCGCAGGGCATGCACTCGCACACAATGGGCAATTTACGAATGCTAATTAGCCTCACTGCATGTCTTTGGGCTACAGGACGATACCAGGGTGTCGGTGGGAAAACATGGAAAGAACATGGTGATCTTCACACATGCGGAGCAGTGACAGGATTTGAAGAACCAGCCTTGGAGGTGTCAGGCAAGGGTGCTACCCACTAAACCAGGTTTTCCTAATTCAGTCCTTGTGGACCCCCAGGCAGTCCATGTTTTTGCTCCCTCCCAGATCCTGGGAGCAAAAATTTTAACTAGAATGGAGCAAAAACTTGGACCTTCTGGGGGTCCCAGAGGACTGAACTAGGAATCACTGCACTACACCAAAAAACCACTGATATATACTTAGCAACTATATAATACAGACCAGCATGGCAAATACACTTAACCAAGAAATACAGCCATGGAAACGTAGCCAGTAGGCTAGGCTGAGCAGCAGGATGCTCTCAGGTTCAAAATTTCCAAGACAGCAGTACACAAGAACAAGGTGAAGCAGGAGACACTGGGAATGACCAGAAACCAGCCGGGTAAAGGGAGGAAGCGACATTCTAATGCCAGAGATGACCATTAATATCTGACAGTTTCTCATGAATCGAGGGATGACATTAAGTAAACTTCAAAATGAATGGCAAATATTAAGTGCAGGTGTGAGGTGCACTGCTAGGATAGTTTGTATCAGGTTCCTAGAAGCAGAACTGAGGTCACACCCATATATTGAGAAATGAGTGAAATAAAACAAATTGTGCTGTGGTGTCTTCATTTTTCCTGCGGTTGTATATACAGCAACATCTCATGTACCTTTCATGTAGTATAATGGATAATGTTCCTCCATGTCTTAGTCAGGTGATTGCATTCAGATTTGCCAAACACAAGCTGCTTCAAGGACATAACTGAATTCAAGCCACTTCCTCATCACAGGACCTACCTAGATGCCCAGCCCATAGTTTCACTGCCAGTCATTTCACGGCCAGCTAAGATCTCTACCCAGCACCCAAGGACATGAGAAATCCATGCCTTTAGAACAGAACACACAGAAACCGTGCTTGATGTCAGATGATGTTAATGTGTATGTGACCCACTGACTTCTATCTGACTATTACACTCAGTGCCTTCAAACTACAGAAATGACCAACTCTGGAAATTCCATTGCTGTTCCTGATACACCAGCCCTACAGTAAATAGCATGTTTTTGACACTGGAAATGTACCCTCATTAGTTTATCTCATGGAAAGCAAACAGAGAGAGAGAATTGATTCAAATACCCAGAAACACAATCTCTGGACCGTTACAACATGTAGAGAACAAAGTTCAGACAGACTAAGGGCTAAAAAAACAAGAAGGAATTGAAGAAGAAGGTGACTGTGATGATAACGATACCTTGTCGTGTGTCTGTGACCCTCACGTTGTTGGAGTGGAACATCAGACCAGCATCGCTGAACACCCCCTGGCTGTCCTGACCTCCACCCTGGGTGCAGCCGATATCACCTCGCTCCACCACGTTCCAGATCTGGAGGAACATAGGGGGACAACAGGTGACGCAAGACAAGACCGAAGCTGTGGATCTGCTAGCAGGATTAGCTTTGAGGGAAGAGTACTGTAAGCAAGGAGATTCCAGAAGAAAAACACTACTGAGATAGGCAGACATCACAACTGTACACCCCAAAATGTAAACCCACTGAAAGAGGACGTGAAGCTACTGTATCCATCTATATCCTATATGCCATCATGACTATCAGAATGTTTAGATGCCGCCCACTGCATTTCGCCCACACCCAGCCTGCAAGAGAATAATGTCTTTCAAGGCATAAATCACCTTCTTGTTCTATAGATGCAGTTTTTATTGCTACTTAATCAACAATCATAAGATGTGGTTTAGAGTAAAGTGTGAAAAGGACAGTTATTATCAGTCTTGGTTAGTCACGGACATTCATGTTCAGTCACAGACAGTCATGGTCAGTCATGGTCAGTCACGGACAGTCATGGTCAGCCATGTTCAATCACGGACAGTCACGGACAGTCCTGGTCAGTCATGGTCAATCACGGACAGTCATGGACAGTCATGGTCAGTCATGGTCAATCACGGACAGTCATGGTCAATCACGGACAGTCATGGTCAGTCGTGGTCAATCACGGACAGTCATGGTCAGTCATGGTCAATCACGGACAGTCACGGACAGTCATGGTCAATCATGGACAGTCATGGTCAGTCATGGTCAATCACGGACAGTCATGGACAGTCATGGTCAGTCATGGTCAATCACGGA